>VZRF01005657.1:726985-890742 GCA_013396875.1 Vireo altiloquus | reverse complement strand
AAAAAAAAAAAAAAAAAAAAAAATCTTATTTTTCATTGACTTCAATGGGACAGGAAGAAACCATTGTAAAGAAAAAACCCATTACGGGGAAAGAGAGAAAATGACAGAGGTTTAAGTCAAAGAGAATATTTGGGCTACAAACCATGACGTGAAGATGGAGAGTGAGATCTTCATACCATGCCCTTGTTGGTTTCTGATCTGTTCTGGCATGCTGCCTCTAGTTCAACTGGAAAGCTGAGGATAGGGCTGTATTTTCATAAATTTATAAAATATTCTGAGTTGGAAGGGACTCACAAGGATCATTGTGATGTCCAACTCTCTATTCCACGCAGGGAAACCTGAAAGTTAATTCAGGTATCTAAGCACATTGTTCAAATGCTGCATGAATATCCAGTGGGCCTGGGGCGATGACCAATGCCCTGGGGAGTTTGTTTAAGTGCTAGATCTCCTTCTCAGGTAAGAACTTTTTCCTCATATCCAGTCCAAGCTTCATCTGATGGAGCTTTAAGCCATTCCTTTGTGTTCTATTACCAGACACCAGGTGAAAGAGATCAGCGTCTCTGCTCCCCACCTTCAGGGAGTTACAGACAGCAATGTGGTCACCACTCCATCTCCTCTTTTCTAAGCTGAACAAACCAAGGATCCTCAGCTGATCCTTGTAAGTCATCTCCAACTGTCCTTTCTCCCTCTTTGTTGCCCTCCTTTGGGCATTTTCTAAAATTTTTATATCCTTCTGATGTTGTGAAGTCCAAAACCACACACAGTACTCAAGGTGAGGCCTCACCGATGCTGAGTATAGTGGGACAATCACTTTAGATCAGCTAGCCACGTCATGCTCAATGCACTCCAAGTATACGGTTGGTCATTTTGGCTGCACATTGTTGACTCAAATTGAGTTTATCATCAATCAGAAGCCTCAGATCTCCTCCTCCAGGGCTGAGCTCCAGCCTCTCTTTCCTAATCTAGATGTGAATCAATTTCTCTCCTCTCTTCAAGGCAACCAGCATGGATAGGATAGTAAGGAAAACACGTCTTCGCTCAGCTTGTTGTACACAGGAAAGGTTTGATGATACTTTAGAGCAGTGATTCTGAGTACAATACTTCCTCAAGCTACTTCAAAGATGGTGCAGCTTACTCGCTTCCCCTATTCCAAGCATTTACTGAATATGCAATGTCATGCCTCAATATTAAAGGGACAAAGTCTTGCAAATTCTGGAATATGCAAGTTATTATCCACGGGTTAAAATAAAAATAATCACCTATAAAACAGGTCACATAATGATGTTCCTACTGGTTGCAGCAGTAATGGGTCTGTAAAGAAGCCTCTAGCCAGGATGCTGCTCATGGCTCAGGCTGCTGGAGGAATTTGCTGTGTGCAGATCATATCTTCTGTGTGTACATCAGTTTAACCCTGGGGAATTAAGTTTCTCTTTTTCTTCTTCACAAAGGTGTTGTGAGAATAAACCTGGGACATTTTAGGATAGAGTGATAAATTAAGCCATTCCATCTCATGGCATAGCCACAGAATAAAGGCCTGAAAGTGTCTTCTGGACAAATCTTGCTCTGGTGCAGATGGATATAACATGGGCCATGCCTCAAAACGTCCTGTTAGTCATTAGCTGCAGCTGCAGAGTTTTGGTCTTTGGCCCCTGCTAGGCAGGGAAAGCAGGGGCACACTGTATGGCTCAGGTACAGAGGTGTGGGAGAGGCCGTGCTGCCCAGGGGGAGGGGGTGTCCAGGTGTAATTCAGGATGGTAAATAGCCCAATGAGTTTAACAGCACTGTTTAATGACATCGTTACCATACTACACAAACTCCCATTGAAATTAATGGTATTTCACATAATAAAGTACTGTGCAAATACTCAGTTATGTAGAACATTAATGTGCCTTTAAAAAGGTCATAAAACCAGAAAATCAATTTCATCTCTGTAGTTATATTTGAAGTGGGGGCTCATAACAGAAAGACCAGCACACCTAGAGATGGAAGTCCTCAGCTTCTGAGGCTTGTAGTAATTTGTTCCCTGTCACTTTAATCCAGTTAGAGATTTTGAAATAAGAATTCTTTCCTCTCTGTTTTCTTTTTTTGCCTGTCAAACAGAGTTTCCCCTTGGGTTTCTCCAGTGCAATAGACAACATAAATCTATGTTTTTTTGTTTTCCTGTGTATATGCCCAACTTGCAAGTGATGCTAGCAATGAAGTATATTTTGGTGTTGACTGAATTGGAAAACAAAAAATGAAACATTTGTTCTCATCCAAAACAACATTTTTTTTTTGTTCCCTCCACTAAACAAAACACCAACTCTTTAGACTTCACAGATTTAAATATCTTTTCCTAGAAATCACAATTGGCAAGTATGTGCGCATACTGTTGTACATTTCAAGTATACATGGTGGCATGGATATATTTATTAATACTATGTCAGAGGTCTCAGTTCAGGTTTTCTTTTACTCCTTACTTACTAGCACAAGACAAATGTAATAAATCTTATATACATTTCTTTGCCTTTTCCTTATTGCCCTGGTACATCATTTAGGCTGGAAGCAGGTACTCTTGCTTCTGTTTAGATATTTCTCTTGCTATTTTCTGAACAAGACAGCGTTTCCACATGTTGAGCTGATCCATTAGCTAAGTCAGATCCTCCCCATCACATGAGTTTAGTGTTTCTTTGTCCTATGAGTTTTTTGACCCTTCTCCTTCATTGCTTTTGTGTATGTCTCTAAAATCCTTCTGGGATTTTTTTTTTTATTACTCATTTCTCTTGACAGGCAGTAAAAGCTGGTTCATCAGTCAATCTCTTCAGCCAAAATTCATAAAATCATGGCTGTTTAGATTGGCATTTCCTCAGAGTTCCTCATCTTGTGAGAACCCGTGAGTTGAATTCATAGAAGCATTTCAGAGCCAAACAATTTGCCTTGTAACTTCATCAGTGAACAGAGTTTGTCAGTTTTACTGGGGCAGAGTCACCAACTCTTCACAGGAGGCACCACCACAACATATTTCATGACCTTGTCTATGGAGGTTTTTGAACAGAAAACTGAGAACTGCAGTCTCTATTATGAGAGAAGATGATGTCAAAGGAAGTGGGACTTAGTACTCAAGGAAATTACATATACCAATATCTATATGCAGATACAATTAGATATACGACGATTGAGAGTGGGAAAGCTGGCATTGTGTCATTCCTGTGACAGGGCACCTGTCCGTGGTGCAAGACACCAGTCCCAGAGAGCTGGGCTGCTGCACAAATCTGCCCTGTAGCCTTGTGAGACAATTCATTCCTGACACACATAATTGGCAGACAAATAGTAAGATCTGAAGATGGTGTAAGATGCACTGAGTGCTCAGAAGTGCTCCCAGCA
The DNA here is from genome assembly GCA_013396875.1 of Vireo altiloquus. Lineage (NCBI taxonomy): Eukaryota > Metazoa > Chordata > Aves > Passeriformes > Vireonidae > Vireo > Vireo altiloquus. Next base: position 887,379 of record VZRF01005657.1, on the reverse strand, counting down.
GAACAGGTAGTGATCCTCTGCCCTTGGTTTGAGTCTAAAGCTCTAGCACAGGACTATCGTATTACTCTGTTTTCAGTCCTATAATCATCACCCCAGACAACCCAAATTAGCATAAAATCAAAGGCAGAGACAGGAAGGGCATTACAACAGAGAGGAAAAAGAGACTGTAGAGAACTGGGGACAAGGGGGTTAATGGAGGAATTGAAACAGTCTATGGAGACTGAAAAATTTTTGAGTTAAAAAAATCTAAGTTAAACTTTCCCTTGCATTACTTACAAATAGGGGTAGGTAACGTACGCAGTTCCTATGGTACAGGTTTGAGGCTTTTTTGTTGTTCTTTGTTTGGTTGGTTTTGGGTTTTTTATTTTAATTTTCTGAAATCTGTAGCATATATTTATGAAGATATATTTATTTTTTTAACCTGAGCTCAACTGAGTAGGAGTCAGTACTCTGCAGCTGCTCCAAAAGCAACCAGGAGAGTGGTAAGATTATTTGATATCCCCAAGGAATTTGTGAAATGCCATGCATCTAGGACCTCACTAAAGGTCTGGGAAAACGTGCTTGCATTCCAGTTCTGATAACAAGGTTATGTAGTCTCCTTCAAAGTGTATGCAGCAATGTCTCCCAGGCCTGTATCCAGAACTCCCGTCATAATTGTGCAACAGAAGAAAGAAAATGTTATTCACCAGGGAAAAATTTTCAGGTGTCCTTTGGCAGTGGTAAGAACTGGACTCTGGTTGCTTTTAAATGAAATGGAGTTCTGGGAAATAGGGACATGAAATTTCCTGTGTCTTCTGGGAAGAACAAATTCTCTTGTTCTGCTGGAATATATTGGTGCTCATTTTTAGCATCTTTGACACATTAGACATTAGAATCTGAGTTGAACCTTGTAGTTCAAAGGAATTTTCAATTTTTTTATTACTGAACTTCAAGACAAAGACTACTTTGATCAGCACTTTTGATTTTTTGATATTTTAATTACACTTTGCATTCTTAATTCATTTCACATATAAAGCTCACCATAGGTTAACTTGGGGTTTCTCAGTTTTCTTCTGTGTTTTTCTTCTGGGATTCCATGACAATTGCTCTTTTATCTGTTAAATACTACTAATTCAGATGCTCAGGCTTAGATCAGTCATCAAATATTTCACAGGAAGCTTTGCTTCCTTTTCTTTTTCCACATCAGATCCCAAGTAGGTTTTACTTATTTTCTTTCCCTGAGCATGCTACTTACTCCTGCAGTAAGTCTGCTCTTCCTGACTTCACTGAAAATGAAAAAAATTGTCAAATGCATCAGGGCTTGGACTTGATCAAGGTAAGATAATCTGGATGTTTTTCTTCTCATTGGCACCTTGTGCTTTCCAAAACCAAATGTATTGTTGTTTAAAAGTCACTTGTTTTCATGTTTCTGAGTGAATTTCAGCCCCATGGAAACTCTTACTTTGGTGTTTTTCTTTCAGAGGATTTTGACTTATTACATCTATTGTCTTGCAGTAGTCAGTAAGAGCTTAAAAAACTCTTATTTGGGCACAGGATAGTAAATCCTTCTGGTTAACAGAAAAAAAGCTCGAAAGATGTCTTTTTGCCTGGGTTTTCCAGTGTCTGGAGTAAAAAGTACAAAGTTACCAGCACATTTGGTCTTGTAGGAATGAGAAAATTTTCCTGCCTGTAAGGCTGGTAAAGGTTGGGAAGAAAGCTCTGCACTGAGTAAAGTAAAGGAAATTACATTAATCTGCCTGAAGTGTAGCCCTGTAGTGTTAGCTGGGAGCTCAGGATCAGCATGCTCCCAGGTTCCAGCTAGCCCACGTATTTCATCTGGGAGGAATGGCAGCAGTGATGGCTTTTAATAGGAAAGAAGTGCTGGTAGAACTTACTCTCAGGGCTAAAAAATGTGCAAGTTCTTAGAATCCTTTTAACCAAGTTATTATCATGATAACACCATTCATCATGGCAATGCCTTCCCCTCCCCCCCATCAAATCAGCCCCTTTAAACACAAGTCTTCCTGCCATATAAAGTTATTCAATGAAAGATTTTATTACTGCTGTCTGTACTATTTTTTCAGGGTGCTACCATAATAGAAATCAACACAGAGAAATCAGTAATAATCACACATGTTTCATATTGGTTCCCATGTGGAAAACATTTCAAAGGTGTCAGTGCCTGGAAAACCTGATGGTTTCATTGAATACCAGAATGAAACTCCAAGGCAAACCCTGAGGAGAGATTAACACTTGGAAGTATAAAATTCAGGTAGTAATGAGAAGCCAGGTGTTCACTGTCAAGGATTCCAAGTTTCCCTAATTATGGGCAAGTATCTGGCTTTAACTGCCTCTCTCAGGTGAGCTAGTAGTCCTTTGTTGACAAAGATTTATAAAGAGAAAAAAATAACAATAGGAAAAGAAAAAGAAATATGCCTCTGTTTGCTGCTATGGAGAAAATATTGCACAAGCAGCCCTATTTCTATCTAAATTAAGAGAAGGAGGAGAGAGAGGGAATTGGAAGTCATGTTGCACCCACAGTGATCATTCTGCAAATTGCAATATGGATCTAGAATTTCATGTTAATTACATTTTATCTGAAAAGTGCTGCACTACCCGGTATTTTCCACAGCAGTGGAGGCTTGATTCTGCTCTCAATTATGTAGGTGTAAAGTGGAGTATCTCCAGTGAAGCTAATGAAGTTAGAGTAGTTTAACACTGAAATGAGGAAGATTACAATAAGGCCCTAGAGTCTACAATATTGCTACTGCAGTTAATGATCATTACTGCAGAATGCTGTAGTCTGGTAATTATTTCGTTCGTGCAGGTAGAAAGATACACAAAACTGGCACCAATTGTGTCTGTAAGAGAAATACTCCAAAATTTTCCAACCTAATATTGTCTCTCCAAATTGCATCACATATTCCTTTCTGTGTGTATTGTGGTTCTGTGCAGAGGGAGAGCATGTTTGGATTTTGAGGAGGCTGATTTAAAAGGCTGCATGGAAACTGAGTATCAAAGAGAGAAAACTGTGCCCTCTGTTTCATTAGTCCTTTAGGCTGCTCTGATGTCTATTGCCATTATGTGGAAACCCCATTATTTTTGCTTCTTTTGGAGGATTTTGATACACACATTAAAATACAACACCTTAGCCAGTCCTAGCTCAAACCACTTTCCAAGTCTTGGTTTACCAACCACAGTATTAAATGCCACCCAGGCTTTCCTGAGCACCATGTGCTGGTGTGTTTAGGGCAAAAAGTGGATCCGAATTTTTGCTTCTGGAATATTGAGTGGAGCAGACCACAGTGAGACCTTGTGCTGACATCGCAGGACAACAATGGGTATCTTGGGTTCATCTTTGCCTTGGCAGCTGAGGACACAGGAGCTACATCTAACCTGGGTTAGCAGTGTATGCTTAAGCATTGATATGTGATTTTCCATACATAAACTGACAGCAAGGTCCCTGTGATGGATTTAACCAGCACATAGCTGGAGATGAATGGGACAGAACATGTAACAAGGATTAACCCTAAAAAGCAGTTAGGATATGGCCTTCCTGTTCAGGTCTTGCCTATGTTAGAATGAGGGCTGGGCCATGCCTAAGGAAAGATCTCTAGTCTGGAAAAGATCTCTATTTTGCTCATATTTGCAGAGCAGGAGCATAACACAGATTCAGCTGGAGCAGAGAATGGTCATTTCCAATACATTTTACTTTTTCCTTGGAGCCCTGTAGAGCCAAACTCAGGTACCAGCCTGGGGTAACCCCAGTGGCTACCATTGAGGAGCTAAGATCTCATGGGCTGAATTTTATGCTTTAGGGCAAAAGGATGCTCCACATGGAAAGGTCTGGATGCTGTACCAGGTGATAACATCCAGCTGGCCCATTGTATGAGCAACTCTGAGCCACCAGCCCAAATACACTACCTAGAGGGGCCACAGCATTAGGGCAGCAAGGGTGCAAAGGAGCAGTAGGCAACCTGATGAAAGAATTGATGTGAGTTGAGGGTCTCAGGACGTGGATTTTTGCCTGTTTCTGGAACGGACCGGGTAAGATACAAGTTCATGTAGCCTTGGAGTAACTGGTGTGAATGTAAAAAGCTGGATTAAGGCACCTAGCATCTTAAATCTTCAACACAGTCTAAGTGTATATCCACTGCCAACCTCTTTGTTAGTCTAGCTATCTGGATTATTTATTTCCCATATATTAATATATTCATTTTTAAGAGGGCATGTTTTGTGACTGATTTCTTAAAAACTCCCATGCTAACCTGTTTTCTCCAGCAAGGTGACACAAGCTTAGCATCAATACTTGTAATGAATTTTGAGCATATGACAACATATAAATGACAAGAGGAGAACAGAGAATTTGAAAAGATGTTATTAAAAGATTAATATCTTCGGATAATCTGTTTTCAGCAATAGTGCAGTCCAGGTGTAGCAGATTTCGTAATAACTCTAACATCCACTACATTTGGAGGGGAAGTTTTTGAAGGCATAGGAAGTGAAAAGGTCCCCAGATCAATTTGGCTGGGAGAAAGGAGGCTGTCTTTGTGTCTTTCAGGTTCCTGGAGATTTCCCACCTTCGTACTTTACACTGGGGATGGCAAGTCCAGAAATTGTTCTGTAGCTGTGCTTTGACAGGCGCAATTCTGCTATTCTGTGTTTGGAGGTGTTGAAATGCTGCTGACTTGTTTGTCACAATATTACTCCTAATGCCTTTTAAAAATTACTGTGTGCTGTCTGCTTTTTCTTCTCTCTCAAGTGATGGTGAATTAGAGGGGAAGCATGGAACTAAGGTGGATTTGCCATTGCAAACAGCTTTGTTAGGAGGCAGGCAGGGACTGTGATGGTTTTATATCACAAGGCTTGCTCCTTTTTCTTCACCTCTCCCCAAAGAGAAAGACAACACAAAATCTCATCAGGCAAAGGGTTATGAATCTCTTCTCATTAGTCACTCAAGTACCTGAGAACTGAATTCTGAGAGACTCCTCCTGAAAGGGTAGCCAGCTCTATCTGTGAGATAAAATGCAGCTTTTCTTCAGGAAGGACATCACAGATCAGCTCAGAAGCACAAGCTGGAAAAGGCATACTGCACATGTTCATCATGTAATCTATCTCCTAGGATGCACAACTTGAAAAGAGTTCGTATGTCACCGCAATATGTCCCCTTGTTTATCTTCCAGACAGACTTCATGTATCATGTTGATAAATTGGGCAATGCACAGGGCCAGTTCCCTCCTACTGAGGTGAGTGGGAGTTGCATGGTGCCTGATACCAAAGCTAGGGAATTATTCAGATTGACTATCATAGCTGACTGCATGCCAGGCTTGTTTTATTTTCCTTGACAGGTCTCTTGGGGAGTTAAGGAGCTGAGGGGTGGTTGAATTTCCACAGCATAAGAAAGGCAGGTAGTACCACTTGCTCAGTAGCACCCCATGTGTCACACACGTGGGTGGCATTGGCAATTTGGGGAGCAGCTCAGCTGGAGGTGCAAGAGGCTCCAGGTTCAGGGAAAACAAAATCTCCCTTGTTCTGCTGGAGCTATTGCTTAGGGTTTATCCTTTTTAGTATTTGTCCTAGAGGGTTGCTTAAGGCATTACTGTGACATAAACAATTATTAATAATGATTCAGCAACTATATTACTCTGTGTAAAAGGAAACAAAACCAAATAAGGCTAATCTTTTGCAATACTACTTGCAGTTTCCTACAGGGACTGTTATTTATCTTCCAGCCATAAAATAATTAAATCTTACTGCTTTCCAGTTGTAAAGGAGCTGAACTCTGAGCATTCAGTCCTCACATGGCTTACATCTTTGGGCCTCTGGGTCAAATATTAAGATAATATTTTACTAAAAAGACTTTTATTTTTATTGTTTGTTTGAATACTCAAACAACACCATTTCGAAGCTGGTTCAATGTTAGTGCAGTGAACAGCATTCACACACCTGAACTCCACTACATTTGTTCCTCAGATTTGTAGAGTGAAACAGGGACCATTTTATTCAGTGGAATCCAATACTTAACAGCAAGCAGTGTGTCCAAGCAGCTGCTGACCAGTGCACATCTCTTTGTGTAGCCTATCTGCAGCACTGTGCTGTATCCATGTCTGTCATCTCTCAGGGCTCACAGGGAGAAGACCTCATGTGCTGTCTCCTGCTGGGTGTTTCTCCCCCAGCACTTGATGTGTGCTCCAGGAGCACTCCCTTTCCATAATCTAAGCACAATATTGCCTCGTGTTATGTGGATCATTTGCTCCTTCACTGATGTATATTGTGCTGTAATGGACAGAGGTGTTCTAATATAATGTATGCTGCTGGGCAGTGGGCTGTGCAAGACTGTCTGGGATAGAATCCCACTTACATGTTTGGGAATGCGAGGGAGAGTAAGTCTGGATGGGTACAGATGGAGGGTTATAGGGATTGTGTGACTACATCTCTTCTGTCCCGGACAGTGTTCTGGTTCCACAGATGGTACCTGTAACTCCAAAAACTTCCCTAATTTCTGGCTAATGAACACATTTAATTTTGCTTCAGTTTTACCAGAAAACAAGGAGTTGACCCAAATGCTGTCATCATTATTGAAAATATAACTTGGAGAAGGAAGCAGCTAATTCACTAATTCCTTCTGAATTCAGCCTGGTCATGGAGAGAGAAAAGAGTGTGTGGCCAAGAAAAAAACACTCTGTGTACCAAAACACACATGAAAAAATTGTCTCGAGAATGGGAGATACTGAACATAAAGACAAAAAACCTAAGAGAATAGAAGCAAAGATAATAAACAGCCACAGCCAGACTCAGATGCTCTCTCTCCCATTAGAGATGATTTTAACAACATGTATTTACCTCACTGCAAAGGAATGTAGGCAGGTGTGATTCAGGATCAGTCCAAATGAAGCCTATTGTTTTATCTATATTAAAATATAGAAACGAATAGTTGTATATTGTACCTGAATTAGTAATTGCAAGGGACTGATTCCAAGAGCTCCTAGGGATTTAGCCATGGAAATCCCACTGACCTGCAGTTGTGCCTATGCACCTACATTCCTCAGGCGCTTCAGAAAATCTCTGTGTACTTACTGGGCTCCCGGGAAAAGTCTACTGCTATTAATATGATTTTGATACCTTGTCATGTACTCAATTTTATACAAATTTACACAGTAGTATTTGTCTGTCAGGTCAGGGTTTTTGCCACTGAAGTGGAAAGCTCAGATTGGTGTGAATTACTGAGACTTAACATTGTACTTTGAATTATGACTTTTTATATTTACATGAGCGCGTCCTTTGAGTCACATCTGGTTTTTGTGCTGTTTACAAACTACTCTAAAAAGCTGAGCTGAGAATATTCACAGTTAGTTCAGTATGTCAAACAGAGGAATAGAATTTAGCTCTATTCTTAAACCATGATTATTTATGTAGCAGGCATGTTGGCCAACAAAAAGAATGAAAGCTGATGGGCATGAAAATAACCAGTCTGCTAGTATATGAGATTTCCTTGCAGTGGTCCCAGCAGGAGCTTGAAGAGGACTGTGTAAATTGTGAAACAAAGGATGTATAGTTAATGCATGTCAGAAATGACCATTTATAGGGCTACTTAATGCTAAAAATCCCATATGGTGATGAGGCTGTGAAAGAAGGAGCAGAAATCACAGACTAGGTGAGGTTGGAAGGGACCACAGAGGGGTATCTGGTCAAACCTCCCTGCGAAAGCAGGGTCACCCTGGAGCACATGGCACAGGATTGTGTCCAGATAGTTCTTGAACAGTACAGTGAGGGACAATCCCTCTGGGCAACCTGTTCTAGTGCATGGTCCCTTGCATAATAGAATTCTTCCTCATATTGAGTTGGAACCTCCTGTACATCAATTTCTGCCTGTTGCCTCTTGTCCTATTGTTCAGCACCACTGAGCAGAGCCTGGCTTCATCCTTTTGGCACCCTCCCTTCATATACTTAGAGACATTGATGAGATCCACTCTCAGACATCTCTTCTCGAGTCTACACAGGCCCAGCTCTCAGCATTTCTTGGTAAGGGAGATGATCCTGTCCTGTAGTAATCTTTGTAGCCTCCACTGGATCTACTTCAGGAGCTTCATGTCTCTCTTGTACTGAAGAGTGCAGAACTGGACACAGCACTCCAGATGTGGCCTCACCAGGGCTGAGCAGAGGGGCAGAATCACCTCCTTCTACTTGCTGGCAATGCTGTTCCTAATAGAGCCCTGGAGAAAGAAAGAACTAACTCAGAAAGCTACAGTAGCACGTGTGCCCATGCTTTGGGAACACATGGCTGTTGGTACTGGGTGTGGCATCAAGTCACCAGTTTAACCTTAAAATGGAGACTAAGCATAAGAAGACATGTAGCTGTATAGATTTTGCACACCCAAAGATAAATTAACGGAAGATTAAATTTAAAACAACTTGCAGTTGGGAAACAAGGTAATCAGAAGTGTGAATGCATTAGTTTTGTGAGAGCCACAGGCCTTGATCTGATGCCTGCAGACATATCCATTGGCACGTGTGCTATGAAAACTATTATTTGATCACATAAAATGGTTTTTCAAAGGGTGCCTACATTGATTATTGAATGGCATGGACAGAGACTACTGGATGAGACAGATGATCAATAATTAGTTTTAACCTTTTTTTCTTAAGAAATGAGTATTTTGTTATTTTCTACTGGCCAGTTCTCTTCGTTAAGTGACTTTAAATCTATTAGACCATCTAATCTAAACTTGACATGGGGAAGGGGGAAATAGTGTGTGTCCTCAGAACCTTGCTAGGTTGGCTCAACCAGCGTATTAGACATCAGAGAATCGCTCACTCAAAATGAAGCAGTTTCAGTTAATACTGCATTTCACAGTCTATTTGTCACTCTTAGTGCTCCTCATATGCAGTCCCAGCAGCAGGCATGCACCAGATAAGGAATTTTCACAGTGCCATGAATTTTCTTTTGGCAACTTCTGGTCTTATCAACAAAGTACCTTGCAAATACAAAGTAAGCTTTACAATGATAAAGGGAAAGATAAGTGTTATTATCTATATGCTATGGAAAAGGATCTAAATATACAGTGCCACCAATTTTGTGTGCTTCTGTAGTAATTTTTGTAAAATGGGACACAAGTAGATTTTTCTGATGTTCCAAGCACTGAACATTTTCAGAGAGAACTGAAATGGGTCAGAACCACTGACAGGGCCATCCATCCTGTGACCTTGGGGAGGCAGGTGTCTCAGTGCTGCTCTTTTGCACTGTTGTGTCGTATGAGTACGCCTCTGCTAGAATATGTGCTGCTTTGTGTGAGTTTTCCTATTTGTCTCTACATAATACAGTGGACTCAGGTGAGGCTGGAAACTAAAGAAATTGGGAATAAATTACTGCATTTTCAAGACAGAGTGTAAGTTGTGGAAAGGTGAGAATCTTGGCATTTGAGAGTGTGAGGAATATTTTACGCCACTTGATAACAAGCTAGGATGAGAAGCAGTTTGTCCACTGGCACTATCTGACAGTGTCTCTTGCTCTCTCTTGCAGAGAGAATGAGTCCACCTTTCTTGAATCTTGAATCGACCTTTCTCTAACTCACATTTCTGAAGTCCTGCAAACTCTTCAGTTTTCCAAGATCCTTCTCACAATGTCAAGGCAGGTTGATGGAATAAAACAAAACTTTTCCCTTTAGCATATATATTTCTTTTACTGTCTTCTTTTTTTCCCTTTTCCCCATGGGAAAGAATCTATGTGATGAATATTTCTCAGACATCTCTCATGGTCCTGTCTAAGGGAGAATGAAAAAGGGAATAAAATAGACAAAACACAAAAGCTTTTGCAAAGATGAAACCAAGAGGGTATTTCTTAGAGTAAAAATACAGCAGGATGAACAGAAGGATCACTCTGGAACAACTTGCTGGTATGGCCATCTCCTTGATGTTGGAGGTTACTAATTTATGGAAGTTTTTATGGAATCGGAATACAAAATATTTCTCATACGTTGGCTACTTAAACTGTCCGCTCAAAATTGTCAGGATTTATGAATTAATTTCTAATTGCTGTACTTTCTTTATATATACCATAGTGCCATCTATAAAATCTACTAAAATATATAAAATATTTAAAGTCTTGGTCTGAATAGGCAGTTGGAAGCTGCATTTTAAAGCTTATCTGTCCTGTTCCTCACAGGAAACCTTCTGGTATATTGTTTTTTTCATTACTTATATAGCATTCCATCACATATAGACTCAAATCAGCAAATTCATATAAAGTGTAACTCGTGTGAGAAAATGAGACAGAAGACTGCAAAGATTTTGTTAATATGGTGATGAAACCAAAAGTCTTCTTATGAAGCTGATACTAAGCCATTTTGTGTTTTAGATGTACAAAATATTATACAGTCAAAATGAAGGTGCCTTATCCCATACTGCACTGGTGTTGACATAAATAAAATTTATGTGCAATATTTTATTTAACTTCATAAAATTAATCCAAGAGCAAAACTGCATAATCTTGTGTGGCAACATAACTTTGTATTCATGGCTGATTTTTTTCCCCTTAACACAGAAAAATAATGTGGGTTGATGCAGTGTCCTAACACAATAGAGGCTAATGAATAGAGCTTGCTGTGCTCAAGAGACTGCAGTTCAATTACTAGTGGTGCCAATCAAGTCAGAAATATTAACCATGGTAACAGCAGTTTTGAGTTACATGGAATGAGGCCGTGGCTTCTTGGGGAAGATCGCCTCTTGGGAGGGAAGGAGATGTTCACAGCAAGAGCTGCAGAAGGTCAGAGACTGCTTCTTTGTGGCAAAGGAGAACAAGACTGCTCATGCCACAGGAAGGTTTCTGCTGTTTTTGTTCCTTCTCATTTCAAGTACACCTGAAAGTTAATGACTCGTAAGTGTGACTAATTATGTGATCCATGTATAACCTATAGAATTGGAAGTCCTGTGTATGAGTGTACAACAATTAGTTAATCATGTGAAAGATAATTTACAAATCAGATTGGGTCCTAAGCAGGAGCAAAATGTTGCTGAAGTCAGTGTGACTAGGTTGAATTACACCAATCAATTCTGTAGCTTTTTATGAGGATTTACTTAATATAGTGCATTTGTTCTGCTGGCTGGTGATCAGAGTGAGGATCCCTTGATGGGATACAATGGCAGTGTTATGTATTAGTAGCATGAACAGGAAGCAGCTGGCATCCTGTTCAGAAAACAATCTCAGTTTTTATTGCAGAGAACAATATTGAAAAATAGTGTGTGTGTGTTGGGCCTAATCCTTAAAAATGTGTGAGTTTGGATCCTGTCCCTTTTAATTGACTAGTCACTTCTGGACTAAATCTAGATTCATCTCTTTTCACAGAAAGCTCTTCTGCTCTTTGTCCTTTGGAATAGAGAGAAAACCAGCTAGAGCCCTAAAATGGCTTTTTTATACCTGCCTGCTGCCTCTCCCTCTTTTGCTTCTGGTGAATATGCTCAGTTGTGGAGTGCTTTTCTCCTTCTCTTATTCATGAAGAGATGGCCCATCTTTTTGGTCAGCATCACTGAAACATTTTCTATTCTTTGTCTTGGATGCCATTAAAAAAGCCAGCTGTTAAGGATGATTACTGTGTTGTTGGAGCTCAGCTTCATTGTTAACTGAAACTTCTGTGAAAATTTAGAAAGGGTTTCTTAAGAATTGAAGAGTAATAGCAGTGTATAAATGAATTTGAATGTGACTGCTAAGTGCTGAAAATAGTGAAAAGGTACACTTGATACCTTTTCTGAAGATTTTGGAACATACAGTTACTACCATGATATCTCTGTATGGAAAAAAGGTGTTGTAGGTAGGCAGGGCAGCTGGATTATGGAGGTTTCTCTTGTGTAGTTCAGACTACAGACTACTTTCTGAAAGGAAATCATCCCAGTTCAGTCCCACCACTACAGGCCCCTCCTTTAGTCAAACACTGCAATCTGGAGGGATGTTTCACCTCAACCATCTTAAAACCTATCCCAGGTTAAGAGGAGGAAATGTTTCCAGAACTCGAGCTTAGGGACAATTTGTCATTAAACGTTTGGGCTGTAAAGAGAGGTGACATGAAGTGGCTTAATGAACGTGTCTGACAGGGTAGGAAAACTAGCAGCAAAAGAAGTGAGGGCAGGCAAAGCTTTGTAGTAACTGAGTCTGTGTTCCAGCTGACAGGAGTTGAATTTTAATTCCACTTTTAACCTACTGTCTGTTTGATCTGAGACAGGGTCATTTCCATCATGTCCTTTTTACCCCTCTTCTTCTTCCATGCTTAGTCTTGAGTATTGGTCCTTTATTTATTCAGTGTGGGAGACATTCCCTCTTTTCTCCTAGTAAAGACTGAATCCTGGTGTCTTACTCATAGTAGAAAATGTGAGCCATCTTGTAAAAATGCTCTTAACTCATTACTGTTTCAATTGCACTGATGACTTTATCCGTGGAAGAGGATGAAAAGTCTTTCACAATTCTTAGAGCAGTGCCCTAACCACTGGGCTAAACTGCGTTGATAAATTACCAATTAATATGAGATATCACCAGAAACAGATTGAGGAGTGTTTAGGTTGATTGGCAGTCTCTTTTTAAGGCATTTGCTTGAAAAAATGAAAGATTTTAACATAATATTCAGGTTCAGAACAGTGCCTGAGGCTAAAGTGGTCTACAGGCTCAGTAGCCATTAGGCTACTGGGCTATTTTCTTGTCAACTCAAGGAATATCAAAATACCAGTAGAGAGTGTCTGAATAGTCTAAATGCCTAGTTCAATGTCTAGGACATTCTCTTTGGAGAAAAGTGGTTTGGGTTAAAATTGTGTTTAGTGAAGGACAGAATGAAACCAGCCTCATGTCTGGGTGTAATAACTGGAAGAGAGTAAGCAACAAGAGCCATAGAAAGCAACATTATCAGCATCTAGCTCTCAAACCCTTATTGTACTTGTTCACTGCAAATCCAGAAATAATTTCAGGATTCTGAAAATTATACTTTTGGCAAATGCTGTGTGTTATTTCACCTGATCTTGATTTGTCATATAATTAGCCCACAGCACCTATCGAGTTTCTAGCAATGACTGCTTTAGTAGGCAATATGTGAAAATACAGGAAACAAAAATTTGGAAACTATGCACCCTAAATAGCATCCTTGGCTCTATTGGCTTCAGTGGAATGTTATGAATTATCTAAGATCTTCATTCCTTTAATTTCTATTTTTCTTCTTCTCTAATGAATATTTATCAAATAATCTCAGCCATTTTGGCAGTATTTTCTACAGTAAAAGTTGTTAATTAGCAGATTATAAGGCGCCATCTTAATTTTTAAATTTTTTCCTCAAAAAAATGCAGTCAAATTAACAGTTTTTTTGGAGCCCTTCCCCCGCATCCAAGTGGAAGTGTAGGAAAGGAAATCTGTTTAATCTTCACTTTCATACTCTCCTGATTCACCTGGCTGCTCTTGGGAATTTAAGGGAAAACTGTTCAGCATGGCAGTTAAAAATTACAAACTAAGTTTTATGCAACATTTTAGGATGAATGAGACTCCATTGTTATTGTCCCTCACTATTGCCTCTCCTCAGCTCCTGTCTGCCATACAAAGAAAAGTGATAGTAAAGTGTTTGTGCTAAAATATGGATTTAATAACAGGGTAACTTTTATTTCTGACCTTATAGCTAAAGTTAGTTGAATGACATTCAGGCCAGATTTACTATCAACAGTATATCCTTTGTTATTAACAATATTGCTCTCTCTATAAGGAAAGAAAATATCTCCATAACGAGGAAAAAATCCCAAATGGCCAACCAACCAAATGAAAATTGAGGGCCTTAAGTCTAGTGTAAGCCTCATAAATTGTTCTTCATGTATTTTATTTTTTCTTTTTTGGAAAGGTTAGGACAATAGTTTCCCTTCAGAGAATGTTTGCTATCAAATAATATGAGCTACTCAGTTATTTCCTTGTCTGAAACCACAATTCATGATGTCCAATATGATTTTGCTTGTCCTTTTAAATGATTGCAGGTTACAAACTATCAATAGTGCACTTCTTTGTAAAAGACACTCTAGCTTCAATATGAGGTTTATCACTGTCTTGTGTCTGAATAGTCACTGGTGATGGTCAGGCCAGAATGACAGCAATGCTGTGCTTGGTTGAAATATGCAGGATGTTTCCATGTATGGAATGAAGTTATTCTTCTAACAGGTTAAAGTGAGTTCTGTGGTATAAACAAAAAAACCCATGAGCTTCACAGAGGTGATACACCATAAGATCAGAGGCTGGTGAGCCTGGCCCTCAGCTGGCATAAAAATGAAAGAATTACTGTCTCAAATCAGCATAAAGGGCTGAAGTGAGGCAGTGGCAGATTAGAAGAGTGTGGAAATGGGAATTGCCTTACTGCTGTAATTTACCTGCACTGCTGCTATCTTATGAAAATAGGATGTCAGCATCCCATGTGAATGAGGATGCACATCTCTGCAAGGGCAAAGCACGGTGTCTGCTTGAGGCAGGAGTGGGAAAAACTATGAGCTGCCTATCTCTTACCACATGACTTTCAGCTGAAAGCTTTCTGCTCCGGAAGAAGGTCCTTGTTTTAGAAGACTTATTATTTTCTTATATTTCTATCTGAGTGGTTGTAGAAGTGACACAGACTTTGTGTCCAGTCTTCTGCAGAGGAATTGGGAACAAAAGAGTTGACACTGTAGCCCAGAGGAGGAAAACTCTCTACCGGACAAAGAATAGCCAATACATATCAGCAATTTGAAGAAGAAGATACCAAATAGTTCCATTGCCAAGGTAATCATATACATTAACACAAGTTTCAACACCATAGTCTTTCCTATTTAATAGCTAAGAATGGAATAGAAGATATAAAAGGCAGTGAATTAGATAATGGAGGGTAGAGCTCAGTGCAAAGAGTAAGTGCAATTGGACATCTGTGTGCACAAAAATCTTTCTGAAGCAGAATGTAACCTTGTTAGCAAAGAGAAGATTCCTCAGTGCTATTATCCTGCTGACCACAGAGTTAGCCAGGATGTTATTTTGTTATGTGCATGTCTAGTTGGTCTTTCCAAAGAGACAGAACCACAATCTAGGCCTTGGAACAACTCAAGAAGAGTGGTTTGAAGAATTGTGGAGGTGCATAAATATTAAACTGTTGTAAATGGCAGGGGAATGATTCCATTTTTAGAAAAGAAATGTGTCTGCCATTATTATTGTTTATTTAACAGTCCTGCAGTTTCTTCACAATTTTTACAGATGTGTTCAATTTCAGTCGTTTGCCCTGTCAGTTTTTCTGATACATGGTACATCATTTTCTTTAAAATGCCTAAGTGGTGGTGATTACTGGTGTGTGATGAATGGACAAGGAAACTTTACTTTAAAAGGAAGAATTCTCTATGTGTTCTGTATGTGAAAGTAAAATGTAGACTCTCCATTGTAAATTATATGTTGCTCATAGTTCCTGCTTCATGTTATGTTGAAACACCACAGCCCAAACAACATTCAACATGTGCTATGGCTGTAAGATGTTAAAGTAGAAGTGGAGAGCCATATATCAGAGTGTCAGCATCTTCAGCATCCAGTCATTTCATCCCTAGCAGCCTCTGGTACAAGTTAGATTACCCTGGAAATATGTGTGCAGTCTCTCCTTTCAGCAGGATGTCCATGTAAGTATGAGCTTTCTGATGTAAAAACAGAAAACAAACTGTATTTTGAAAGCATTAGCATGGATGTTGGAATGCTTTGGCTCTTTTGGTTTACTGAGTTTAAAATGATGGCTGTTGAAATGTTTAACTCTGCAATCTCTCTGCAAAGGAAGAGTAAACTAAGATGTGGTTTTCATGTCATTCAAGGTACAAGGACCTGGCTGTGAAGAGCAGCTAATCACTGACCTGTTCAGACTGGAATATCAAGTTAGAGGGACTTTGGAATTAGCTTCTCAGTCAATTCCACAGAGCTGATCTAGGGCTGCTAGATGCATGAGCTTAGTGATGCCTCATTTCCATTCTGAAAGGTCTCCCATACTTACAAGTACTGTGAGCTTGTACTATAGCGTGTAGATGATTCTGGTGGTGATTTTTTGTAGGTTAACATTGAAATATTTCTACATTATGTCTATGGAACTGCAAGAGTGACCCGTAGTATGGATAAATGAAGAGAGAAACCATGTTTTGACAGACTATAGCCACTGATGGAAGGTGGATAAATTCCATCAAAAATTTTGAAGATTCATACAGCACTTGTATCCCTTTCCTTGGCTTGCTTCATCTTGTTTTCCTTTCTGAAACAAAAGTCCATCTTATCCAGAAGTCAAACAATTTAACAGAGTGGAATCACAAGATCTATGCTGGAGTAACAAAATATGAGCAAAAGATATATGTCTATGTATAGTGCCAGACTAAGATTTATTCAATGAAACAAGGCAGGCCCAAAATTTGAGAGGAAGTGACAAGAGGCAAACCTCCATCTCTTGCCTTTACCGGGATGTTGAAATAAATATAGAAGCATTCTAGGACATATAAACATCCAACCCTGTTCTCCCTAATCATAGAAATATCTAACATTGATGAAGTTAGTGAGAAATTAAGCAATATGATCTGCTATAATCCACGTGGCTACTTTCTCTGACTCAGGTGCTTCCAGGATGCAGATGATGAGGAACAAATCAGCAGATTTGTAGTCATCAATGGCTCATGGTCATTCAATGGAGTCATGGGAGATGATCTGCAGATAAAATCTGGAACTGCATTAAGAATTCTTCTATTACCTTCAAGTAGATTATAAGAGTGCAGAGTAATTTTGATTAATTTGAAGGACAGATATGATCCACTGGCCCTAAATGTTTGGGAACCATCTGCTAAAAGGCAGTTTGTCCCAAAGAAAGGCTGCTGACTGCATCTAGAAAATGACAGTGAAAGAATTTGTGTTTTTTAGGGTAAAAATCTCATGAATGACCAAGAAATCGAAAGAAAGGAGGACTTTGTATCATGATTTCTGTCTGTAGAAGTAAAAAGAGAGTTAGAAATATGGTCAATGAGGACAAAACTCACTGTTTGAGGGACTGGATACTGTTAATAATACTATGTCATCTTGGAAAAACTATGTCAGTTTTGGAATCCAGACAATTAGTCAGCTTTTCTGGCATTGTGATATTATTTCAGTCACATTACTTTTTGGGAAGGAGCTATATTTATGGTGTCAGCATCCATTTTCTTGGACAACTAGAAGAATACTCATATGTCATTTCATTTTCTCCTTTTCTCTCTCTGAAATGTCAACATGTCCCCAGATGAAGTGCTTTAGAGAGAGGCCACTATGAGGCTGCACTCTGATAGTAGACACACGTGTGGAGTTAGTACCACAGAACACCCATAATTACAGCTACTTGGGCTTCTCTTTCGAGAACAAAAACCTCTACCTGGAAAGAGGAGATGACTCTGGAACTCTGAATGCCCCCAATTTTCTTGTTCTATTTAAAAAAAATAGATGCTAGAAATAATGCTAGTGAGCAGTTCCTCCAACAACATTATTACGGCTTTTTTTATTCTCGTAACCATGAAGAAAGGGATTGTGTGGTCCTTTCTCTTAGCCTTTTAAAACTACTAGCTTTTCTAATAGTAAGAAAAAAAATACATTCATAATTTGTGATAAGCCAAATTTATGTTTAATATGAGTTAGTCCTTGCAATTAGAGACAATATAAAGGTATGTAGAATGATAAAACTGCCATTCACAGCATTGTAGTCTGGCTTCATGAAAAACATGTTTTCCTTGCTAAACACTGAATTATGTTGACAGTGGAGCTGAGATGCCTTGCAATCAGGCATTATTTGATCAGGCAGTTCTTGTTGTACTGTACATAGATAGAGAGTTTCTTTAAATACAATAAATAAAAGTAAAATCTTACACAACGCAGCACAGCTTAGTAATTGCTGTTTTGGAGCTCACACTGCTGCAGTTATTTAGCTCAGCATTTCATCTCCAGCTGCAGCACGATTTTTGCCAAATATAGATAAATGAAGTTAAAGTTATTGGCAACGACTCGTTCTGTATCCCTGTTTTGAGTTCATAGATTTCATAGGAGAGGCCTTCCTTTATTTTTGTAGCAAGCAATTGTTTTGAACTCTGACCTTCTTCATGTTCCAGTACAACACAGTGTTTTCAGTTCTACTTTATCTAGTGGTAAACAGAGAGAACGATCAGGTTCCCTGTTTGAGAAATATACCACATGAAATATGAGGGAGGAACAAACTCAGAAACCGAACCTCACTAAGCATATTTTAGGAATTTAATGTAATCTTGGTGCTGAATTTGCAATCAGGGCCTTTTGGTATGGGATGTCTAACTCTACAGTGTGCAAATGTCATTACTCTCTATGTTGCATGAGATGATCTGGTAGCGTGGTGTGCTGCAGACCCTCACTGCAAAGTCACTACGAACTACATAGAGATGACTTTCTCGTTTCTTTAGAACTTCTGCAGAGAAAAACTCATTTGAATTTCAAATGAGACAATATAAATAAATGATAGAGACATAATATTGAAAATATTCTAAATCTCTATAGAACCATTTACTATTAAACAAACTCAAGATTTTCAAATTTGGATATATGATTCTGTTTTTTTAGATTTGTTCAATTCTAGTTCCTTCTTGCTCTTGTGAAAAAATATTGTCATTTTTACAGCTGTCTGGTGTTTATCCATAAATAAGCAATGGGGTCAGGAAACGCTGGTGTTTCCCTCTGACCCACCTGGCTGCTTTCCTTTGATCCACGATCCCTTCTGTTAAAAGGGAAATGAAATGTCCTACTATCCAGAAAGCAAACTCATGGAGCTTTTATTTTGAATGGATGTGCATGACAAAACCCATCTCAAGTACTGCTGTGAAAAAGCACTTCCTTCTTTATGTCCAAACACTGGCCTGGAGTTTCTTTCCACAGAATTTCTGAACTAAAAGCATGTGCAATTTTTTTGTCATATGCTACTTTTGCCATGATAAATTCACTTGGGACCATAGCTTCAGAAAGTAGTAAACTCTAAAATTACATTGGGGAGATGCCTGAAGTTTGCCAGTGAGATTTCAAAGGAAAAACATATTTTCAAAATTAGGACAGCAAGCATTTATTAATTTTTTTTTGTCTGTGAAATTTGCCTGATTCATTCAGAGTGACTGGTTTCAGTTAAAGAATAGGCTTCTCCTTTTTGTGATTTCTCACCAGCTTTACTTTATATTGTGAGTTTCACTTTGCAGATCCTATGTTACCCCATTTTCCAAATGGAGTTATAGGCTTTTAAATGGTAAAAAAATTCCCCCAAATACAAAAATCCCTAAGCTGTCTAAGAAAATAATTGCTGCTCATAACACAGAAGCAAATGAAAATAAGATATTTGTATTTTCTTCCATATTATGGAGGAGAGCAAATATGTTTCATTAGCTAACACAGAAAGATTTTCAATAGATATAATGGAATGATCCACTTTTCAGATTGTACTGATTTAGACATTACTTTAGAAAAGTTCAGCTAAGAACTTCTCCTGTCTCTTGAAATTCATGGGGCTTCACAATGTATAAATTCTTACAATGCTATAAATATAATATTTTATACTGCACTTTTTAATTGAAAAGTGAAGCATATTGCAAGTAAAATGAATTAGAAATTATGGGTATTTTCATATAAGAAATGTTGATGAAAACAATATTTTTCACTTTAAAAAATATTTTATTACAAAATTAAAACTTCTTTTAACGAAAACATCTTTTTCCTTGAAGGCTATTTTATGGAAAAAGGGTACTGTTTCCCATGGAGGAAAAGAAAAATATTTCTGCTTCAAAAAATGCCTATAACACAGCAATAAATTTCCAACATAAAATTCAGGATTATTTTAATTAAGACCACTGTTTAAGCCTCATGTTGTCCCTGTAATGTGTGAATAATATGTATTTTACAAAGGACTGGACAGAGATATTACTAGTTATTTAGGTTTATAAGGTGAATTGTGCAGTCAAAACAGAACTGCCTGTTTTACATCCCTATCTCCTGTACACGGTACTAAAAAAGCTGAAAATTGGAATTTTTCAATATGGGGAGAAACTGGAGCTTTTCCCAGAATGATTCTCCTTTCTAATGAGAGCAACAAGTAATAGCAAATAATAGTTTTGCTGTTCCAGCCAATTTCTCTAGGATTGTTATTCCTGTTACTAGTATTGGTGAAACTTCTCACCTGTGGACTCAAAAACTTTTTTTTTTCTGAACATTTTACATGGAGTATAACTCCAATTAATGCAGCTGTCTCTAATTTATACCATTAAATGAGGGAGATAGGGATCAGGCTCTGTACTAAAGAGGACATACCTCTTATGGCTGGATGAGTATCTCTAGTTCCTACTGTCTCATGAACTTGACTGCCTCAGATAACTGTACTTTCTCATGGCTACTCATACATATTATTGCCCTTGCAATCCAGAATGTATTTTGTAATATTTGAGTCTTTCTGGTTTTACTGAGGAGGGCATCAGTCCATGCTCTCCTTGTCTCTGCCAAAACCCATATATGGCCAGGCACAGTTTGGTGTCCTATGGTCAGAAGGCAAAGTTTCACAGTCAAATGTAACCATTTCTAATCCTGGCTATTTCCCTCATATTAATCAACCTGACTAGAAGGCTGATCTGGTCTCATCTGCTGCATAGCTGGGAAGCAGAGAGCAAAACCAGAGCCTCGTTTATGTGGAGGCTGCATTCCTTCAGCATGTCCCTCCTGAAGAGTGGTTTACCACAGGGTCTCTTGCTTGTGCACACAGGGCTCACCTCTCCCTGTGAGTGACATAACAGCAGCATGATGTGAAAATCAAGTGAAAAACTCTCAGGAACGTTCCTCTGCAGAGCACATGTGCTCATACAAATGCACACAAACGAGCTCATTTGCACACCGAGGCAAATGCAGGCATCTGCACACGCACAGACTCACGCCCTGTCACTTTTGGCTCAATAGCCAGCGTGGTTAAATAATGTCAATAGCAGAAACTCTTACAGTGCTGACACTTCCTCTGGCTGTAAAATATTTACTGTTCCTTTAAAACTGTGAATAAAAAAAGGTCAGTCTGTATACTGAACAAGGAGTAAAAAAAAAAAAAAATCCTTTTTTTTTATTAGAAAACACTTGAAACTTATCATGTGCAGCAGATGGGAGTAGAAAATGCAGCTTGAAGACAGTTATATAAATATATCCTTGATGTCTGTTTTGCTTTTCAATTTGCAGTGGAAAGTACAAAGGTAGAGTAGAGCGCCAGTCAGGGCTGCACTGTGTCTCTTGATATCCATTCCAGATGTTGGCTAGACTTTGTGGAGCCAGGCTTATGGCACTGAGGCTGGAGCTAGTTGTCTTTTCCTCCAGGTGTGATGCTTCATGCTGATCCCCCCACATGCTAGCCTGTCTTATCCAAACAGCCTAAGCTCTGTGACAGGCATCTACCANGCCCACTTGTCCCTGCCTATCATTCTGTCACTTCAAAAGCAAGCCCCCCTAAAAAAATGAGCTCTGACGTGGTTCTCAAATAATGCTAGTCAGTTAGTAGCTGCTTTGAATATTCCTCTTTGTGTTTTGAGAGTGTCTGGAGGTACTATTTGACACCGAGTATGTCTGCCAAGCCTCTAATGGTAGTTCTCTGTTTGTGCATGCTTGTAAAGGATTTTACACTGTAATATTTTAACTCCCTGATTAAACATTGCTAAGCACAGAAGTATATCATAAATCTCACAGGCGCCAACTCCATTTATCTGAATGTTAGTTACTGTCTACGGTGGGTAAACAAATTACAGCACAGTTTATTACAATATATGGGGCCACGATGTAGCTCTATTAATATCTTGTACCCCCTGGAAATATATCGTTGGCTCACAGTCTGAATTTTTTCTCCCAAACAATTAAAAACAAATTCTGAATGGAGGGTGGGAGGGTGTGTGTGAGAGGCAGGGGGAAGCATCAGGCACTTCCAAGGGGAAACTTACTGGGAGTAACAATAATGAGCTACAATATCAAATTACTACTATCCTGGGTTTGAGGTCAGTACATATTGAGTTAGTTGTAAGATATTGAAGTAGAAACTTTTCTAGTTTGGAATGCATTAATGCTGCTTAAGCTGCCAGAAAAACATCTAGAAAACGTTTGAATTGGAGGGGGCAGAAACAAAGAAGAATGTTAACAAGCAAGAGCATTGGAGTCTTCCTTTCTCAGCTACTTGCAGCACATTTGCAGAAATAATTTTCATTAATACTGGCATGTTTGAGGTGCACAGAACCTCCACTTGTAGACAGGAGGTGAACACCGGAGAGGTTGGAATATTTCCAAATCCATTTACAAAAACAGTCACTTCTAATTTTTTATCAATTTTCTTACTCCACACAAATAATCCCAGTTATATGAGTGTATAGCAATCAATGGGAGCTCTGTCTTCTCAAAATGCAGAATAAATGACTGAATAAAGTAGGAATTCTATTGAGAGGCTTTTGGAGGGACAATTTTAATGTCTTTTAAAATGGTTTGTGATATGTTTCAATATAGAAGTAGCAGCAAAGAAAGAAGTGCTATAAGTTTTAAGAAAATTCATAGCAATTACTAAAAGTAATTTCACTACTAAAAAATCCAGAATCAAGATAAAAATATTATGTGTAAATCCCTGTTTACTTTTGGTGCCATAAAAGCATCACTGCTACTTGTCCTGGAGCATGAAGTTGTGGCTAACAGGCTGAGCTGGAGCTATCAAATTGGAGATTATTTGCAGTAGTCATGATGGTAAAATAAACGAAAGGGATGCTCCTCTCCTAATTCAGCACTGTTGCCTGCAGGGGGGTTGCGATATCTGATACAAGCTGACAACCCTGACATCATGTTCAGTGGGAGCAGGAACAGCTAGCTGCTATCTCCCTTTCAGGAAACCACAGAACACCAACATTTTACAGACTGGAAAAGAGTTCATTACTTGCAGGGGCAGGGCAGGATAATGTTCCGATGTTCTTAGCTGGGCTCCAGTGGCCAATAACACAAACACCATCCTTCATAGGAGCATCTGAAGCTTGGTAAAAATAGAAATCCAAATATTTTTAAAGCTTTTGCATATTGTCAATACTGTAACTCATGATAAAAAAATTGTATAGAAACTGATGAAACTTTTAGTCTGTAACTATTAAACTTACCACCACAGACTCACTTAAGGAGTTTGTCTTCACATAAAAAAAGTAGTAAGGCTAAATTAATTGCTAGCCTTTTCCTACTAAAACCAGTGCATTTAGGCCAGGGCTGAGCTCAACTATGAGATTCTTAAAGAAATGCAATGCTATGTTTGTGTTAGTTTGTAAAGATCTTGTTTATATACATACTCATTTCTTGATTCAACTATGTGTTTGGCATTCTGGCCTGATCCACCAAAGCATTTAATCACATGTGCAGGCATGCAGACGATTTCTTTCACATCGGTTGAAATATTTACATGCTTAACCTTAAGCACATTGAAGGGCCAAGCCTGCAATGGAATTATTTTTTAAAAAGAAAGCCATGCAAGGGAAGCAATGCAGTTTGCAAAGGTACTGTCAGGGCATGTGCCACCTCACCATGCCAAAGGGAGCCTGAAGGTGCTGAGCCCCACTTGCCCATGCTGTAATTGACTCCATGCAAGTAAGGAGCTCCAAGGATCTCTCACAACCTGTGTAGGACACGGCTCTTGATCACCGAGGTGGAAGGTTCAAATAAAATAATGTCCTGACTTTCAAAAGATTAGAAACATTTTAAGAATAAAATTTGATTCTGCACCCTGAAATATTTTGGGTAATCAAACCAAGACTTTGGAAGGTGTTCTGATCCTGGAAGGACTCACCCTGTACAATCCTGTGAAGTAGGGGAGTGTTTGTCAGAGGGATGCCAAATAAACCAAAGTGTAATTTCCTGTGGTTGAACATTTGCACCTCAACTGGAACTGATTAAGAAGGTTGAATCTAATAACTGGAAAAATAGGGGCAGGATGGGTCACAGGCCTGCAGAAGTTTTTTAGAAAAGTCAGTTGCTGGTGAGGGGACCCTATGGGGACATCAGAAGATATTTTGGCAAAATCTGAGAGGTGGGAGAATAGGATAGGAAAGATAGGAGGAGGAATGAACCTTTTAAAGCTGACAAGGGAGAACAATGGAACAGGACAGTTAAGTGCAGGAAAAGGCTTGAAGCAGGAGAGTAAGAGGGTGGTGTGTATACAGGCTTCTCCCTTGGAGAGTGAATGGGCAAACCAGCAGGCAGGCTACCTGCTGGCCTCCTCAAGAAGCTTCCCATTGCAGGCTATGAAGAGTCACTGAAGGGCTTACATCTTATGGGTCCTGGAGAGAGGAAGGAAAATGTCGTGGTGAAGACTGAGGTGAGCAAGGAAAGATAACCAAGGTCTTCAAGCTGTCTTAAAATAAGAGCTTAAAAGGAGCTATGGGAACCAAGCAGAAAGAGTTGGTACTTGGGATACTGTATTGATGTACATGCTGGGCATATAAGGATGTAAATCAAGAAAATGGCTTTGTGCTGAGACTGCAACAGCTGTCCGGTAAAGAAAATTAAAAGCTTCCAGTAAGGATGGCTTCCTCCTATGCTATTTGATCAAGAAATTATGGAGGAAATAAAGACAGGGAATGACAAATGGCAGTCCTGCTAGACTGATTAGTTGTGACATAGATAATTTTCACCCCTCTTCAAAGATGCGAAAAGTCTTTAAGACTCTTATCCATTTGGTGAACTTAAAGTTTGGGTGTAATTTACAGTATAGACAGCTGATCTCTTGAGTTGGTGATGGCAAGAGACAAATATATCACACTGCCAAAGATGGTTGAATGACTTTTTGAACTACAAATAATCACAGTATTGAATGGTATAAACATGGACTGGTGAGATTCATGAAGGTTATCAAAAGGACTGTAATGTTTATTGGTCCTATAATATTAAACTCTGTTCTGGCTGTATATTGGATTTTTGTGAATATTCACCAAGCATGTTAACTGGCAATAATATTTTGATGTGCATTGTGTAAATATGTCATTGTCAAATTAACAACTGTTTGTATTTGCAATGAAAACACTATTGCTTTAATTAAATCAGGGAACAAACCCCAGTAACACAGGCTCTCAAGTTCAAACCTAATTTATATCACTTTTGAGTTTTCAGGTGCTGTGAAATTTTTTGGCATCTCTCACAACAAAATCACATTGGAGGTAGTGTATATCTGACTCAAATCTATGTTGAATTTGCTTAGTCAGCAAAGGGATTTTGGATCAAGCTTTTGAACAGATGCACAATTTGAAAGTTACATTCATTAATCTTTTCATTGGTACTTTCCCAGAGGTTTTCTGGAGCAATGCTGAGTTTTAAGATGAGAAGAATCAAATGAAGTAATAGGCAAAAGTTACTTCAAGTGTAGTGGCCTGCATGGTAGAAAGCATGGAAACGCTCATGAGAGAAGGAAATGAAATGAGCCCATGGTCTGAACCACAGATGTAGTGACCAGTTAAAATCCTGAGCAGAAAATCAATCAAGCAGTGCTAACCACAAAGTTAGAACATCTGGCTTATGAAGTCACTTATCTACACATCACTAGAAGCTGGAATGATGTAATAGACAAAATATCATATTGTTTTCCTAGCACTTATACTTTCTTTAACCATCTATTTTTCACTGCTCTTTAAAGAAACTGCTAGATGGACTTTGAATTTCATTTCTATGCTGTTCTGAAGGTCTGTTCTGGGAACTCCCTGTCACACGGATCTCTTCATAATATTTGGTGACAAACATATTTGTGGGAGATTCCTCACAGCTCGTGGAACTCAGCACCAGTGAAAAAAAAAAGTTAAAGAATAATTTACATAGATTAATTAAATGGCTGGAAATGCTTCCTTTAGTTAAGAATTCATTCAGTGTCTTTGTGATGAATTTTCTACAGATGAACTTCTTTAATGACTTTTGTTGTTGAAACTCCACCTGTATTTTCCAGGGGCTATGTTTGTGTGTTTGTATGTTTGTAGTCTTATATCAACATCCTTTTATTTTATTTTTTTTTATTTCAGGATTTTAAATTCTATGTCATCTAAGTTCTGCTCATGCTGAATGTTGAATGACATGCTGACTGCATGATACAGATCTTCCATAGTTTCAGTAAGTTTCCAGAGGAGAACCATGTCTTTCTCCATGAAGACACAAGGCCCTCCAGGCACCCTGAGAAAAACATACCTCATCCAGCACTGGTGGCATAAAATGCTGTTCCACTGGTACTGTAGTGAGAGGTGTTCCTGGTGCCTGCAGACAGACCAAGGGAGGGGAGCTGCCTGCACCTGTGATCCATCTGGTCATGTTTTCACAGGGCTATGAAATGCAAAAAGTTGCACTAGGTGGTTTTCCTGCAGCACTCAGGAAGTCCATAGACTGCTTGGATGCTTTAGAGAAGGTCATAAAGGCCCCTCTTTCCATGTATTGCACCTTAGCATGATCACACGGGCAGTCAAAATTCAGGCCTGTGTGAAGACTGGCTGTTGTGAAAGGGAGAGCCTGTGACAGAAATACTCTTGTGACTTATAACAAGGGGAGCCAGTGTGCTAAGAAGGGAACACATAGCTGCAGGCTAGATGAATTAATTTTACTAGGACTGTGTGTGTCATAGCCTTGATAAAGCTCAGTTGTCTTTGTACATTCCAAGCTGTTGTGTTTGGGTAATATTACAAGATATCTAAATGTTTTAAGCTTTCTTATGATTTAGCCTCAGTAAGATTTAGCCTCGCTTTCCAGCAGACTTTTTTGATATGTTTTTTATCTACTATTGTTTCAGAAAATTAAGATTCCTAGAGCCCATTGCCTCCTCCCCTATTTCTCCATGCATAACTTTTCCCAGAACTCCACATTATGGTCGACATAAACCCACAGTTTATTTTCTCAAAGATATGAAATAGCTGAGGTGAAAAAAAGTGTGATAGAGATTATGCTATTTTCCTTCAGCTAGCATTAGAAGCACATATCCGTGGGCAAAACATTTCCACATTCAGCCTTCTGCTTCAGTTTCCTTTTTACCTTGGATGATTTGGTCCTTTGGTCAGAATTTTCTGGGTTGTCCATGACATTTCTGCAGTTTCAGGTTTAAGCACTGAGTTTTTCTCAGCTCTGTCTGCTCCCTCTTTCTTTATTCTGAAGTAATATCAGAGGAAACAACTTCTTTAAATCCCTTGCTATACCTCAGGTATCTTTAGATAACGTTTATCAGATGATCTATTTCTTGGTAACTAATCTGTAGTTCAATTACTGTCTTTCCTGGGAATCAGACTTGAAATAACCATTTGCTCTGGATAGCTGCCATCTTTTATCCAAGTGTGTTCCATTTAAATGGAGGATCATCAAAGTTTAATGGCTCAGTATTTTTAGCCATGAACCAGGTGCAAGCAACTTTCTGTCACCTACTGTGGGTTTTATGTCAATATGGAAGAAAAGGATCAGAAGGAGCGGAGTGTGCCACATTCCTGCTGGAACTTACATCCTGACAGATGTCCATAAGATTCCAGTGTCAAGAAGAAATCATAGTAGAGAAATTCCCCAAACTGTCTCAATCTAAAATGCTGTTTCACCATATGTCTTGTTATAATTAGCGCTAGTAGGATGCATGTATTCCAGATCTGAGTTGATAAAATATATTCATTTTGATAGGATGATTTTATAGAAATCTAAAATATTTTCTGCCTGAGTGTGGAGTGCAATGAGTGTGGAATGCAACTGTCCTTGCCAGTGATCTGAAGTCAGACTCTTTGAGATGCAAGGACAGCCACAGGAAATGGTGCCTAACTTCACAAACCACAGTGATCTCCTGTGGCTCCACAGTATTCCCATCCCTGTCAGCAGTCTGCAGGTCTCTGTCTGAGTCCATGAGCCTGGAATGGGCCTGGGTCCCTTCTACTGTCAGAATGAGAGCTCCTGTCTGTTGCAGAATGGATTATCGCTTGCTTTACAGGAACATGCCTGTTCTTTATTTATCAGTGATATGAACCCTGCATATCAAACTATAATTATTTTTGGGTGAGATAAGAACAGTTTCCAAATTAAATTATGAATTACCTAATCATTATATAGGTCTTGCACTTGAATGCATGCAAAGCATAGATGCAAGCTGGACAGGTGGTCTGTGGACTCTGAAGGATTGGAATTCACATATTTTTCACATACAAGGTTTGAAAGAAATGAACTTCAGAAATTCTAGTTCAGCAGGTCCAAATTCTTATTTAATCTTATTTAATTCAAAAATTCTTATTTAATTAAAAAATATTTAATCTAGGATTGTAGTGGAAACATATTGACTGAAGAGACCAGCTAATTGTTACCACTGTCATTCTTATGTAAGAAGTGCCTTCAGCTGCTATGTGAAAGGAATTAGAACATAAATTCTTGACAACTTTAACACATGCTACCTGAATACCCATCTGCTTAGCTTAAGAACTAAAAAGGGGTTCATTAATGTAGTATTGAATAAATTAAACATGCTGCTCTATGTGTTATGAAATGTGAAATGTGTTACAATATTTAGCACTGCTTCCTTTTTTTCCCCTTTTTAAAACCTGTATCTTAAAAAGCCGGTTGTATTTTTCATATGAAAACCAAACAGCAAATTGGATCTGCATCTAACAAAAGAAATTCATGTTTTGAAGTTTCCAAGTGGTGGCTGACCACTCATACATACGGACTGACTAGAAATGTTGCTTAGAAACACCACGTTATCAAAGAGAACCCAACATCAGGTTGGAGTGCTTCCCAGACAGCCGGTTCGTGGCGATAATTTGCAATGGAAAATTCTAATATCTGTTCCAACAGTTCTTTATTTTCTAGATCTTCTTACTTTTCCCTCTTGAGATTATTTGTCATTAGACTTTACAATTTTCTTCCAAACTCTGATTTGGAAGATAGCATAGAGGTATAGGTGAACTATGTTTATGGATTGGTAATTCCTTCAGCAAGTGTCAAGAAAATGTTGTTCAGCTGAGTAAAATACAGGGAAAATCCATGCTGAAGGAACTGCAGTGTAAATTAATATTTCTGACATGAGGACTGACTTAGCTAGATTTAAATATATTATTTCCCCTGTATACGTAATAGTAACTGCTTATTGTGGACTTTTGGTTCTAACCATAATAAAAGAATTAAAACATTCTGTACAACTACAAAAATTACCTATCTAAACCTTGTAATCATCTCCTGGTTAGAACAAGAGGGTTACTTTATATTTTCAAACAGAAGTTATCCAAGTAGGGCAACTAAAGAACTGCATTTGTCATGTCCTGTGCAAACAGGAAGGTTTAACAGATTCCCCTCATATTCAAAAGCATTTTCATATTGCAATAGGCTGTTGTCTGCTCCTCTGGTCTGTTGCAGGCCTCACAGCATCTGTTACTCCAACCACCACAGCTGGAGTTAGAAGGAAATGGGTCACGCTGAGATGTACGAAGAAGGGCATCTCCAGGCAAGTTGGGTCCTAGACTGTTTAAGTTTTATACATATTTGCAGCTTGAATATAAATGTTTTTGTGTATTTGTGTATATTAAATCCCTAATGTTATAGAAGACAATTTGACCCCTTCCCCTTAGAAGAACAGCTTCTAATTCATATCTGAGCCCCTGCGTTGACTCAGGGGGAGGAGTGCCATCTACTGAGGCTCCCTTGTGAGTTCGCATTTCATCTGCCAGGGTTTCTTTCAAGATCCTCAGGGGAAGTGCCCAACCAGAGTACAGCAACTTCTGTTTTTCTTAAGAAGAAACATTTTTCTTGAGCATACACTGTAAATTTTTGGATTTCCCCAGAATCCCTTCTTACTGCCAAACCCAAGTCTCTTTTATGTGTTTACCTACTTGCACTTTTTTTTTTTCTTTTAATTCAGAGGGACACATGCAAAGTATTGCCACATTAGTATTAAAGCTGGTTCCCTGATTGAATCAGGTGGCAAGTCTCAGTGACATTTTTTCTTCTCTCCTATCTTAAAATAAGAGAAGTCTCTTCCCTGAAGCCACCACTGAATCATGTGCAGACAGACCTCTGCTCTCTTCTAGGCCTTCGTTTGCATTTCAAGTTTGTACTGATGAAGAAAATAAAAGTTTAAGTTTTATAGGCAAGCATGAATGTAGAGATGGGCAGAATTGTGTACTTGGGGAGTTTAGCAGACTGTAGGTCCCATGTACAATACATTGTGTTTTCAAGGCTATAGAGGGCCATACATTTCACCATTGCTACAAGACTTCTGTCAGTTTTAGTGTAATTAGTGCAAACTCGAACTTTCAGGTTACTTACAATATATATGGTATAAATGTCTCCTGCCAGAGATATCCTGCATGTGGGAAGGTGAAAATGAGTTGTGAAAACAGAGCATAGAAAACATAGATGACAACAGAATGTGAGTGAGAGAGGTGATGCAAAAAAATATTAGAAAAATTCAGCTCCACATTTAAGATTTCTGTATACCCTAGACACCTAAAATGAAGTTGGTACAGTCTACATCCCGGATTAAGGTATTTTAATGTTTCCAAACACAGCAAGAAGAGATGAGTTACCTGAAGGAGAAGAATCAAAAAGCCATATGGCCACACAGAGCAGGAGGCCCCACATTTTCCATACAGTTCACATTTTGTCTCGGGTGTCTAAGTGCTGAGTCCCATGGCCACAGAGGAAAATTACATCTTCTAGATTTTTTTATTGTTCCTATTGCCACATAGATCTTGTAGCCCACTGTGGGTACCACAGCATGAGCAGTCACTGCCCTGGGACCACCTCCTGTCCTTGTGGAACTCAGCTGCAGGGTGAAGAGCAAAACTGGCATCATACAGGCACCTCTGGCTGGCAGCCAGGTTGAATCTGCTCCTGTAAATGTCTCAGAAAGAGTTGGAGAATGCAGTAGATATGATGATACTTCTTTTCTCAAAGAAAATAAAACAACTGAGTCAAGATTTCATAATATAGTACTATAAGCTCACACTCCCAACCATGGTGCAGCTCAGTTTGAAGCTGCAGGCTCTCATGTAGAGCAGCAAAGTCAGTGTGGTGTGGGTCTGGGATTAGCAGGTGTGCCAATTAGTGTGGTGCTGATTCTGTTTTGCTTCTCCCAGATGAAGCATGGATCCCTTCACAGTGCTGTGCTGCACTGAAGTGATTTAAAAAAAAAATTAAGTTAAACAAAACCAAAACAAACCCCAGAGATTTAAAGTAATGCACAAATGCAGAGGGCATAATTGGGAGCTATGTAAATGAAGATGCCAAACAAAGATAAAGAGGCAAAAAGTCAAACTGATGACAGCCTTGCTCCCAAAAAGTAGTGTGTGTGGCTCAGTCCTGATCACAGGAATGCAGCAGCTGCAGATGCAGGAGCTACAGCCTTGCACTTCCCATGGCTCTGACCCCATCCGCTGGCATTAAATAGCTGCCTGCTGCTGCTGCAGATTGATTTGTCTCTGATGAGGGTTAGGACTGCTGTCAAGAAGAAGTAGGGCTTAGGCATTTCCATTTTTTAAAAGGTTAATCCTAATTATTTTTTAGGCTTTTTAGCACATTGTGACAAGCACAAACTTTGAAGAAGCAAAGGAGCCCATTGTACAACCATCATCCATCATCGTCTTATTTTTAGAATGCCTGATTTCCTCTATGGTCATTCTACACTTATATACACATAAGCATGGAAACAAATGTATATATGCATATGTAGAGAAACATAGACACACAGAGACAGGTTTACATACATGCATTTTTTGACCTTAGTTTTGTTAATGGAGGTTTTCCATTGTTTCCAGCAAGGGAAGTTAAGGACTTAGAACTATCTAATCTTTTTTCTCATTGATGTTAACCTTCCTTTTAAAAGTGAACTCCTGTGCATTCTATATATGCCCAAGTTTTGGCACATCTGAAGTATTTATGTCCTTAAGGCCACATTCAAATTTAGACATGTATTGTGTAATATATCCTTGTACAGACAAAAAAAGTGCTGAAGCAATAGCTAAGATATTTCAATACTTGGTGTGACATATTAAAAGAATGCTTGATTTTTATTTTGGTGGGAAGTTCATTCCTGGCAATTTTTGCCAACCTGGGAACTTTGTGCTGTGTATAATCCTACCATTTTCTTTACATTCATGCAATACATGTCATTGCAAATGCTTCTTTGCTCAGAATCAGGCCAAATTTCTCTTAAACAATTTGTTTTTTAATGAAATCAGAATATTTTTCCTACAAGAGACTAATTTAAACAATAATGATACTTTTTCAACCAAGTGATTAAAAAAATATAATCTCAATTTTAAAAGGTTAAGCATTGGTGAAGCTCTTATTAGTTCAAAAACCTTCTTTTCAATACTTTCAATTCTGTTTCCAAATTTTCTGTTTCTCCCTTGAGCTTGCTCATGAATCACTGAAAGAACACATTATTCTAAGAATAATTAATTTCAAAACAATACTCAAACAATTTAAGATGTAGAATAATTTATATAGATTAACATCATTAATAACACTGGTATTTAAGTATTTGAAGTATTTCTCTGAGAATTTTAATTTTATAACACCAGTGCTGGGATAGTGGGTGGTTCTTGCAGGAAATCACTTGGTGGTGCTATTGTACATGTCTGCCAAGTTACTTTTCAGTGTTTGAGCAAATGTTCAGTCTTGGGAAGAAAGGCAAAACACACAAAACCTCATTAGAGGGAATAACTTGGGTGAAAGAGCCATTTGCTTTATGGTGCCCTGGTATCCTAAAGTTTTTAGACAAAGTTGCTTTCAGCCAACCTTTCTTTGCTGTCATACAAAGAATTTTGAAAATAGATATGTACAGTACCTCTATTCAATTCAGCCACTGCCCATCCAGTGTTTGTGTATGTATGGAACTAAACATGTGAACTCTAATATTCCCAGATTGTCCCTGATTTTTTTACTTCTTATTCACTAGGAAGCTGACCTATAAAGCCCTGAGACCCTCTGGCTCAGAAGAGGGAAACATCAGTATCTCAGTGAGACACTGGTGGCCTTTCTTAAATTGAATACTGTGTTGTAAACCTACTCAGTCCAAGTGAACATGGTCAATACACATTAAAAAGGCATATATGTCTTTTCTCTAAATGGATATCAAATGCAGCACATAGGACATGGCAGGCATGTCCAGCTGCCTTTCTTTTTCCCAGAAGAGGAGCTGGGGAGAGAGCTGTATCCCTGATTCCAGTTTAGGAACTGGCTTGTGCAGTTGCAGGGACCACAGGCAGAAGATTGTTAAAAAAATGACTCAGGGCTGAATGGTTGGACTAATTGAGAGTAGTGATGCTTAGGAATATGGTGAGTGGAGGACTTGGCAGTGTTAGGTTCATGGTTGGACTTGATGAACTTAAAGTTTTTTCCAACATAAATGATTCTATGATTCTATGAAAATTTGATCCTAGATCAGTCTTCCTGAAACTGCATATTTGCTTGCTCTGCAGTGCCTTTGTAAGATGTGTATAACATTTACAAATAATGCATTATTTACTGTAGTGCTTGGTTACCTGTTTGGCCCAAATGAACAAATTTCGTATTGTGGACCTGTCAAAGACCATGTTGGACAAGTTTAGTTCCACATGATAGTATTATTGGTTGTAATCCTATATGTGGGACATAGAAGAATTTTAACTGTGTGAGTACAAGGTCTGAAAAGCAAGTAAATACCATTTTAAAGGTATTTACATAACTTTAATTCACTTGTTTTCCATATATTAATTAAGACAGTTGACTAGAAACCAATAACCTATCTCTTATGAAGTTGCATATTTTCAAGCAGAAGTTTTGGATCTGGTGTTCAAAGATGCTCCAGTTTCAGAATATTGCAAACAATATGTTTACCGTTGAAATATGCTTCTTTATCAGGAAATTGTTTCTACAAATTGATATGCTATAATGATATGACAGAAAAGCTTGAGAAGTGGGCCCACGAGAACATGATGAAGTTTAACAAGTCCAAGTGCAAGGTGCAGCACCTGCTTCGGGGCAACCCTAGACATGGGTCCAGACAGGGAGAAGTTGCCCAGAGGTGCTGCAGCTGCCCCATGCCTGCAAGTATTCAAGGCCAGATTGGGCAGGGGCCTGAGCAAGTTGGTCTAGTGGAATGTGTCCCTGCCCATGGAAGCTAGCCTGGAATTAAAGATTTTTCCAACTCAAGCCTTTCTCTGATTCTATGATTCTATGACCCTGTTTAATTATAGAGTATGTGTGTCTTCTGTTTTAAAAATACTGCTATTTATTTAAACCAGTACCTAATTTTGAAAAATTTTATTTTGCTTCAGCATCAGTTTTATTTAGGGCATCAGATAGGTTATGCACTTGCTTGAAGCATGTTCGTTAAAGAGGATTCTCTAAACAACCTAATCTTGCAAGTGGGCATGGACAAAGAGCCAAGGAGTTGCAGCAAAGATGAACAGCTTTCTGGCTCAAGAGGTGTGAGGTCATGCAGTTTTACTCTGTGATTACAGTTCTCCACAGAGTTCTTTTGTGACTAAGCAAGCATTCTTCAAACCTACAGTTTTACTCTTGTCCATTCTTATACAGGCCCTTCTTGGCCTTTCTTATATTTAGGGAGCTTAACATAGGATGCTGTTACAGGTTTACAGGAATGCTGACTGCTTACAGACACAGCTAACTGTTTCTGCATTTGAATACACAAGGATCTCTAAGATATCTATTATTCTGAGACATCTGGTTCTATATGTCTTAAAGTAGATTCTTCAGCTGATGAACACCTCTAATTAGAAAACTTTAGTAACTCATTAATTCCTAAGTTGTATGTTGTTATTATTATTGTTATTAATGTTTTTTTTTTCCTTTTTTTTTTTTTTTAATACCCAACTGGTCTCAGGCAGATTTATTATTCATGTTTGAGAATAATTCAGTTACTCTGGTGACAGGCTGGCCATAATGCTCAGAAGGAAGTTAATAATCCTACACCCAGCACATGACTTCATGCCATCCCATACTGAGTGAAGAAGGCAAGGAGAATGAGAACAAAGGGTCAAGGTCCCATGCAAAAATAGAAGGTGGTGCAGTTATAAGATCTTGTACTGCCTCATGATGTATATTCCCAAAGGGAGGATGAATTAAGTTTTCATGAACAATGCTGATTCTGCCATGTGCTATTTTTTGAGTTGTAGGTTGTGTCTTTTATATATACTTGAATATAAACATTAAGGAAATTTAACTCTGAGGCTATGTTACAGTGTATGTGTGTGTTCAGCCAGATGTGTGCCCCTATATTACATAATGCAATATTGATTCATAATTACATGGAAAATCTAAACAAAAAACATCCCAAGAACAGTACTGGTTTAATTCCTTTATCTAAAATCTAATTTCCTAACAAATGTTTTCTGATCAAAGAATGCTTCTAAGAGAAAAAAGCATCACTCTTTGTACTAAAAAAAAAATAAAAATTGTTGTGCTAAGGAAGGAAAAGCCCATCCCCCTTTCTTTGGACTGAGGAGGAAAAAATCTCAGCTGTTTGAGATCCTGAGATTTCCAGCTTATTGAAGCAAAGGAAAAAGGTTTTAGACATGACTCCTCTCCCAACACACCTTATTTTTTTTCCAGATGCTTGTAACGGAGAGGAAAAATGAAGAGACGAAAGATGTAGTTATCTAGCTCAGAGAAATGTGTCTAGCTGATTCCAGATTTTCCTCATTTCTGCCCTTTCACTCTGAAAACCCTCACATATTGATTTGTATTTCACACAGACCTTGTAGATAATGTAGACCTGTAATAATGATATGTACATTGTGCAGCTCACATTTTTTTTGTGTGAGATGCCTTGTTTGTCCTGCACAAAGTGAACTCTGTTCAAACAAATGCGTGTCTTAAAGTTTTCAAGCCGCACCATGAGTGGTAATGACTTGGATAGAGACCAGCAACTTGAATGAATGCTTAAAATTTCTTGTCTGTCATTGCTATTGTTATTTGAGACCACATTTCCAGAGGTTGGCATTTTGTTAGTCAAAATATTAAGGAGTACATTGTGTTATCAGGAGTAACTTTAATCTGTTATTGGGGTAGGCTTAGGAGGCACTACAATTTAGAGACAGTTGTGAGGTGTTGCATCTGTGCTTCTTCTAGTAGCAGTAATTGATTGCTGGCCTTTATATACATGGGTAACTGTACACATATGGTTAGCTATTCTGGCATGCAAGTGAAAAATGGATCCACTGCTTGTCTGTTTGCTCCATCAAGGGAATATGGAGCACAGTCGTTACAAAACACTCTGCATCTGGAGTTAAGGCAATAGTTGCTCACAAAGGGGTGCAAGTCACACAATAGGCTACTTTCAGTAATTACTCCTGAGTTATTTAGGCCCCAAGTGCATATAAAATGAATTAAAAGAAATAAATTTGAGTTGAAGGCATTATATGCCTCTCCTCTTAATTTCTGTGGAAACCTCTGAAAAATCCCAGCACCCTGCTGTTTTGGAGAAACAAACCTAACAGCACTGAGCTAATATACATGAACCAGAAAGAGAGATTGGCTGGTTTCAGTTCAGTCACAGGCTGAAAGCTCTGCAAAAAAGTGGATGAAAATAGACTGCAAAAGAACACAACTGAGAAACATGGAAGATTCCAAAATGCTTTCTTGTTGTGGCTTTAATAGGTAGGACTGTTCTTTATTTTGTTAGGAAATCTTGAATTTTATTTTTTTCTAAAAAGTACAAAATCTGAAGAGCTATGTCTAGAATTTTTGTCTACTGCCTTGCTTCTTACATCCCATAATCTGTCTTGAGCCTATGCTTTTCATTTAGATTATGAACCTTTTGAAACAAGGACCTTGATTTTTATTCATTAGTAAAATGTTCAGTGTCCTGTAAATAATACATATTTAGAAAAAGATCTTTTGTAAACAGTATTTGCTCACTGGAGTAATGTCACACTGACATAACAATATGCTTCCAGATGGATGATTAGAAAATTACAACTAGAGTTTCACCCTATGCTTCTCTTTATGTCTGAAACATATCTAACTCCATCACTGCAAAGGCCACACAGTAAAGTGCAGCCTGTCTGGTGAAAGTGAACAGGCACAATCCAGCAGTGTGGCTTTGCTGTGTATCTGTGTGTGTACAAATCAGTGTGCAAGCCTGCTCCCCATGGTACTTTGGACATCACACTTGAGACTTACTGAATCAAAACAGATTCCTTAGGGACTGGAAATCAAGTTAGGGTTTTTATTTCCTTCCCATAATTTACCGCCAGTGGGGAAGATACAGAGGTACATATGCCAGCAGGTATAGCTCTTTTCTAGGATCCCACAAAAATGGTCTCAGGGATGGTTAGAGAGAGGAGGCCTTGTCCTTCCCCACAGATCATGTCTTTACACTGAAGCAAACTTTGTATTGTTCCATGTGTATTTCTGGTTATGTCTCTGTGCTTCTTCTGCGTAGTCTGTTCCTGTCAGAAAGCCATGTTTACTTCTGAGATGTGTATTTTCATTTTAAAAGCTATTTTTTTTCATGAAGCTATATTAAGTGACCAGCAATGGATGAAACCTATAATTTTTGAATAACGCCTTTTCAGGTGAATACCTCATGTTATCATTTTCTCCTTTGCCCTTTCTCTGCATTTCTTCTGTCATTTTCTATTCATGAATTATATTTGTCCTGTGCTGTCAAACACAAGATTACACAGATTTCCTAGGGATGAATTTTAGCTTCACTCAACTGTGCAGTGAGCACTGTATTTTTATATCTGCAATATAAAATTGCATTATGATAAAAATTCTATGGCATTTGTTCTCACTAGGTCTGTAATTTGGGACAAATATGAACTTTTTTGAGTGCTGTTATGTATGGTGGCGTGAGAACTCAGGTTGTGTGTTGCGTGCTGCCGTTTGCTGTGGTCCTGATGTTGGAAATGCTGGCTCACTCTCTGGCCAGCTGCAGTGAGAGGGTCCTTTTCTTGCTTGCATTTTTCATTTCTCTTGCAGAGATTCTTACCTGAAGGAAAATTCTTAGGCTGCTATGTGGTTAGCCAATTTGTAAAGAGGAGTAAGAAAACTCCTTTTGTTTCTTCCACACCTGAGGAACACTGAAAACAATTATGTTACTCTGGACTTTTGTGAATGTTACTTTAACAGTACTCCTGTGAAGTACTCCATTCTCTTCCTCTTTTTATGTAAGTGGTACATTGTGGTATGTAAATGATAGCATTTACGTGTCCACATGTAGTTCTCCAAAACGACCATCCAATATAAAAGTTTATAAAAATTATCACTGTATTTTATCCAGTCAGGTGTATATTGCAGGGCAATCATTATATATACAACCCATGTAAATCAACTAATCTTTAGCCTGTGCTGGTTTTGGAGAAGGTCAGCATTGGCCTTTTGGAGCCCTGGAGATCAGCGTTCAGAGACACCTGTGTGGGTCTGCATGGAGTTGGATGAGGTCCAGGTCTGGAAAGGCTTACATATTTAGATTTAATACCACCTTTTCCGCAGCTGATAGCAGAAGTGATTTAGATAAATAGAGGGCTCTGACACCTGTGGAGCTGGGGAGCCCCGTGAGGCACTGAAATAGCAGGTTTTCTAAGTGAAGCTCCAGAATCGAGAAGTGGGAAA
This sequence comes from Vireo altiloquus, assembly GCA_013396875.1. Classification (NCBI taxonomy): domain Eukaryota; kingdom Metazoa; phylum Chordata; class Aves; order Passeriformes; family Vireonidae; genus Vireo; species Vireo altiloquus. Next base: position 848,813 of record VZRF01005657.1, on the reverse strand, counting down.
TGTTGCTTTCCATGACATAATGCATAACAACTGCAAGTCATTATCCATTTACAATGTTTCTCTGTGCAGTATTGTGATTTCACAGTATATGCTAGAAAGCTAGGGTTAGGAAAATAATAACATTGAAATAACTTTGATTTGATCAGGAAAAATCTAAAGGCAAATCTTATGATTATAAAAAAGGAGTTTCAAAGCTTATAGTTAATAATTTTATTTGAATTAGAATCCCCTATGATTTTGTGCAGAGGTGTTTATATACATTAAATATGATTGATGGCTGATGTTCAACAGGAGATTATAAAAGGAGAATGGACTAGTTGCTGTGAGCTCTTTCAAACAGAAATGAGAAATTTAGCAATAGAGAATGGATGGATTTGTGCACTGTGGGCATCGTGCTTTTGATTGCTGCTTATCCAGGCAGAGCACTTCATGCTGTTGGTAAGACCCTTGCCTTAAAAATTCCAGGGCAAGACTCACTGTTTTTTCAAACAGAAAAATGGCAGATTCCAGGTCTGGTCTGTGACTAAGGACATCTTTGTTTCCCAGCCCAAACTGACCAAACAATCCCCTTTGTATGAATAATTATACATGAAGCTGCTGTTTCCTAGTGAATTACCAGTTGCAGCATACAAACCCAATTACCAGAACTCAGTTATCCATGCTGCCAAATTGTTAGGCTGATCACAGGCGTGGATTTTGCCTGAGAAAACTGGCGTTCTCCCAGATAACTTCTAGATAGGAATGCAGAGTTGAGTCTACCTAGAAAGCATTTTAGGTGCAACTACCCTGCTTTGGAAGGTAAGAGAACCAAATACGGACACAGACCATCCCAAGTTTGTCATCCTCAGTGCTCAAAGGTCCCAGGCATGTTTGATTTTGCAGAGGTGACCTAACGAGAAGAACTTGTCTCCTGTGTTGAAGCTGAACTTGGATGTCTTAATGCAGCTTGATAGGCCCGAGAGATCACATCTCCTGATATGAAACTTATGCTATAGCTTTAACGTCAAAGAAAAGCATGACTAACAGCTTCACTGCACATAGATTGGGAACTAGAGGTGTCTGAAGCAACATTTACCCTAAATATTAAATCTACCTTACTTAGTATCTGAAATTGTGAGGCTATATAGTGGTGTTTACAATAGACTAAACTCAGAAGTCCTTTTAGGGGGGCAAAAATTCCAGGCTTTTTTTTTCACCTGGTATCGTCTTAGATATGTCTATATTCATGTTTTTAACCATTCCTCATGTGTCTTGTCAAAAGACTGTTTCTGCCTTGTTTCTGGTCACGGAGTTACTGGCACACGCTGGTTCAGTAGGAAGGCATCACTTACTTTCTAGAGTGCAATTGCAAGAGATTTTCGTACCTCTTACATGAAAGACACCATATACAAGAAGTCATGGTAGTATTCCTCCTGCTGTTATTTATTTATTTTTTTTAATCAGCTGTACCCTATAACTTAGCACAAGCAAAAGATTAATGAGTCTGGCATACTCTGATCACTTTGAAGAACAATATTTGGTTCTCGTTTGCCTGGTCCTGTCAGGACATCCTTGAATAAAATTCTGCTGACAGAAACACACAAAATTTGGGCAGAGGTAAAAAAGGCAATGGAGCTGGAGTCAGATCTGAATGTTTTGTTTGTTCTACTCCATATAATATGCAAATTAAAACCTTAAGTCCAAATGCCTCTATATGTTGTCAGAGCAAGGAGTGGGTCCTGAACTCTGCTGTTTAGACCTATCTCTAGTCAAGAACACGGTTTATTCAGGGAATATTGTGTATGAAATCACTCTTGGTATATGAAACAAAAATCAGTGGAAAATTACATTATTTTAAATACAAACTGAGCAAGAAATAAGTTGTTCCTGACCTTTTTCTGTTGAGGAGCTCAAATGTGATTAATTCTTGGCCTGGATGTTGCCTTACCTCCAGCAATTACATGCCACTATTACAGTGATTATTTTATAAAAGCTAATAAACACTATCTGGAGTTAATATTTGCTCCTGAGGAAAGTTTGCCAAGAACTTAGAAGAAGTTTACAGAAGATTTTGCCCATTAGGTTTGTGTACAACATTTGAAATGCCAAAATCCTTTTAGCATCATTAATCACAAAAATGCAATGTAAAAACAGTTGTACCTAATAAAGCTGTAATCTGATACAAAAATAGGCGAACCCTCAGGAATTTAACACAATAGGCCAAACATTGTCCATTCCAAATGAGTTCCAGTAGTACCACTATTGATTTGGCTTTGAATAACCTTCTACTCTTTTTAAACAAATATATATAGATATAATAGGATTTTATTTTCTGAACAGATTCATCTGTTATTAATAGTTTCTTTCACAAAGGATTTTGGCTAATGCTGTCCAGGAAAGCTCTTTTGACCAGTTTGCCACAACTTTCTCATTCGCTGAGCTTACAGCTTCTTCTGTCCTGATGAACTCATTGGGGTTCTCTCTGTCCCTTGCTCACGAGCTGCTCATGTGAGGGGTCACCAGGGGCTGAGTCTGTCTGGCCATCAGGAAAAGGAACTGTCTCTCCCAGTTTCTGAGCATGGTGTAGGGCAAGTGCTGTGAGGGACTGACTGCTGTCACACCACGGTAGTGCCAGAACAGGGCGTGGTGGAGCGAGGGAGTGGCCTTGTATAGGAAAATATGTATTGCCTTCCTGCAGTTTGATCTGCTGCTCCCAAAAACCTGCAGCTCCACATGTCAGAGGGAAAGTGACATTTTAGACAAGGCATCACTCCCTTGCCTCACACTGTACTCACCTGTGACCATCTCAGCTTAACTGAATATTTATTGCCTGCAGTGATAATTTATTATTGTGTATCCTATTTTTCACTTTTATGTGGACTTGCCTACTAAACCAAGCACAATTAGCCTGGCAATGGGTTAAGCACTCCAGAAAAAACATTGTAGACACATTTACAAAAAGTGAATAAAACATGAGTTTCTGTAGTAGAATAATAAAACATGGTCTTTTTTGTTTAATCCCCCTCATCTTAAGCTATGTGTTAACAGACCACTGTTCACTGATCACTGTTGTGATCTGAATGCCAGCCTTTTTCAGGATGTAGGTTTAAAGGTAGTACAGAAGACTGATGGCCTTCCCTTTTGAGTTAATCTTTCCGTTTCAAGATGACAGTCTGTCTGCCCTTTTCTTCCTCCTTCTCTCTTGCTTTTAAAATTAAATTTCCTTAGATAGAGGACAATGCATTTTGATAACTCACCTTTTCTTTTCTTAGCCAATGGCAACATACTTTTGACAGGTCATAAGTCAAATTTGATTTTAAGAGTTATTTTGACTTGGTTATCTTTCATTCTCAGATTCTGACTCTCCTTATTCACCTTCTACAAGTCTTCAGCTGAAGCCTTAATTAGCTCATTTTTTTCTGGTGAGGATAGCTGAAAAACTATCTTAATGAAATTCCATGAATTAGATATTATAAAAATTATTATTTTTGCAATACTACTGTTATTCCCACAGTTCAGATGTTGGAGACCACACGCATCACACTAATAATGTGGATGATGGACTGTTAACAACATGCACTGTGAACACTAATTCCTTCCATGCCTTTTTTTCCATCATAAGGATTTTCTATCATTTTAAAAGACATGGGAAGACTAGATCCCTTTCCTTTTGATACTGACAAGAACTTGGGAGCTCCATTGCCAGGTTCTGGCAAGAGGAACTAAGTGAAAACCTCTTGTTTGGCTGAGAAGACTGATAAAGGCAGCTACAATTCTCATCTTTATTCTTTGTTTTTACAGTCACAGTAGCAGATACCCATTTGGGGGAGCTTTATGGCTCTCCTCTCCTGATAAACATGAGAAACTTGATGCATGGGAAAATGGGACTTGATGATAGCTTGGCACTTTCACACCTTGAGACTCAAACTCTGATCTGTCAGAGGTGCATGCTATGAATATGCTGATGAAGCATAACCCACACAGAACACGTCACAACCCTATTTAAGAGGCTTTATATTTGTCTACTACAAGTTATTCTTTCATCCAGCCTGCACTGAATTGCATCAAAGAGTTCTATAATAAGGTCCTGACCACATCATAAGGACAACATGGAGCAGATGATTTGACACGTGAGACTATGACAACACCTAAAACCTCCTGCCATGTGGCTGGCCCTGAGACAGCACCTACAGTATTAACACTTGCATCTCCCCCATGCTCTACCAGCATTTCAGGCTTAATAGTGACAGGTCTTCATTTGCAGCTTTGAGGTTATTACGAAATCTTTAGCCTACCTGATGTACACACAGTTAGCTCTGTGTTCAGCTACGAAGGATATCCAGTAGTCCACCAGTAATTGATGCTTGCCAAAAGTTATTTAAATTCAGCTGTCAGACACAATCAAAAGGAATTGATAGAAAGCTGCTTCATTATAATTCCCCCATTTTTTGCATTTAACATTCTTATGTGGAGTTGGATTTTGGTCTGGAACAGTGCAGTAATGTGAGTTGATAGCAAGCTGGGAATGAGCCAGAAAGTGAGTGCTTAACCCAGAACCAGAACCTCTGGGAGCATAGACTTCAAGAATCAGATGTTTTGCATTTGCATTGCTTCCAAATTCATATTGGAGGAGGGATAGAGATGATGGAAACCATCAATAAGATCAATTTTAATTTCTTCTTTAACATTTCTCTTTCCACGCTTTATCCAGTTGGGAATTTCAACCAAAATCTAGGACTGTGTTCTTAGCCTCACAAGTTGCAGACTAAAAAGTTAATGAAATGCAGCTCTAATTTTAGAAATATCAGTTCATTTGGTATCTGTTTGACAGAGATAATGGTGCTAGGAAGCTACAACTGGAACAAACCTGAAACAGACAGCAATGATACTTTCAGTTTTCTGTGCGTGTGACTTGAGATTTCAGGGCTGCCAAATTTCACGCATTCCCACATCTTAACAGTCACAGATTGAGCTAGGCTTCAGGGATTGATCATGGTCATCAGAAGATTGCCTGGTTCTTGCCCAATTTTATATGAGATATGATTTCTATCATATTTTTAATAGTAGCAATCCCTTGGGACACACACTATTTTCCCTGAGATTTCACTGTCCACAAGGTAGGCAAGAAACCTCTTGTAACCTTGTTTAGACATATTTCTTTCCCCCCTCTGTAATTTAAACCAGAAACCCTTTGATAGTGAAAAAACAAACTTGCTTTTAGTGCATGAAAACATAATAGAGAAAACAGTATTCTTGTTGACATAATACTCTTCTCTATTTAAGTCCCTTGCTCCGTGCAGTTCTGCAGATGAAGAAATATTGTACTGTTATTTGTATTGTTGTGGCACCTAAGGGTGACAGTTCTTGACTCCATTATGCTTCACTGCATGGAGAGAAGGGTAAGATGTCTTTCTCTAAGAGCTTGATTGAGAAGCCTGGAGAAATGAGAATAACATGCTGATTGGAGAAAGAAGGGAAAGTCACAACTTACCCAGTGCTTAACTGCTGTTTAGATTTTGGTTTCAAGGAATTTAATGAAGTAATTTTTAGGTGTTTACTGGGAGACCCTTTCAAGTTAAAGAGAAGTACAAATCAGACATTAGAACACCTTCACAATTCCATCATTAGGATTCAGATTGTTTGTCTAACATGATTATAAGAACTACTTAATGCTTTCTGAAAACCATGGTGTAGCAGTGAAGAAACCAGTTTAGAGGTGGTGGAATTGAATGTAAGAGAGCATTTACACTGCCCACCTGTAGCTCTCTGCCTCACTCTGTGTAGTTAACAGACAAAAGAGAGGTGCTCCAGAGACATAAAGTACTCATGTTAAATGTGAAAAACCAACTTGAAGTAAAAAGCATGAGTAATCGTTGTAAGAGCTCATACTAAAGGATATTGATAAATACTGACATTTGCCATACATTTCTCTTTCAATCCATCATTGGAATATCTCACTAATATCTCACTAACTAATATTTATAATATGTTCAGGGGTTTAAAAGTAAAGCCATTTCTAAACCAAATTAGACTACTTAGTTTACCTGCAATATATATATTAAAGTGATTCCACATGATCTTAACAAGTATGTTATTGTACTCATCACTTCCTCCACAGCTATGTTTTAGGTTGTATCTAGGGGCCTGCTTTCTGCTGTCTTCTTTCAGACATCTATTTTGGCTAATTTAAATGTGAGGATGGAAAAAAAAAACCCCACTATAGAAATTCCTACAAACAAAACCCTTTTTTGAAAAATGAGGTGTCATGTATAGTTTAATTTAATCTTTGTGTGGTTTTCTTTGGCATGTTGCTCACACTTGGGATTCATATGGTGTATCACAGCAGTTCAGTTTACAAACCCACTTGTTGCTCTACAAATGGTTATAAAAATTCCAAGAAAATGCTGCAAAAGAGCAACTTTGCAATCTTGAGAGAAGTAAGTGACAAATATGTTCTTCAGAAGAGATAAAGTTGGATTTCTAGAGCACACTGTGAAAAGACCTTAGACAGTAATTTCAGTAAATAATTGAGTGTCTTTTTTCCTTCTGCCACTACTTTCTTGTTTCACTTCTCTGTCTTTTGATGTCCATCAGCAGAAATATCAGGTCACAGTTCACGTGTAAGGATGATGTCACATACCTGAAATTTATATGTATGCTGTCAGCTCCTTTTTCCACCAAGAGCTTGATAATCATATTGCATTGGAGACATGAGGGCTTGTTTTCATGAGGGATTTCGAGCCATACTCCCTGAAATGTATGGCCTTTTGTATATGAAAAAGGCAGTTTACACAGTTGTGTAGCAAAGACCGTATTTTCTTACATTTAGGAACAAAGACATGTCAGGTTTTATTGAGCATATCACTAACTATATAACTAGCATTAAACACTCTATTTGCAACTGTTGCTGTGTATTTTGTGTGTGATTATCACCCCTAGATCTGCATCCTATAAAAAGATATTTCTGTTTGCTTAATTATAAAGCTCTTTATGAACAGGCTCATCTGTAAATAGCTTGGTGCAGCTGAAATAGAAATATAATTATAATGAAGGCAGATGTTTCTGAGATACTTCTCATGAAACTTGTTCTGAATATACAAAGGAGGAAGGCTTTTCTAGCCGGTGGAGTGTTGGCCAAATGTAGCCTAATCATCCAAATGTGAGGGGGGGGTTCACTTTGAGGGAAAAATCTGAATAATAATAATAATGACAACAGCAGTAACATCAACACTGTTAACAACAATATGAATAATATTTCCAAACTCATACACAACTGCCCAGTCCCCTGGTAAACATCTTTCTTCCTGAATCCTGAAGTGGCCAAGGAATAACTTATGTAATTTATCTCTGAGGACTAGTTGCCAGAAAATGCTGGACTTCTCTTCTACATTACTTTTTTAGATTGATGAAACTCTCATAGAGCCACAAAGTCTAGGGTCATTTGTAAAAAATCTAGCACTTCTGTCTGCCCCATTGTCTCTGCATGTGCTTTTAAATTGTTTAAATCCTGTCAGTGAAATAATGAGACAATTTTAAAAAATAATTATTTTTACAACCAAGGACTTAAAAAACTACTGAATCCTATTTCCCATGGAAATTCTATTTCTAAATCTTTAGATAATCTCACCTTTCAGTCAAACCACAGGCTTCCTTCCCCCTCTCTCCCTTCCTTCACTAACAGTAAATGCTTGTGCTATGGCAGCTGGCTGAGAGCTGTTGATCCAAGCCTGCAGTCCTCACTTCAGTGGAGCTGCCATCCTGATCAGCTCCCATTTGTCCCATCTTTAGTGACTCACCAGCAGAGCCGGTTGCTGTCCCAGTCATCATATCATGAGGGTGCCCAGGCAGCTACAGCCATCTGGCAGGCTTGTGAGTTGGAAAAAGCCAGTTTAGTCCAGGATGAACTGCTACAAACTGAGTTATGCTGTGGAATAGCACTCTCCAGCCCAGGACAGTCTTGTTTTACTCACAGTATGTACACAGGAGAGTGAGTGGTTAGTACTGCCGGTCTGCCCCTCTTCCTCTTCCTCATCTCAGACTGCATGACTGAACAACAAAGTATGGAACTGGGCTGCCTTAAAATAGGAGAGGAGAGTGTAAAGCAGAAAACACTGATATGGATGATTTGAATTGAGCTAGTAGCACTCCTGATATCTCTGTTGGGCATATTTTTCAAACATAAACAAAGACCTCTGACTAAAGTTTACAGAAGTGGAATATGAGTAATTGTACCACAAGACATCAGGAATTTGACTTTAAAGGAAGATAGTGTGTGTTAAAGGGTTGTGTATCAAGTTTTGAATATAACTTTGAGTAGCCTGTAGGAATTTGTTTTATTCCCCCACTTGGGTGGAAAACTTAAGGTAGCCTTACCTGGATGAACAGAATTGGAGAATATATCTCCTTTGCAGGCTATATATTCTTAAGCATAACGGAGCAGAATCCAGTTCAGAGCAACTCCTCTTGGGATGTAATATCTGTACTTCCTGCTCTCATTTGTGAACAACTTTACCGTATCAAGGTCAGCAGCACTTACTGTGCCAGGACCTGGCTGGTGTGGTTCTCTTTGAACAGTCCATTGGCTCTGCTCCAGGTTTTGGGAGAAGCTTTCATTAATTGTATATATCAAGCATATTTTAGTTTAAGAACGCATCACAGTTCTCATTTCCATAGTTGGAGTCCATAGTTGGATTCCAGGTCACTCTGCAAGACACAACTTGGGGAGAGATTTTCTTGTCAGGTTGGATAATTTTTCTCTCTATTTCTGATATTCTTAATGGAGCAATAACAAAATATCTGGTCTTTCAGTGCAAGTGCATAATTTCCATTAACAAAAGCAAAGATTATGTATGTGCTGAGGATGAGAACGAAGCTCTCAGACTGTACATACTTGTGCCAGAGGCTAGGCCTTGGGTCCTAACAAATCAGCCTGGCTTTTTGGGCTCTCCTGACCCCAAGGGACTCACTGTAACTTGTCTACACATATGGGATAGGAAAAGACAGAAATAAAAGGTGTTGCACTTATCTAGAAAAGAAGTATTCAGTAGTAATTCAAATGTACAAACTGAGATTAAAATTGATGGAGTACCTGATGCTACAAAACACATTCAATTAATGAAATGAACAATTATTTTCAATTTTATGCAGAACAAATGCATTAAGAAATGTGATGACAAATATTTGTGCATCAGGAATCATACATGCTGTGATAGGAAGAAAATTACCCAATTGCTTCTTTAATGAATGGGAAACTGAGGCATAGAGATATGATTTACTAGAGATCTCTCTTTTTCTTATGCACACTAAGGTAAATGGATGGATTTTTGACTCCTGTGCAAATATTAATTTTTCTGCATTTCCTCCAAATTTGAGAACTGCACTTGTCCTCAGATTCCCATACATGTAGAAATGCCATCCACAGGACTGCTGCTAATAGAAACTGTCAAGTCTGAGGCAGACCTTTAACCTGCCAGCTGTGAGGAGTACCTGTAGCATCTTTGCATCTCCACCCTCACCTTTTGCCTGCTCTTCATTGTCCTTGTCAGACATGTTCTTCTGAGAACTTCTACCAGAAATTGTGTCCTATTACAATGAACATGTTAAAAAGCTACTCTGGCTACTAACTAAAAGAAACCATTTAATGACTAACCCTTGTCCTTATTAGGCAATAAGGTAGAAAGCATTCCATTTGAATTTGGAATAGAGAAAAAGTATCTGAAAGTCTCTTTCCCTGAAAAGGAAATGTTACCTGTTTTTTACATTTCCCTGTACTTACCTCTCTAAATTGGCACTGAGGCATTGATGTCTTTATTAGCTTGTTCACTCTGTTATATCATTAATATAATTTGTTTTAGAATAGCTTGTTAGTGAATAAAAATACAAACACAAAAATCTTTGCTGAAGTTATTTTGTACTTTGCTACAAATTCAGAATTATAGGACAACAAATTAATTTTTCAATTTTGAAGAAAGCCTAAGTGTGTCTGACTTAAAACATTTTGCTGTCATTTTTGTTTTCCAGTTTCCTGTTTTGCTTTTTTGCTTTTGTCATACTGATGACTGTAGAGAAATGGAAGCATTTCAGAAATGTCTGTCATAACAGCCCAGTTTTGCAAATGTGTGAAATTAGGATATGCTATTATTCTTAGTGATTTTGAGATAATCTTATTTATTCCCAGGATATACAGAGGGGCATAAAGACATGGGATTATATTTTCTCATTTAAAAGAAGACATAAATGGTCTTTTACCACTTATAGGGACTACTGTGCATTAGCAAATGTGTGTTTTTAAAAATAAAAAGCAAGAATCTCTTCAAAATGTTGAAAGGTTGTTTTGCTGTATTTCCCCTGTGTCACAGAAAATCAGTTTTTCAGATCTAAAAGTTCCCCAGGTCTAGAACTACTTAAAGTGATGATTATTTCAGGCATCAGTTTCTCAGTCGACAAATCTATGATCTCTAATAAAGTCTAGAGGAAGGCATAGATATGCTTGTAAGACTGTGGACTGATTCATTACTCCATTATCTAGACTGGTGTTCCTGATATCTGAAGCTACTGTTGTGGCTCATACATTGCAGTGAATCATCACATCCCCAGCTGGGAATACCACAGCTGCTATTAGTGTTTACTTAACCAATATATGATTAAGGATCATAAGATAGATGTGGAATAAGAGGAAACATGGTAGGACAGCTAATAGAACTATAAAAGCACCTTTAAGAGTGTATATGGTTTAACAGGGAAATTGTGGATAGAGGTGGAATAGCCTTAATACTGAAAAACTGAAGACATTATTATGTTGGCTGCTATTTGCCTTGGGTGTGGCTGACTTGGACAGATATCAAAGGACAGTTCCTTTCTCCATACACTCAATATAGATTATTTGACTTAGAGGAGTGGTGATCTGAGTTACACATTTTGTCTTCTTTTGCTTTCCCCCCTCTCCTTCTAAATAAATAATTGAATCTTTTAGAAGAAGAAAATAACAGTTGGTTTATAGAGAAATGTTTAGTAGTTCCGGAGAAAACTATTCAAGTGAGATAGTATCAAACTGTGACTTGTGATCCTTTTAATGTATATTTAAGACATGCCAAAATCATGGCAACAATGAGCTTATTTCTCTAATACATTTGATAGTTTTGTTTGAAAAATCAGTTCTCTTTTTCTTGACTTGTAACAATCTGCATACAAAAAAAATTCTGTATCCCAATGTTAAGTTCTGAGGACCTCTGAATTCTCTTTATGACGGTGTTGCTTTGCATCAGTTTTACAATAGATTTTGAATATTCTGGTGTAATGGGATAAAGATATCTGAGGCCTATTTTTGGTGGTCAGCTCTTAAGTAAATAAAAGGAGCTTTTGTTTTCTGGGCAGTTTCCTTTCACTTGCCATTTGTTTTTTTGCCATAAAAAAAACTTCTAAGGATATTAATTGTATTATACTATGCTCATTATTAAATTTCATTTATTTATGTGTGTTATCTATATAATCTTCTAATAACAACATTTTATATTGGCTATGTAATATAAAATTAATATAATATTGATATTGTGTTATTCAAAATAGTATGTATGATAGCATGTAATTATGTAGTATTCCAGATGTTGATGAAGTCAGGTTTTTACCACTGCAAATCTACTGCAGCAGGAAATTTTTTATGAAATCTGTCTGAAAAGTTATATTCTGTAAAGAATCTGTGAGCTATAATAGTAAATTTTTGCACTTATAGGACGCTTCAAGGAGATAGGATCTGGACCACAGCCTTCAGCAGTAATGGGCAGAGCAGCTGGGAAGGGGACAAATCAAAGAGGTTTTTACAGTGTGGGATCAGGAGGATTGCAACAGCTGGGGAGGGTCAGGCAGGTTATGACATTTGGGGGAACTGTTGGGTAGGGAGCTCTTCGGTGAGGAAGGATGAGAGTTATGGCAGCTGGAACTGAGTTGGTGTGGAGACATGATCAGGAGGAACTGGGAACAGTATAGCATCTGGAAGCTGATCAGGCAAGGGGCTCATATTATCCAGGGGATCAGGAAGTACACAACAGCTGGGAAGGGTCAAACAAATACCCAACACACATGGAATTGAACAGCAGGGCCTGGTTTTACATACGGCTTCCCACATTCGTTTTTTATGTATTGCCACTCTCTACCTTTCTGTAAATTTCCTTTAACTCGTGTTCAAAATGTGTCTTTGTGCAACAACAAAGAGGCAGAAATACATATTATGAAATTCTACTAAGGAAAAAATGTGGATAGCACTTCTCAGACAAAAGATGTATTGCCAAAGCCCATGTAATTCTAACTATTGACTAGTAAAATATTTTTTTCTTCAACCGTATTGCACCCACTGCCCTACTGTGTGAAGATTTTTTTTAACCTTTTTTCGAGGAGCTCAATGAACCAGAGGAGTTTAACTTCCTCCTCCAGTGGGAGCTCAACATACGGAGGCTCAATTTTTTGTGATACTGCCCAGTGATACTGAGAGAACTTCATGACAGATGACCCTGGTGCAGGAAGATTCATGTCTTTTACTTGGCATACACCACTCTGGCTGAACTGGTCTGTTTCTCAAAAATTTGTTTATTTAATGCTTTCCTGGTCTCAGACACGGCACTATTAGATACCACAGGTATAATTGTACATTTGACATTTTTTTCCTATCTGAGGAAAAAAATTTTCTACTTCATATCTGAGGTTTACTATTTCTTACATTTATGTCCTTCATGTATGTTGTTGCTGCTCTGTCTTTTTGTCAATTAATTTTAAAAGTGAGATCTTTATGATCCCGTACTACCACACTCTCTATAGATTTACTTTTCTCTTTTTGTCATTACTCTCTGACCTTTGCTGACGTTCCTAGAAGACCATCCTTTTTCATTGTACTTCTTTGGGTCTGCACCTCTTTGCATCTGCACCCAAATGTTTTGTTTCATGCTGCATAAGTTCATTTTGCAGAGATTATTTTTTTAATTCATATTTAGATAAGTACCTAGCATAATGGAACTGCAATATGTCTCACTAAAAAGAATAATAAATGATAGTAATGAGTTCTGTGAAAATCCTGTTTTCTTGCAGATCTTTGAAGAATTGGGAAATGATGTCATATGTATTAGGCAGTTGTGACAAATACACATAGGGTGGATGGTAAATTGTTATTTTACCTCTAGAAAAATGTGTAGTATTCTCTTGTGTTTTCCATAGCTGCTCATATTATTTTTTTTTCTTCTATAGGCTCTTATTGCTTTCCAGACATGCTGTGCCTTGTCTTTGCCAATTGTTGCCATCTGTCCTGATGACATTGTGATGGAGGTTGAGTGTGTTGCTGAGCTTCTTAATAATGTCACAGTGTCATTTTGCGTTACTTCTGTCACTCTGCTGCTGTTATGCTAACTTGTCTTCCTTCATCTTTTCTTTTACACAACTCTTATACTCAAGGCAGTCTAAAAAATGCCCTCTGGATATAAGTTCTTCTCTTCCTTCCACCATATCCAATATCTCATCTGTTCTCTACAGCTGCTTTCTGTGTTCTGTATTTATTCCAATCATATTCTATATGGTAGAAAGTGCTGCTTGTAGGACAGATTTTTTAAATTTCCTCTTGGCATTCAGCAACACCCTATTAAGTGGCTGTGTTTATACTGCAGTTGTCAATGATCTTTTCCGGGTCCTCTGCTCGTTAAGCAATAAATTCAACTTTCCTGGCTAGCAGTGTTTTGAACATTTCATGTGGCAATATGGAGCCAGTCCCACAGGGAATGGTTTCCTCTTACCAGACTGCTCCCTCCACGTGCTATACTCCCTGTTGGGTTTATCTAACTATGTCATCTCTAGGAAGGATACTTGAAGCAAGCTGTTGCCTCTTTCTTAGTTGCATGCAAGTTGCCAGGGAGCCTGGGGGACCCACCATCTGACATTCATAGCACTCAGCTTCTAACAGAATATGTCTGAGAATCCCACTGAAGCGTGGGATGACAAGCTCCCTCTTTCTTTTTTGGAAAATTAGTTCTCATCCACAATTAAGGTAATAAAAGATTTCTGCCAACCTGTTATTGTGTTAGCATTCAGATTGCTATCATTCATTGAAGAATTATAAAAATCGTCTAGAAATAGTTTTTCAAGGGCATCTCATAAGTGACTTTTTTCACATTTGACACCAAGATTGCAAAACATGAAAAGGTTTGTTGACCTGAGTCACAGAGATGGCACAGCAAAAGCAGTAATTACTTGGGCTTTCCTTTGCTGCTTCTGTATTCTGCTTCAACTTGGATACAGGTAGATCACACTCAGGAGTGAGAAAATAATTCATTGCACAATCTGGTGCTTAACCTTCCTACTAAGACTGAGAATGAGGGTGCCAATTAGTGCCAGCTGTAACAGTGATTGGGAGATGTGGACCATCCACCAGGAGTTGGACCATGATCATAGTTCATTTCAAAAAGGACACTGAGCAGCCATCAGAATGGTTATAATTTTCAACCACTCTTGAATTAGGACAGATTCAGACTTAATTTGATAGAACAGACACCCTTAAGAGTACTGAAGGTTAGCACTGGGCAGAGAATGACGTCAGACAGGTAAGATGGAAACAAACCCAGGGACAGAAAAATGTAACAAACTTATAATCTTTGAAAAAGAAAAAAAGAAAAAAGAGAAGCTTGACCCACAAAGAACCTAACAAAAAAAAGGGACTGGACTTGCAGTCATGCTGGCGTATGGTAGAAGAGCAGAAAACAGTAAGTTATGTTATTTCTTGCTATCCTGGAAGGAGAACAGAGATCATTCAAATAGCATAAAGTACCATCATAGAAAATACTATGTTTTAATATGGTGGGATACAAACCCCAGAGCTGAAACACAGTGCTGAAGGATATGTATTATTAATGGTTTATATCACTAAGTTCCCTCCCTTATACTCTTCTCTGTGTTTGACTCTAGTTTCCACTCCTGTAACGTGCTGATGCCTTTTGCTCTCTGCCTCATTCTACCCATTTACGTGCCAACTTAATTTTGTTCTTCCTTCCTTCATAGTCTTTTTCTCTGCATTAACTTTCATACTTATGACTCACCTAAGGCCTTACATACCTCTTGCTTGTTTCAGTTCTTCATTCAACCCCCATCTTTGCTACAACTCTCTCACTTGTCAAAGGGCTGTTCACATAACTCAGTCTTCAAGAGTTGTTCCCTTTTTGGCCTGGGATCATGTGCAAGGGGCAATTTCAACATTCATTGTCTTTGACCCTCTCCTGGTCTTACCTCAGCATGACTCTGCCACCTTTCCACTCACATAATGTAAATCTGCCTGTCTTCGTTTCTAGTGCCATCAGTATTGTTGCCCTCTCTTCTGCTTTCAACAAAAGCTAAGTGCAGATCTGTTAGTGTGCTATAGGTAAAGTAAGTTAGAAAGCATGAATTATGAACTGCTCAAGAAATAGCAGCTGTTGAGCTTGTGTGCACAGCGAGGTTTGTTTGCTGCTGATCAATAAAAATCAGAGTCAGTAGCTATGCTACCAGAGAGACCATCTGTGGCTAGAGAGCCAGAAGCTTGCTGACCGGGATAGGCACTGCTGGCTCAAAAGACAGGGACAGGTTATATTCATATAACCACCCAAAGAGGGATGTATTTAACTATCAGTGAGTGCTAGCTGGCAATCTGTGTGCAAAAGCACCTTTCTGCCCTGCACTTCCTCTGGGAGGAAGGGGCTGAAAATCGACAGCGAGGTACTGGGATGTCCCTTTGCCATGTTGTTAGTGTAATAAAGTAGCTTGGCTGACAAAATGTGTATTATTACTAAAGAAATTTGGTAGCAAGTGACCAGAGAGTAATAGAGGGACAGAAATTTCTCTCTTCTCTTGAAGAAACAAAGGTAGTGATGGTTCCTCTCTTATTCTTCTCGTGAACCTCGTACTAATCGCCTAATCAAAAAAATTCGCTTGTGTCCCCATTTCCTTTTCCAGTTACTGCACCATTTTGTATTTCACTCCAGTGTATGCTGTTTCTTGTCACTTCATTTTTGTTCCCCAAGCCCAGAATGGACTCATCTCATTCAGATGAAATTGCTCTTGTAAAATTTCAAATGCCCTCTTGTTAGCCAAATCTCATACTCAGTACCCTGTGCTACTAATTTTTATCAGATGTCATTGATACAATCAAGTATGCTCTTCTTAAAATCCCATTGTCCACTGGCTTCTGAGGTGTTGATGTGTTGGTTTCCCCTCTTCCAATTCTGATAATTCCTTAAGTCTTTTCTTATATAGCTTCTTGTCACTGATTTTCTATTAATAAGACTCTTTTTTTTTCTCATTCTTCTTTCCTTCTATATTATATCTCTGAATAAATAACAGGTGGAAAATCCACTAGTTTCTTTGCAGATGACTCACAGACAGAGCTCTCCTTCAGATTTCTCTCCTGTTCTACAAACAGAAAATACTCAACTATTATACTATATATTTTTAAAGGTCAGTCTGAGTAAAAAATGAGTTCTAACTCCCTAACTGTCCATAATGCTTTTTTTCTTCATCACTGTGATGTCATCCTGCTTGTCTCTAACAAAATTCAGCGTTGTTTTTCACTTGGCCCTCTCTCCATGTTTTGCCATTCTGGTTATTTCTAGGTTTTGTAGATGCTTTCCTGGAACATCTGGAAGGTGTGTAAGCTAGATTCTCTCTCATTGTTCCTCACTGTGAAAACCTTTTACGAGCACTTTTCCTTACATCCTTATTCCTAATTAATTCCAACATCTTTAACCTCAATTAATAATATCTTTACTTCAGAGATTCTATTTTGCCCTTTCATTTTTATCCTCTCTCTTCTGTTGTAAAGGCACATAGATTCTTGATTTGAATTTAACTGTGCCAAGGAAATTATATCGATTCAGAAGTTTCCCTTTTTCTTTTAAATAACTTTCTTGGTCTTTAAAGTCCTTCCCAGATTCGCCATGCTTGATTCATATTTGCTGGAGAGAAGTTGATTTCTGGCCTTAGCAGTTGATGTCAATCTTTGTATTGTCCTTGTTTGAATTTTTTTGTGTGCTTTTTTTCCTAAAGACTTCTTTGTACATGGACGAAAAAACCATAATCATCATCAGTACAGTTTTCTTGTCTTCCTCCAAAACTTCTCTGTAAAAAGAAACCACCTTTCTCTGCCGAGAAACCTCCAGAAAATATAGGCATAATTTGGCAGCTTGAGTGGGATACACCTGCTCAAATGTGTTTCTCACATAGAAGCTGCGTCTGAGCTAGTCCCAACACACTTAGTAGTCAAGTCAGATGGGAATCGTGGATTTATCTCATCTTAAAATTCACATACATCTCTCTATACTGATGGTAAAGAGAAGTAAGCAGATTGTTCCTGTGCAGACATCATAGATATATGAAACCCATTAATTATACACAGGATTAGCTTACTATGCTAATTCTTTTTATCCCCCTATTTTCTGTTATTTCAATTCAGATAGTAGTACTATTTTTCCTTGATTGTCAACTCTAGAGTAGGAACTTTCTATTTTTCCATCTTGGTTAAACCCATAATATATCATGGCTTACTTTCGTAGTTTTTCACAGTGATAATTTACAAAGCAGCCAGAGAGCTCAAATAGGTGACTTGACATATTCATCCTTTTTATGAAGCACTTGCAGAACTACTCAGTACTTTCAGCTGTTAAACAAATGTTTTCATGGGATAAATATTAATGAAACAAATTGTTGTTACTTCAGATTATTTCTTTTGGCTTGACTAATATGGTAGGAAATCATATCTGCTGATTTAATTCTAACAAATAAACAAGTTATGTCAGAAACAAATTAGGCAGGAAAGCTGCTGGATTACTCAAACTACAATACAGTAAATTTCATGACCCTAAGAAACCATAGTCAGAAAAGAAACATTTCCTATATCTGAGTGTAGCAGAGAGCCTACTTTTTTAACAGAGTCACAGAAAACTTCCTTAAAATAAAGATAAGAGAGCAAAGAAGAAAAAAAAAGGTAAATAGGACAGAGTAAAAGAAAGGAAAATAACTAGTCTTAAGCACAGAATAAGGAATAGCTTGGCAATTTGTTTGCTGTCATACAGCAATTACTGTGCTAAATTAAGTGCGTTAACCAAATGCCCCAAGTGGCTTATGCCGTGTTGTAGTCAATTCAACATATGTGAGGTCTTCTCAATTGCACCAACATGTTACATTTGCACAAGTCGTATTTTGTGTCATTCTCTGTTGGAACCTGAGGGCTGGGTTTTTTCAACTATAAACGGAGATGTGAGCAAAATAATTTTACCCACTAGCAGCGTATATGTTCCCAGAAACATAGCATCCATCTGTCTTTCTTGTATTCTCACTGTGTCTGATATCAATTTGGGTAGATAAATAGTTATTTTGAAGTGTTTTTCCATAGTTCCAGATGTGTGAATTTTTAATTAGTTCTAATAATTGCCTTTTCTATATTGTTTCTAAGAACCATGATGTATACCATCCAATCCTTATAAATTACAGCTAAAGTGAAAATTTCAAAATTAACCTATTGTAGTGGGTTATATTTATTACAAGCTGAATTTCAGCTTTCTTGATACAGACAGAAGTGCACCTGGGATATAAAGCTAGTCCCAGAGTGACTGTCACAGCTAATGTTAAAATACATTATGGCTGGAGACCTTTCATAATGATTTGTCTTAGTAGTATCTGTAGCAGCATGGCCAGCACTGCAAATCATACTAATATGGGAACAATTTCCTCAAAGAAAATAATGGATGTGTCCCCAAGAAAAATAATTCTGTCTTTTCACTTGGATCTTTAGTCTTCTCTCTTTGAGTAGTGTTCAATCAAATACTGTTTCTAACTCCTCTGCTCCAGGCATGTTTGGAAGATGCAGACAGCTGAAAGCCTGCTGAAGAATTGTATCTTCACTGCATGGAGAAGTCCAGAAGTGGTTTTCAGGGACATCATCTACCCAGAGAATTATTTTAAAGTGTTCCCCATGTGAAGATGCTGAGGAGGAAAAGGTGAGTAGAAGTACGATGATCTTTGTTTTAAAGGGTTCTAAAAACTTTCATTTGAATATTGAATATTTAGTACAAAGGGAACAAGAGTATTTAGACCTATTTTATGTCCTGCAGACACTTATATAGTTGTGCACAGAGAATTAAAATTTTGTCTGGATAAAAAAATTAATCTTTTTGTGGTTCTTTCTTTCTTCTGTTTTACTCCACCAGCTTTGTAAGGAGGGTGACTTACATCTTCCTCTTTTTAGTTACTTTTAATTATTTCCTTTTCCTGTGATGATCTACCTTGATCCATTTATTTTTCATTTTCAATCTTCCCATTCCATTGAAAGCATGCCTTAAAATAAGGAGACATCAGATCCTTTGAGGATGCAGTGGAATACTGTTTGTTGGTTTGCACTGGCATTACATCTCAGGTCTCTTTCTTTTCATATTATTACAAAAATATTATTTCAGAAGATTACAATGTAAAGTTGAGGAAAATATATTAATGAAATATTGCAATGAAATTAAAATTAATGTTGAAAATGCAAGGGTTAAGGGAACAATGATTACAAGGAAATAGCTCCAGCCTGGACCAATGCACCTAATCTGCAGCTAAAACATTGACAGTGCCTCCTTAGCAATTGCTTAAGTATTCCCATTAGTCAATAAAAGGAGAAACAGATTTTTACCACCTACATGCCTACCACTTGGGGAACCTGATATATTACTGACCTCTTTGGAGACAAAGCTGAAGACCATGATGGTATCTTTTTGTCTTCTAGATGCCTTTGATATTTTGTCTTTCTTTGGTCCCTGTGACCTCAAAATTTATATCTCATTCAACAATTTGTAAATTTGCATAACGGGAAAAGTGAGTGTGTGGGTTATACACCTTCCCTGAGTCCTGCAACTCTAGTTTTTCTTGATGCCTGTGAAGAAATCTGAGTTGATGTACTGTGGCTGCATGACTATGAAAACTCTTCTTACAGAAGGAAGAAGTAATGCACATGGATTTTACTCTAAGCTAGTGCACTGCACAGAAGAACAGGAGGTCTTACACAGGTCTACATGAATTGACTTGTTCTCCACCCCAAAGAAGTTCTGTTTCAAGCCAGTTAAACAAAATAAAAGCAGGAAAGTATTGAAGAAAGCATGAGACAGTCCTTAAGGACTTGAAGATTGCTGAAGTTTTTGAGACCTCAGATTTTAGCAGATACTTTTATGTAGTAATCAGTGCTTCCACTCTCTACAATAGATTGGGAAAGGATGGATTGCCAAAAGAAACCCCAAACCAAACCAAAAACAGCAACAAAAACCCACCAAACCAAAAATTTCACCAAAACAAAACAAAAAAACCAACAAAGGAAAAAAC
The DNA here is from genome assembly GCA_013396875.1 of Vireo altiloquus. Lineage (NCBI taxonomy): Eukaryota > Metazoa > Chordata > Aves > Passeriformes > Vireonidae > Vireo > Vireo altiloquus. Next base: position 828,485 of record VZRF01005657.1, on the reverse strand, counting down.
CCCAGAAAGTCAAATTCTGAGGTTTTTTTGGTAAACATAGTTATTATTATAAAAGCCATTATATGGTTCCATTAGGTCTCAAGGCATGATTTGCATTTTATGCTTTATTTGATGGACACTAGACAATTGTTTTAACAAAACAGCATGCCTACTTGTGTACCACACCCTATTGGATTCTTGACTGTAACAGGAAATGTTCAGTCTGTAAAGCCATAGAGGAACAGAGTTTTTGCCTATGGGTTCTGGAAATGATAGTTTTAACAATTGTAAATTTCAAAGCAAAAGCTCTTCTGAAGTGTTTAACAGTACACAGATCAGGAAACTGATATTGTAGATTTGTTAATGACACACATGCACAAAACTAGACCAAAATGCAGGTTGCAAAAACAGATGTTAAGTTTGTTGGTGGGTTGTATGCAACAGCATACTGGGCATGACATGGGTTTACACATGTTTTTAATCAATGAATCTGTATCAACTGATTCCAATGAATGTACATCTTGTGGAAGATAATGCTTTAGTGCTTCAGTGTTATTTTCAGTAAAACAGAATAAAGTGTTGCCTTCCAGCAGACTACACGTTATCTGATCTCTATTATAAATGGTTTAATGGAAAAAGACTGACAAGGACATTCTCCTTATACAGAAAATTATTTTGCATTATTTTTAAATTTTATATTAGTCTGAAACAGAAGTAAAATTTACCACCAGAAGTTTTATGTGACTAAAGAAACTTGTCTTTATAAAATGTATGTAACATTTTAGGGCTTTTCATCATGCTTGACTGGAATTTAGTCCATTCTTTGTGAAACAGCCTTGAACACATGGTGGATTTCTTTTTTTTTTCTTTCCAAACAGGAAGTCCCACTTCTTGTAACTATGATTTTGAATGCTTAGTAATTCATATCAGTTTTTTACTCCTAACTGTAAACTTGTGGAACTGTAAGTGATTGGTGTTTTTTACAGTGCCTATGTATGTGAATGAATCCTCCAGATACTACTGCAGTGGAAGTGACAATACAGTGAGCTAGAGTCATCTTCATGTCATTGAAATCTGTTTAAAGTGTTTTCAAATTGCATTCAGAAGGCAGGCTCTACACTGGATGTAGCCCTGCTGTAGAAAATGGCAAGCTGGAGACCACTTCTCAGCTTGACAAATGATCACACTTTGGAATACATCCCTTTGGAATGAATACTTACTCTGGTCTAACATTTTATTTTCTTTTCTGCATCAATTTAGCAGTTTAAGAGTCTGGATGTTTGCACACAGGCCCAGAACAAGGGTGTCCCGCCTCTGTCAATGTTTCTTCATCACAATACAGTTTCTACATCACAATGACGATTACCAAAGGCAGAAGGAACATTGTGCAAGACATAACATATTCACAGATCACAGCCAGATCACTACTGGGTGTCAAGCCTGATCAGGCTAGTCAGTTGCCAAATGGCTGAGCTTGCAATTTCCATGTCATTTTCTCTGCTAATCTTTAAGCAAAATTCCATGACGCTCCTTGAGCAAATGAACTATATTTTTATTTTTACAAAGATTAGTTATAACATAGAATTTCAGTTGCTGTGTTTTCAGTTGTTCCTGAGGGCAGATGACATGAAGATTTTTGAGCGAAACAAAGGGAAAGTTGCTGGGGAAGTGAGAGAAAGAAATATATTACCTGGAAGGATTTCAGCTAATTTGTAGAACAGTCCTTTGAAAAAAATCTACCAGTATGACTTAAAACTGAATTACCAAAAGCTACAGCTGCTATCTGCTTGACTATGCAAGATTTAAAGATGAAAACGGTAAAGGTTTCTTATTTTACTCCAGGAGATGTCAGTTAATCACAAAGTAACATGCAAGAAAGCTTCACTTTTCACAGAATCACAAATGGTTTGGATTCAAAGGGACCTTAAAGATCATCTGGTTCCAACCCCTCTGCCATGGGCAAGGACACCTTCTTGTGGACCAGGTTGCTCAATTTTTGTCTTAATTTGCATGAAAAGTAGGGAAAGTTCCTAAGTAAAAACCAATTAGCTTCCAGAAGGAAAAAGTCCTCAAAGCTTCAAATTCTTAGCCACCTGAAGTACACTGCAATTAAATTAGAGGAAAAAATAAAGAGTGTGGCTTGATGTATGTACATGATTTTTACTGGAGCCTCCAACAACCCCAAATTAGGGCCATGTTCAGGTTGGGCTAAATGCTGCACAAAACCACAGAAACAGTGGACTAAGGAAAAAAAAGTTAATAGCTAGTATCTTGCAATGCTTTCCCACCATTTTCTATTCTATCAACAGGGGCTTGTGGGAGGGGCTATTTTATATAAACTTTCTTTTATGTAAATATCTGATGTTCTGGAACAAGACTGGATGTTGCTTTGATTTCCGTGTGTGTACCAGGGCACAAAGCAAGGCCAGTGCTGGTATTCCTGTCGCTGAACTCTGTAGTCTTGGCTGGACTGTCTCCTGACAATGATCTCTGGCACTAAGCCATGGCTGGGGATTTCCTAAAGGAGTTGCCAGCTAGGCACGGATCAAGCTCATTCCAGGGATGTGCCAGCACTTAAAAAGATGCATGATGTGTTTGGCACTGTTTCATTTACTGCTGGAGATCTAGCAAAGTGTCTGAAGCATTGCCCTGGTCTGAGTGCACTCCAACACTGTATGGGAGAGACACTCTGTAGTGTTTACAGTCCAAGACATCTCATCTTCTTCCCTGTCATCCCTTCAGGAAATCTGCTTGTGATAGAAAAGTACTGATGGTATATTTAGATAGGAGTTACATCTGTGCCAGTGAAACCCTGGCTATTCCAGCAGAGACAAGTAAGAATATTTGGGCAAATGAACACAAGGGTTTAATGGTCTGCTGTTGCTTGTGTTGCACATGTTGAGTTATGTTTGCAGTTCTCAGATCTAAGAACTGGAGTCCTTTTCCTTTTGCATTGTGATTTCCTACCACTCACGACCTGTGAGCACACATTTCCCTTGCTATACACACTTGGAGTCTAGGAAAGATGAAATCTGATGGAAAACAGTCATGCTGATCTCTATGCAGATGTTATAATCTGGTCTGTGAGGTTATGAGGGCTTCAGGAAACACCATGAGATCCCTGTAGTGAAGACAGAGACTTACAAGCATGGCATCCTGGGATAATTATCTTCCAGTTACCATGTGCCAGTGGTAATGCATTAGTCTGACATCATTAATGAAATGTGCCAAATTAAATGTTGAGAGGAAGTGGCTGTTGTCAGTGCACCAAATTTTTGGCCCTCAGATATTTTTTTAAATAACTCCAAATACTGCTAGAGGCAATCCATGAAATTCCTTAAAAATACTTCAAAAATACTGATCATCCTGCTGTGTCTTTGTCAACAGTAATTTAAAAGATGAACCAAAACCATACCTAAATACCACTTAATTCAATCTAAACCATATTTTAAGTATGCAAGTTCTAATAAAGCTTAACATAGCTTGAGACTGTTACAGGCAGTGTACTAGTAAATATTAATAATTTGTTTCCATGATTTGTATAGCCTATTGTGCTGGAAAAGTGGGAATGTGGTTTCAAGATACATGAGTTCTCCCTTGGAAATGCTCTTCATCAGTATCCATCTTCCTTCTTCATTAGCATAATTTTATCAATACTACAGATTTATTCCTTATTCCTTATTATGTATAATTTTATATCTATATATTCTTTTCTTATAATGAGAATGTAGGATATCAATGAAGAGTTTCAGGTGCAAAAGGGGAAAAATTCAGACTTAAAAAAATCACAAGAGGCCATAAAGTTGATTTAGAAGCCCTTTGTTAACTGAGTTCATACTTTTTTCCACTTTGTCACCATTCTGTGGAAGGATCTTGAAATCACTAGCTAATTCCTAAATATTACTTTTTCCTCTTTTGATGTTTTGCCAGAAGGTTGAGGGAGGTGATCCTTCCCATCTCCTCAGCCCTGGAAAAATACATCTGGAGTGCTGAGTCCATTTCTGGGCTCCCCAGCAAAGATATGGAAATACTGGACTGAGTCCAGTGAAGGCCATGAACAGGATGAAGTAGTTGGAGCATCTGATGCGTGAAGAGAGACTAAGAGAGCTGGAGCCAGACACTTCTCAGTGGTATCCAGTTAAAGGATGAGAAGCCATAGGTACAAACTGAAATAAAGGAAATTCAATTTAAACATTGGAAAATCTCTTTTACTATAATGGTTTATGAGCAATTACACAGGTGGCCCAAAGAAGTTGCAGAGCCTCTCTCCTTGGAGTTACTCAAAATGGACTGGATGTGGTCCTGGGCAGCCTGCTCTCCTTGATTCTCCTTGATTAGACTAGTCAATCTCCAAAGAGTCCTTCTGACCTCATCTACTCTCTGATTCTATAAAACTGATTAGAGTGGGAATTCCAACAGTCAAGGATCAGTATCACCTTGTTGTGATACTGATATTTTAGCCCTGAAAAAAATACCATACCTCTTGCAGTTCTCATATAGTTGCAATAATCCTACTAAATGGACTGCTATTGTGGTTTATAATTTGCCTTTTTAGGACTCCATGACAAACACAGTGCATGTATACACAAAGTCTATATCTATGAAAGCAAATAAATTGTGTGATTCACTGGCACTGAGGAAAACTGGAATGAATTGATTGGAATTCACACTGTTCAACTGTCCTACCTTCCAAACAGGATGGCCCCATCCCAGCTGCTCACTGGAGTGCTTGGCCCATTCTCACTCCTACACCATGCCCAAGCATTCTCTTGGATGGGACTAGTAATATACTGGGATCAGTTCAGCTATTTAGCAGTGTAACTTACCAGCTGCCAGCCTTTGGGAAGCACTGCATAATTTGTAAGTGTAGAGCCACCCATACAGACCTGTTTTTTAAATGTTGTATTAATTGAAAAATAAAGAATAAAACTGTAATGTTTTAGCAAAAGAAACTCAGAAAATTGAAGCAAAAAAGTGCAGTCCCTATTCTCATTTCCCTGCTATAAGCCAACAGTTTCATGGTCTGGATAATTCTTCAAGTTTGTGCTCAAGTCTTCCTGGAGGGTTTTTGTAGGTCAGGATCCTTTACCTGCATGAGTTTTCTCCAGAATCAAAGAGATTTATCTCTGAACCAGGACAACTTGTCTTGAATTTGGCTGGTTCCTCAGTGAACTCAAACCGTCTCCTGACTCCCACTAGGAATGACTGAATTCCCATCTCTTCCTGTCTTCTGTTCAGAAACTTCCTGTGCAGACCCATTCCAAGTATTCCTGCTGGTGCCTTGGCTTCTTTGCTTTGCCTCTGGAAATTCTGCACTTTCTGAGGTCTTTTTCTTACCTTGTGAATTAACTGACTTTCTGATTTATGCTTTCTTCCTTGCATACTAACCATCTAATGAACATAGACATTAATTACCTTGTACTGTATCCATCAGTCTGGTGGGGATTTTCTGGAGCAGCGATTCTCAACCTATTTTAATCCATGGAAAATGCAACTGTTCTAAAAAGAATCAAAAGATGTCTTAGCCATTAAAAAAAAAAAAGTGTATTATCTTATGCAGTACTACTGTAACAGGTTTTATATGCAAATAAAAATGAGTTAAGCTAAAATAAATGTCCATTCAGTTTTTTAAATTTTTTTTTGTCTGGATGAAATAATATATGCATATATTTCTCCCCTTCCCAAATTTAAATGCACTATTACTTTGTGAATTGCCTTCTAATATCCTATGGCAATCAGTGACCAAAAATTGAAAGAAAACTTTTAAAGAAAAATGAAGAAATACACATGCTAGGAACACTGAGCTAAATGTTGTACATGAGCACACAACTGGATGTCTAAAGAGACTTTGAAGTCTAAAAGTACAAATAAAGACCTATAACACTGTTTAAAAATAAATAAAATAGGAAAAGAAAAAGAGAAAGGAAAAAAATGGGAGATATAATAATATGCAATAGTTCTTTTACACGATCTAGATCATATCTTTAGTCAGTATGTGTGTATATAAAAAATACATTTGTATTGGCAAACAAATATTTATGTGTAGAACTGAAAAAAATGGATTCATTTATTTCAGGCAGTTTTTCAAAAATCTGTTTCATCACAGTTATCAATAGTAGCTTCCAACAAAATTTACTTCCTTCATATACTAGTTTAGAATTTTCCTGAAAAAAATATTTATCTGCTTACATTATAGGCACTTTTTGATGTACCCATATTTGAAGTCTTTGTGGCAATTTGGATATTTTGGCAAGGTATTAATGGTACCTGAAAATGTCAGTTGTTTCCCATTCTCAGCTTTATATTATCTCATGGGTTTCTGTTTCTCTCATCTTTTAATTTCCAGGCATTTTGTTCTAGATTAAAAATATTTGTGCACAACTTTGGGATAATTAATCTTGATGCTGAAAATATTTAGCATTTCCCTTAATAAATAAAACATAGGATGTGTCATTCTTAGAGTTTGGTACTCTTGGGGCGTGGAGGTCCTCATCTACTCCCAGTCAGACAGAAACAGATGATTCATTCATGGCGAGGAAGGCTTAGTAGTCAGCAGATTTTCTGAGAAACAGGTTGTGGAAGGTGAAAACTCGCTATATTTTAATATTCTGTAGGCAGTACTATGTGATATTGCTTCAAGTATGTTCATTGACCTGGTCAGAGAGGTGGAGCTGCTGAATAACCGTGGTGTGAATAGCTACAGGAAGCCAGCAGATCAAAGAGCTATCTACTGTTTAAAAAGCCCATCTCAGGAGAGAAAGGAGTGGAGAATGGGGTCAATTCTTAGATGTCACTCCTGTTGAGAGCAGACAGTGATGGAAGAGAAGGAATCGTCTGGTGAAAGAAACCAAAAAGGTTGTTTTTTTTTTTTTTCTATTGTAGGGTCTGCTCAATGTTCTTTATTCTCTGCAAAAATCAAAACTTTGTAGTGTGTCTTCCCTGTCCTCAGGCCTTATATGTCTAAATTATTTAATTTTTTAATTGTTTTTTTTGGTACTGTGAAGCTTGGTGTCAATCCATTAGGTGTATAAATTCTAAGAGTGTGCTCCCTCTGGAAGGATGAAGCACTGTGTTTTTGTACAGAGTTTCAGTGTCTCGCCTCTCTAAGTTCACATATTCTCAGTCTTGTACCTTCTTTTCCTTTGTATATGGGTGAAAAGGTGTGAGAAAAGAAACTGTGTTAAGTGAGAGAATCTGTTAGTAAATCCCCAGTATAGCTGCACAAAATGATCAGCAGCTGTAACCCAATTAAATGTAGCAATTTCACAGCACACTACTGCTCACCAGAGAGTATACACCGATATTCTCTGAATATTCAGCCAAACCATTTTGTACCAGTGCTTGCAAACTTCTCCTCAGGAATATTTACCATTTGGCTAGAGCTCCTCAAACACAAAGGGAAGATGAGAGGGAAGAGAAAAAGCAAAGAACACAGTGCAAGGAGAGCCAATTAGTAAGTAAATCCACTCTGTCTCTTGAACACAAAGTAATCGCTTCACAGGTGTGCACAGAAAAAGTTGCAGTTATAACATAACTAGAAGGTTAACTATTTGAAAGGTCTTCTCAAAGAACATTTAGAAGAGGGAGCCTGTCTTCATTTCAAAGCTCCTGCTGCTGGTTTATGAGTCCAAAGTGGGGAAGCAAGCTATTCCTTGTTTAATGTGATCATTTTAATAGCTAAGCCATTTCTAACTTTGCTTTTATAGGTATCATGGCTCTAGTCTCTGCTGATCTGGATGCTTTTTGCATACCCATATATATGTGTCATAAAAGTATTTGGCTACCAGTTACTGAGGTGGGGAGAAAACACCCCCAAAATACTCTTGCAAGGCTGAGGTTATGCATTTCTCACCAATATCTTCAATATAAGACATGCAAAGAGACATCTTTAGTCTAATAAATGTTTTAAAAAACAATCAAACAAAATTTGTATAAATTTCTGATTATATAAAAGAAAATTTTGAACCAAAATTTGTTTATTAATTTCCTTTTATATTTTCAACTCTATATCTACCTACTTTGATGTATTGTGATTTTTGTCCTACTCATCTGCAAGACAGTATCAGGAAGGCTCATTCTAAGTGTGAAAAGCAGGACTCCTACTTTTGTCAATTAGTGAAAGAGACCATTTAAAGCAATGTGTCTTCTTCTGTTCACATCTCCTGCTGAAATCACGTATTGGCAGTCATCTTTCAAATGTGGGACTCAAACGGAGGACCTTATAATATTTCTGCAAATTGCAAATGTCTTCATAAAGGATATAGATAATATTCTCCTGTGCTTACAGTCCCTTATCATTCACTGTCTAGGACAGCAACTCTCTGCAAAGATGGGTCTTTAGCCTGTGGTTATGTGGCATGATACCATATATGAAGAAAAAGACAGAAGAAAAAAGCCCAGATCACTGCAGAGCTCTGTTTTTCACTCTAGTTGTCTGAGGGAGATGTAAAGCAGTAATGTCTTAAATCCTGTCAGAGCCTTGATTTCACCAGGGGTGCTTGGTTGTTGCTTAATTAACACACTTTACGACATTCTGAACACCACATGGACCAGGAGTCAGAATCTTACATACGAGGTGATGAAACATCCCTAGACAGGGGTTTCTGTCCTGAATTTTGTTTCTGTAGAGTGTTCTTGTTCCATAATCACTCATTTCTGTAAATAAATCACATAACACTCACTTCCCAATAAACTGGTATTTACCAGCCTGAGGTTATCAACACTATGGTTTTCTCTCATTTCTTTATGTCCATATGGTAAAATCCTAGTATAAATTTTATTTTATCCTTTACAGACCTCTGTTTCAGTTCATTTTAAGTGACTAATTTGCCTAAATAGCCTTCAGTTTGCGTTGGAACTTTTTCAGCTAAACATGGTAAGAAAAGAATGTATATGATCTATTTAAATAATTGCCCCTTAACATCTCCAAAACTATGAAGAATATTTTTCTAAGCAGCAATAATGCCCGGTACTCATTTTCTGCCTATTTTTGTCTTTTGTCCTCATTTCTGTAACTGAGCCCACTGTCATCTGGTAGAAATATTTACCAGTTGGATCTGAATTGGCCTGGTAACAGTGAGAACACATCTGGAGTCTAGACTCAGCGGCTCTATGGGCAGGGTCATATCTCTGTGCTCCATCGGCCCCAGCGCCTATTTCTGTTTACATAGGTGGTGCGCGGCATCATCTGTTTCACTTGTCAGACACTGCCAGCCCCCAGCCGCCCCCTCCCTTCTCCCTGACCCTCCACCAGCCCACCACTATCAGCTGGAGACAGGAAGCAGGAGACCACTGGCACACACAACGGGAGAAGAGGGGGAAGAAAATCCCTGGATCTTGTAAAATCCAGCATTATCTGTGTATCTGAGCTACACTTCAGCTCCACGGGATTCAGTTGAGAGCAGTACCTTTGTCTGATACAGCAGGAGGCTGCATCAAATATGCAAGGGACTGAATAATCTCTTGGTACGTGAGAAAGTATGCTCTAAAATCGTTAAAAACTCTTTTGGTTTGTTTTTTTTTCCTCCTCCTAATTGAAATTGTGTACTTCAGCCTCTTGGACTTCAACACTAGAAAGTGTTGTATATTTTCTGAGTACTACTCTTAACCTGAAGAAAGGGACTAAAATAAGCTTAGAAATGGTGTCATGGCAAAAAATATGGTCAAAAAAGTTTGCTCTGACAAGAATTATGTCTCATAACACTTAAATTTCTGTAATGTGTGAGGTAACTTATGTGTGTTTGAGGATAAGAATTATGCAATATTTCATTAAGCATTCTTTAAAACTGTGTGACTGGATTCTCTTTTCATCACTCATTGAAAAATGACTCAGTCCCAAAGAGTAGGAACTATCTCATCAAAATATTAGTGTGTTGTGGTTGGATGCCAGGTGTACACCAAGCTGCTCTATCGCTCCTTCCACAGCAGAATGAGGGTGGAGGTGAGAAAATAAGATGAACAAAACTTGGAGGTCAAGATAAAGGCAGTTTAATAAACCAAAAGCAAAGGGCATGCATGGAAGCAGAGGAAAACAAAAGTTTTATTCTCTACTTCTGTGTTCACTTCCAATTCCTGAGAAGAAGGGGTTGCTCTGGAATACAAATGTTGTCATAGTGAATGCTTCACACCCCTCCTTTCTTCCCAGGGTTAACTTATGATTTTCTCTACCTCCTCCATCCCAGGGGCATGGAGGAAGGGGAAGGGGGACTGTGGTCACTTTGTCACACGTTGTCTCTGACACTCCTTGCTCCTCAGTGGGAGGACTTCTCACACAGTTCTCTACAAAATTCTCCAACATGAGTCCTTCCCATGGGCTACAGTTCTTGATGAACTGCTCCAGTGCATGGGGTGCAGTCCTTTAGGAACAGGCTGCCCCGGTGTGTATCCCCCATGGGATCCCCGCTGGCCAAACTTGCTGCACTGTGGGCTTCTCTCTCCAAAGGGACACAGGTCCTGCCAGGACCCTGTTCTTGCGTGGGCTTCCCACAGGGTCCCAGCCTCTTTTGGGTATCCCCCTACCCCAGTGTGGGGTCCTCCACAGGCTGTAGGTGCATGTCTGCTCCTCCATGAACCTCTGCTGACATGAAGGGCGCAGCTGCCTCACAAAGGGTTGCAATCTCTGCTCTGGTGCCTGGAGCAACTGCTCCTCCTCCTCCTTCACCAGCCTTTATGTCCTCAGAGCTGTTTGTCTCATATATTCTCACTCCTCTCTCTGGTTGTTGTTAACTACATTATCCCATATTGCCGTCACTGCTGATGGGCTTGGCCTTGGTGGATCTGTATTGGAGCTGGTGTGTATTGGCTCTGAGAATTTTTTATGAAAATGACATAACCCATACAAAGACTATCACATATTAATGTGATGCCCACTTCTAGACTCTGGTAGAAAAGCTACACAACACACCTTTGGGGCTTTGTCACCAGGAGGTACTCACAGCTTGAGCTAAACGCTCCTAACGCTGGTGAGAGGAAGGTAACACTTTAAATCTTATGTGAATTGGCACAGTATGGCCAAGAAGTGGCCATACTTAAGTATAGGACTGTTAAATATAGTACTGTTGCTCTGAAAAAAATGAGCAAATATTTATAAGTACAAGATGATGTGTGTCTCTCTTTCATTCCATGATGCTTAAGCAGGTCCTTATATTGTTAAGAGGAATTCTGTTCACAGAGAGGAATAACAGACAAATTTCTACAATCTCACTTTTATCAGTAAACTTTATCTCTTATCTGAATACTTGGAGATAATCTGCATGAATGGGAACACAGACAGTTTTGTTAAAGGGGTGTGCGAGATATTCTATTGTTTTTGCATCAACACAGTGATGTTAAAGCTTTGTTTTAGTTGCTGGGATAGATTCTGTCATCATCACTAAGAGTTGTGCAATCTTCTTCAGTGTAATGTGGCTGCATAAACTTAATGAGTTGAAAAGGTGCTTGCAAACTATTTTGGCATTGGTGATGTGGCAAAAGTCAGAAATAATCCTACTTGACTCAGTCTGCAGAGCAGTTGGCAGACCAGGCAATATTTGTTTTTCTGTTTTCAAGAGTAATTTTTTATCTCATAAACTCTGAATAAAATTAAGAAAAGTGAGACTTGCCGGCTCTATTCAGCACATGTTGGAGGCAGTGTTAATACATCTTTTGACCTTAATTGGAGCAGAGCTTAGCTAATGCCAAGAATTTTTTGACATGTCTCAACATAACTTTAAAAGTATGACTTCTGAAAACATATTTTTGTCCAACAAAATGGTGCTGTTTTCAAAGCTGAGGGCCAAACATTATCAAGTCTACAAAAGAATGGTATATTGGGTTTGAATTTTCTTTTCAAACATATTGGTTTAGAGAAACTGACAAAGCAAAGCGATTTGGATTCTCCATAAAAGAGAAAACTTAATTCAGCTCTTATATCATAGATCTTGGATGTAATATTTTCCTGTATAAGAAGGTAAAAATTGCTCCCTTTAGGATACAAGAGATTAGTTTACAAAAATATAATACCCAGAAATTACTTGAGCATGTTTGCACCATACCATCATATCATCACAATATTTCTGTGGATTTCTATGATAATTTGACTTGGGTGTGTTAAGAAAGCATTCAAAAAATTACAGAAAATAAAAGAAGAATAGTTAAAAAGTATTTTTTTTAAATTTATACCTATATTACTGTAATTGATATAATATCATGTAGAGCTAGCTGAAGGAATATGATTCAGTTCACAAAACTTAATTATGATGAAGATCTCAAATTATTGTGAAATGCTGAGAAACACTAATTCCCTAAGATAGTTTTATTATTACTGAAAACACTGTCAGACTAGGGTAGAAAATAATTGGCTGCCAACAGAAAAATAGTGAGATGTATTTGAAATTGATCTTTTCACTCAGTCATCTGTATTCATCTGGTCATTGCATAGTGTTAGTAGCATCACAGGTAACGTGATTAACATTGGGGCTTGGCTATGAGGGCTCTGTGGATGTAGAGCTATCAATCTGCTCATTCTCATTGTCTTTCTCTGTCTACTGTTTTTGCTAGTGGCAATGAGGTGAAATTCCTGTGAGAAGAAGCTGAACAATATGGAGTTGTTTAACCTGGAGAAAAGGAGGCTCAGGGGGGACCTTATCACTCTCTACGATTGCCTGGAGGAGGGTGTAGTCAGGGGGGATTGATCTCTTCTCCCAAAAAGTGACAGGAAAAGAGGAAATGTCCCGAGGTTCCACAGAGGAGGTTTAGATTGGGTATTAGGAAAATTTCTTTGCTGAAAAGGTGGTTAGCCATTGGAACAAGGTACCCAGAGAAGTGGTGGAATCAGCATCCCTGGAAGTTTTTGAAAAACATGTGGGTATGGCTTTTGGGTACACTGTTGGTGGTGAACGTTTGGACTCATTGACCTTAAGAGTCTTTCTCAATCTAAATAATTTTATCCTAGAATCATATAATTCATTCCTCTTCTAGCATAGAAATTATGATTCTATGATTCTAAGTATTAGAAGCTCTCAGGATCAAAACCAGCTTTTACCTTTGAGTGAATGAAGGAGGACTTCCTTCCTTCCTGTTTCCGCAATGGCACAAATGTTCTTTTCTCTTGAAAGCACCAAATTTTGACTCTTTATTTTCTTCCCCCTTGTCCTATGATAAACTCAGAGAAGTAAGAAACATGCTGTACTTTTTGAACACACATTGAATGGAGGCGTAAGAAGATCATATATATATATATACACATACATATATATGCAGCATGTCTCAAAATCTTCCCAGGGAGGTGAAAATATACTTTGCAATGTGTGAAGGTAAATTTTTCAAAAGATCCCATGGTCAGATTTTTTGCTTTATTCTGAAAAAAGGCCAACATTTCTGAAGTACTCATGGAACTTTGCAATACTCATTGCAACATCATTGGGCAGGTTTTTAAAAAATGATTGGCACCTAGGGTGCAATTAATGCCCCAGAGTCTGGCAATCTGTTTTGGCATTAGAAAGAAAACTGAGAAGTTTAGAAATCACTGAGGAATAAAAGAAACACTGAGAAACTGCTAGAAAGTATAGACTGTTTATTTTGAGTAGCACTGAAAAGTTACCTTGATTGCCTTGCTACTTCCCAGAAAAAGGCTGACTATAAAAAAATGAAGTTAAAATTATCCTATAGAAGTAGAGGTGGCATGAAACTACTAAAATTAAAAGCCTAAACCAGAAAATAGTAAGTAACATTTCATCAGGAATAACCCCTTGGTGGTGGAGCTGCTCAGTTACAACATTGGAACCTCTGTGGTGTGTCTTTGAAAATTGAGCTCAGGTAAATATTTCTGCAGCTCTCAAATGCTTGGAAAGCATTCAGGGGACACAAAATGTTATAGAAAATGCTCAGAGTCTCAGGTGTTTTGCTGATGCAGCTGACCACCTTCAGTCAAGTCATTCCATCAATGACATCCTGACATCCTAACCTCTGCTTCAAATCTCTGTATTTTTCACATGAGCAGCACGTATGAACAGCACTGGGTGAGGCACGCAAGGGCAGAGGTCAGTAGGAGGGGCCTGTCATTGTTTAGCTTTCAGGAAAAGGGGATTAGAATAAAATTTTGACAAAACTGAGAACTTTGAAAAGAATAGCCATGAGCAGTCAGATTGCTAAACTTTTAGTGGCCTCATTTGATCAAAGTTAAAAGAATCCAAAACAATTACAATGAATGGTGGGAGAAGGAAACAGTGACTTTCTGGCTTGATGGTCTCAGCATAGGAGGCACGCTTATTTGTAGGCCACCAGGGGTGGGAAATCATAGCCATGTAAAAACTGTTTATTCTCAGAAATTCCATGAAGTGAATCAGAGATCTGTGTCACATTTCTGTGGGCAAATCCCTCTGCATTTAAAAATACCCCCACAGTGGACAACACGTGGCACTTGGCACACACTGCACCCTCCAAGCGGGATACAGGGACAATACTGGTATGGTAACTCCTAGAAGTAATCACATATTCCTGATTTGTCCTCAGTCTGGCAAAAATGGAAAGAAGCTTGAAGTCAAAGCACCCAAAAGGAATGAACTTCCCCAAAGACTTCAAATTACACTGTTACTCTGGCAATTTTTACTGTGGATAAATTTGTGAAATGGAGAGGGGGTCATGAAGATAGTGATGTGGCCATAATTTTGGTCTGCTATGGAAAGCATGGAACCAGATGTGGAAGTTAATGTAGAAAAGGAACACTGAAGAAGTATAAACAGATGGCAAATAAAATAAGACCTTTCTGTCTCATATTTATGAAGAAGTCACATGTAAGAAAATGAACTTCTAAGAACCCACTGTGAGCAATGAAATAGGAGAGTCTGGAAGAAAGAATCTGGGACTGATCCTACTAAATAAACTCTAGTGTCAAAGAGCATTGTGGGATGTATTGCTCAAGAACAATAAATCCTATCACAAAGATTTCTGCTGCCAAGGTTTAGTATCTACAGTATGATGCACATACTGCTGGATTAGCTCTAGCCTGCTGACCAGCTGATAGTTCTGGGGAAAAAGGATTTTTTTTGGTCATCATATCGACTAAAAAGTCTTTCTTTCCATCAAAAACATTTGAAATTCAGTACTTTTCAGCCAACCCAACATTTTACTGTGTACAGTTTTCCTGTAGGATTTTCTTTCCTTTACGTGGTAAAGGGTCCTGGTCCAGAGTTCTTGCTCTCTAATTAAATATTCACCTACTGTAATTTAATTCAGATGAGAAAAATATTAGTTTATTATGAATTAAAAGGTTATATAGTGTTTCTACCCCAACATCATTAGAAAAAAAATCATGAAATTCAGTGATGATTCAAATCATGAGGGAGGTGTTATTTTAATATTTACATGCGTCTGGATGCTGCTGTAGGGCCTGCAAAATGTACTTTTGTAACTTGAAGGCCAAAATGAACACACAGCGTTTTTATTTTAACTGATAAGAGAAGAGAGATATTTACATTGCATTTCTTTACTCATATGTGACTCCTTAAACTGTAGGTATTCTGATAGAAGAAAAATACATGTGGTAGAAATTCTTTGTTGAAATAGCACGTCAATTATTACAAAGTTATAAATGCTTTAGAAATGAATTACTGTCTAACATATGTTCACTCAAGGCTCTGAGTTGAAAAAGGTAGTAAATATGCTGCATGAAGAATGATCATGAAAATGAAGAAAGAAAGATCTGGACATAATTACCTAGTTCAATTTTGACTTTCCTCAGTAACTAGATACAAAACATCTCAATTTACATAATCCACAAGTTTTGCTATGTTTGTACAAGATTGTAACAAAAAAAATTGAAACTCTGCAATATATGCAAAACACAAGCAAGTAATAGTGGACAATTTACAGTAATGTTGACACCTGAAGCCTTAGTGGAATTTCACATTTGAAATTCTACCATATCTATTAAGTTTTTACTTATTGAACACAATGAGCTCTTCATGGTTTATAGAACTTGTCCAGAAATGAATTAACTATTTATATCTCTTAGACTCTTACAGAAAAAATAATACTGACACTTGAAGTTTTTAAAAACCAGCAGATTTACAGGGAGGAGAGGAACTCAAACTGAGCAAGGGATGAAATCTTTGTTTTATCTTTAAAAAGAGGGAAATGTCATATCTCACAGAAGGCCATTCAAATATAGAAGAGAAGGAGGTGGAAATGCTGACTACTGAGAAAATTTCCTGGTTTGGAAAGTGTTCTTGCAACAGCAAGTGAGAACCAGTATTATGTAGTTTCTCTCTTTTGTAAAAACTCTTTTGATAACAAAAATTTGGCCAGCTGTAGGATGATGAAGTTGTTTCTTTCAAAACTGTTCTTACTCCTCTTAGGGTAAGAAAGATATGTCAAATTTAAAGTGCAATTATCATTAGGTTGAATGTAATATTAACCTCAAGGTTTATCTAGGCTAAAGAATACCTTCTTAGTTGTTTGAGTCTCATAACGCCAAATACCCTAAAACCTGACCTTGCTTCAAAGAAGGTAGAGGGTAAAAGCCTTGTCAGTAGAGTTTAGTTAGTGACAGAAATGGTTTTCAGCTGTCTCAGAAAAAAGAAGGATAACGGTCTGGTTGGAAATTACTTCACTGGACTTCTTAACTCTTGGGGCTGGTGTGTGTCCAGCACATACTATTGCTGTGCTGGAAGCAGGAACAAGGAAGGATCATGTTACACACAGAATCATGGAATCACAGAATGGTTGAGGTTGGAAGAAACTTCTGGAGGTCATCTGGTGCCTTGGACCTACGGCTTGTTTCCCAGGACCATCTCCATACAGCTTCTGAATATCTCCCGGGATGGACATTCCACCACATTTTTGGACAACCTGTTCCAGTGCCTAGTTGCTCTCCCAATAAAAAGATATTTGTGTTGAGGCAACACCTCCTGTGTTTCACTTTGTGCCTGCTTCCTCTTATCACTGGGACTGGAATGTGGCTGAAAAACAGGAAAGAGGTTTCTGACCAGAGAATCCACATGTAGAACAGGAAGGTTCTGGGCTGCAAATCAAGCCTCAGTGAGCATAGGAAACTATATCCATGCTTGTGGTGGAACTCTTGCTCATCCTGATCTGTAGCGGTGGGTCCTGAACATGCATAGACAGAGACTGTGAAGGCACAGAGGACAGCAGTGCTGCCAAGCCTCCATAATACCCCCTCTAGTTGGGGTCAAGGGATGGGATTTGCTCAGAAGAACAGGGTAGCAGTGGGCCTATGATAGACCACAGTACAGACAGCATAGATGAAGAATTGAGCATTTTGATCACTGATTTGAAAGACAAAATAATAAATAAAATATTAAAAAAGATTGAATTTGATTCAAGGGGGCCTTGATGTGTCAAAAACTCAGAAAGTCTTTGCAAGGACCTAGGCATTGAATTTACAAAGAGCTGATGAACATTAGACATATAAACATTTTTTTTAAGAGAATTGAGAAGCTCTAAAAGTTGATACTTTAAGACTTTTTTCACTGGACTTTTACTCAGGGTCAATTGGCAGCATATGCATGAATGAGTAATAATTTTTCATAATTTATTTCATTACAATATAAATATTATGAATATTTCCTTTAATTATGCCAGTAGTTTTAAAAGAAACTCTTTGATCCACTAGTGTGACAAAAGTCTTATTTCTCAATGATAAAGTGATTAATATGATGGTAGAAAGAGCACTCTTATCTTTATGAAATGTCAGAGGATGCTGAGCTTGCTGTGTTGGTTAATATATTTTAATTAGAATTTATTTGTTTCTCTCTATATTCTTCAGTAAAATTCCTTTATAAATATAACTTTTCACTTTAGAAATTTTGTTTTGGTCTTTTTTCCACCCTAATACTAGAAAGGTTAATGTCTTAAACATGTGTTTATCTATGTATGGGCATATGTTGTTGGGAAACTAGGGAAATATTTTGTCTGGAGCCATGACATTCTTCAATGTGTGCTTCTGGATAAGCTTCCTTCTAAAGTCATTGTGAACAAATGGCAGTGCCTCAGTAAGTCTTACACTTGCTCTTTTCTTCAGCTATTTGGTTAACACTTTCTCCCATCCATGACAAGTGCTGCTTGGCTAATCTGGTAGAAGCAGGCACTCAGACTTGTCCACCAAAAACAGACCAGGATCAGACTTCAAGATCTACAGCAACTTGCCATTGTTCAACAAGTTCAAATCTGGGCAGCTAAAAAGCTTTCTAGAGGCAGATTATTCTCTCACAATGCTTCTTCTGTCTTTCTCCTTTCTACAGAGTAATTGTCATTGTTATCAGTGAACTAATCTTTTGCTGACTCACATAATTTCATGACTGAAAATATAACAAAAATAAATATAATGCAGATATAATGGACCCCTACTCTTACATATAGTTTATAACTATATACAAATATATTTATTTTAAAATATATTGTCTAATACACTTTACAGAGGACTATAAGTCTCAGAATATTGAATATTTCTTTTAGACATAAATGGCAAAGACCCTAAACTATGTATCTCAGACCTCCAGTCATACATTTTCGAGTGTTCTACAATGTTTTGTTAATGTTCTTCTAGTTTTCATAACCTTCTGCTCTTCTGGTTTCTGTCTGAGACTAGAAAAGCAAGTACCCAAATACCACAACAAAGACAGTGCTCAAGATATTTCAGGTTTGATTTAGAGCAGGAAGCATTTAGATTCTTTTAAGATTTCCAGGTAAATTTTCAAATACAGGAATATTCACATAAGCATCCAAGCTGACTGGTGCTCTTCTGAACTGAACACAAATGTGAAAACTTTGGAATTTACCTCCTTACAGCCAATAAGGATATCCATTTATGGGACAGATCTGTATTGGTATCATGTAATGGATTGTTGAATTGCATAATTTCTAAGAATTGCTTGTGTGTAGCACACTTCATATTGGCTTAAAGAAAATACAGACTGCATACTGAAGAAATTTAAGAAATATATTTATGAGAATATTGGAAAAAGGCTTGTCATATGTATACACAAACATCTATGATTAGATTGGGCCCTTAAAACACACTTCAGCATTCAACATTTGTGGTAGAACAAGATTACACTGTTTTGGATCATAACTGCATGTTTTTTTCTAAGAAAGAAACAAATAACTTTTGCAAAGAAAGGAAATGATTATAAACATTGGCTGTTTATCACACCATGGTATTTGTCTTCCTTATGGCATTTGCATCATTTCCTAAGCAAAGATTGGCAAACATTGCAAGAAGTACAGTGAAATAAATATAAGCACCTTGTTTAAGTACTTATCTGAACATGACCTGCATGGCTTAGCATTTCTTTTGCAGCTCTAGGTCCCACTCAAATCAAATTCAGTCTTACTGCACTTTTACTATTTTGATTTTAAATTGTTACAGTTTGTGTTTTAGGGAGTAGCTGAAATAAGGCATATCTAGGCTAAACAGGTGTTTTGGCAAACACATGCAATAATATTGTTTTTTGAACCAAGATAGTTTCCTTGATAGAAAATGTGTATCTGGAGGAGAAAGGGATTAAGTGGTGATTGTATAATGTGGCCTGAATCCAGAATTCATCAACTCACTGGGTCAAAACTTTGGAAGAAATTTTTGAGACATTTAGACAAGGACAGCACTTAACTACCTGGAAAGACAGTTAAGAAAGGTTGGAAAGAATATCCTGATGCTTATGAGTGGCTAATTTCTATCTGTATATATGGAAGGAGAAAATCTTTTGTGTCCAAACAGATCATAAGGCAGCTGAATTTTGTTTATAGTATTTTGCCTTTATCTTCATGTGGAATTCAACTTCTAATGCTGAAACAGAAAATCTGCACCTGCCACATTAAATGCTAAATGGAAAGGAATTAATAAACACGTGCAGATTCTGTTACAAGTGCAGGAAATAATTCTCTGTTTTTTCCTGCAAGAATGTTAAATATAAAATTCACATAGCACAGCTTCAAAATTTTCAGAAATTTAAAGCCATTATGAGACACTGAGAAGTTACTCTAGATGATGGAGAAGACTAAGGAAAAAGACAGTTCCCCACTGGGATATCTATGCAGCTCATTTATTTACCCTGAAAACATGCCAGATATCTCAGAACAGTCTGTAAGTTAACTAGCTCAAGAAATTTTGGCTACTGAACTGCAAAGCCTCACATTTTGAAGAGATTAAGTTATAAAATGAAATAACTGATCTTTGAAGATGAGTGGGATCCTACGAGGATGCCTTGAAGAGCAAAGGAACCATTAAAAGCTTGATGACCTATATATAATTTCCTCAAAACACAAGAACAATCCACCCTGCTGTAAAATAAACCAGCTTGACTGATTGGAGAACTTAAACTGAATTCAAAAGCAGACTTGAAGAGGTGGAAAGTGGAGAAGGGCAAATAAAGAGGAATACAGCGTCACCCAAACACCTTGGGACAGTTAGGAAAGCCAGACCTTGCCTAAGTGGAAACTGATGATGGATGCAAAGTCAACATGAATGGCCTCTACTGAGCTTTCTATCAGTGAAGGAAACACTGGGGCAGATGTAGAGCTGCTAGTGAATAGTGCAGGCAAGCTCATGAGGGCAGGGAAATGAATGAGGTGCTCAGAGCCTTCACAGTAAAGGTCTTTCCTCAGACCTCTTGAGTCTGCATGCCAAGTAACAAAATTTGTGGAGACTAGAAACACATTGAAGCTTTAGAGGGGATCACCTTAGGGATACATAGGTGAGCTGATCACACACTTATACAAGCCCACAGGACCTGACAGGATGCAAATGATTGTGTTGAGGGAGCTTAAAGGCTAATGTCACTTTGTGTTTGATAGAGGAGGCTGGTAAAGTCTTCATGCAGATAGAATGTGTGAGGGCAGCACCAGGCCAGGGGAGTGAGACTGATAATGGGAGAACAGGACTGAGATGGTTCATGCAGACAAACCTCAGCAGGCTCCAAGAACAGGAGCCGCAGGAAGTTTGACAGAAACAAGAATTAAGTCCTGCATTTGGAAAAAAGCCTAATACTGTGCACTGGTACAAACTGACTGGCTGTTCATTGGCACTATAAAAACAGTACCTGAGAATCCTTGTGGACACCAGATTAAACCAGTCCAGTTCTATAACCTTGCAATGATGAGAACTAAATCCAGCCTGGTATATATCAGCAGTAATTTGGTAATCCATCACTAGCACTGACATAAACATATTGTCATTGCTTATTATTTATTGTGATTGCTTACTTCAAAACTTTTAGGACATTACTTGCTTCTCTGAAGATATATTTAGTTATTGTATCAGATCACGTATTCACAGAAAACAATCTGCATGTGGTTCAGAAAACAGATTAATTAAGGACTTTCAATATGTTCTCCTCAGTGATGATCCTGCTTCAGCTTGGCACCCTGATTAAATCTTGAAGCACTTGATGAAGCATCCATTTGTGCTCCCAAAAAGTGGTTTTCTGTTCTGTCCCTCTCTATAGAACAGCTTGTGCAAGTGAAGGGACTTCTAGAACCATTTATATAGATCAACTATACATTATCTGCCCAAAGAAACGGACTGGGGCCTAAGTCCTTTCCAAGGAAATCCATATTAATAAAATGATTGATATTTCTGTTTTATCCCAAGGATGTCATGCTCACAAAGGAGAATGAAAGGTAAATACTTTCAACCGTTGAAGAGGCTTGATTTACAATCTGCTATGACAAAGCACTTATGAAGACTCTTGGTCTCTTTGTTTTGATCAAAACCAAGTTATCAAGTAAAGATGTACATTTATTTCTGTAAAAAAACCCTAGCAACCAAAGAAACCAAAACAAATCAAACCCCCCCCCCCCAAGAAAAACCAACAAACCAAACATAGTGGCAGAATCAACACTTTTGAAAAGGGTTTCTTTCATTCAGAAGCATATAAAAAATTCTGTGTACAGTTTCAGTATTAGCACAGGACTTAGAATGGTAATCATTTATATGAAAATATAATATACAAGACATCCAATATAGATCAACATATAGAAAATGGACTACATTACCTAATAGAGTAACTCTGGTCTGGTTTTATTCCTCAGATTCTTTTAAAACTATTGAGACTCTAAGAACAGTAATATTGAGCAAAGTGCCTAATTACAGCTATACTTTTCTCTAAGGAAGCTTTAGTTATGAGCAAAAGGAAACAATGAAAACTGCTCTGCATGGCAAGCCACAGATATTAGCTTTTTTAAACAGCAAAGGGATTTTAAAGCAGGAAAATAACTGAAAGTGTTGAAGCTACTACAGCTATTCTCATGCTGAAATTAGGCACTTATTTAAGCTCTTTACTGGTTTTATTCTATTGAACACTATTATTCAGTTATATATTCAAAGAAAGTGAAAGCAGAGATGAAAAATTGTCCTTTACGTTGCTAAATATAATTCAAGAACTAAGAGTGCCTACTCCTGAACAGATATTAATTGGCCTTTCTTTTCACAAGACTTAAACTTGAGCAAATACCAAATTTCCAAATCCAGCTGAAAGGCAAAAGAAACAGAAATGTTATGACAGACGTAGAAAACTGCTGTCCAGGCTGGTAGCCAGGCCACCTGAGACCAAACAGGAACAGCTGGAAGCTGGCAAAAATCGTTACTGCCTCAGTAGAGTCACAGTCATGTATTGCAGAAATGGAGAATGAATGGTACTGGAGGAATCAGTGAGATATACCTGAATTACTGGAGAAATCTCAGATAGCTCTTGAAAGTAGAGAAAAAGTTGAAAACGTGATTTTTTTTTTTTTTCCAATGGTGCAAGTATAAAGCATTCTCTTTTTCAGAAGCATCATTATAAATACCAGAAGCACTGAAATTACCAGGACAAATTGCTTCCAGCTGAGATTGCAACCTACCCAGCTCTTTCATTTCTGAGTCATGACTATCCTAACAAGGTATGCAGTGAATTTAAATTGCATCTTGATGGCAAAATATTATCATCTCAGAAATACATTGATCCCTTAGATTAATTATGTCATAATAAAAAAAAATTTGCTATCTAAAATCATTCAAATTACCAGAATGGAATTGAAAGGGTTACATTTTAATGCTGTTGTTACCATATTACTGGTGCTACCAAGACTTTGATCATAGCAATGTAGACTGAACATTTTTCATAACTCAGTAAAGTGATTGCGCACTTAATGAAAGGAATTCTTCCACTTTTGCTTTTAAAAGTGCTGGAATTGAAAATTGTTGGCCACTACTGCTATAGATGGAGGTCAGTTAGACTCTGCCTAACACCACTTTAAGACTGTAGGGAAAGAATTCATTTTGCTGAATGCTGGACATCCACGCTTGCATTTCAGGACTGACTCCACACTCCCCTTCAAATGAAAATAAACCACAGAACAGTTTGTCTGCTGTGTTTAGTACATATTTTTATTTGGGTTGAATACTTGTAGAAGCACCTTTCTTTTTCTACTAACTTGCTGCTTGCTTGCTTATCTCTCTGAGTCACAGATTCAGTCATATTGATGTGTTATCATGTGATAAATTTGCTTTTCCTGGGTTTAGACAAGCAGCTCTTATGCTTATTGTACATTATAGATGCTTACATTTGGTGAGATAGATGCCACTACAGATGCTGAAATCTTAGTGAGAAATTCAGCTTATTTCATATAATTCACATAATTCAATTATCAGTTACCCTACGGCACCCAAGCCAGTGTTTATTTCTTCCTCTGTTCAAGGACCTAAGCAGATGCATCTACATTTGTCTCTTTGTATATTCTTTTTTATTTACCACATGTATATATTTTATTGTCTTGGAAGAAAATGATGACAGCAGAGAAATATATTGTTGTCAGTCAAAGCCTCTTAATCTAAATGAAAGAGCTCTTGGCGCTGTAGTCAATGGACATGAGATTGTGGGAATAAGGTCAATCCTTTTTCATGAAAAAGGATTTCTTGTATTCCTGCTGAAATGTCTATTGTATTTCACTGAAAGTAAAAATGACACACTGCAAAGGCATTGGATTGTCTCATGAAATACAGCAATACACAGCATGTTAATGCAATTTTTTTTCCTTTTCATGTTGCCCCAAACTGCAAGAAAAAACATTGTTTTCAAAAAAATAATACTAAACCATTCTCAGCAGTTTCTAAGTAATGGAGTCTCCTTACATTTCAGGCTTTTAATTCTGTTTTGTTTCTTCCATTGAAGAGATGGAAAAAAATCCTAGATCAATTCAAACTCGTTTTTCAAAAGCACTCACTTCCCCAGCAGAAACAAATTACCACCATCTCTCTAAGATGTAATTGCTTTCGCTCCAGAAAAACACCCCTTCTGCACAGAGGAATGAAGCAAAAGAGAAATGCTGGATGCACCAGTAAAGAATTAGTGGGTTTGAGTTGTTTTTTCTGTCTCCTAAATTAAGTTAGGATTACTTGTCTGTTAATATATAGTAATTTTCACATCATGAAAAATTCAGCGCTTCCCTTGTTAAAATTAGGAGCTGAAATATCTGTTCACCTATACAGTTCCAAAGGGAGGTCCTTTTGCAGAAAAAAAAAGAGGCAAAAATAGAAAAAGAAGCAGAAAAAAGAGAAGGGGAGAGAGGAGAGTGAGTGTGAGAGTGAGAGTGAGAGAGACAGAGGGAAAAGAAGCTAGGCAGAAAGCAAGAAAGTGAGAAACTGTGCCTGTGTGAGAGAAAGTGAGAAGGAGGGCAAGAAGGAAAGCAGGAAAGCAAAGAAGCAAGAAAGAAATTAGATCTAAGTTGCAATATTTCTGAAGCGGTGGGTCTAGCATGAAATAATGGGCCAATCATGTGACATAAAGAATCTCAAAGTAATAAGGTTTGGTAAGGTCAGAGTAATGATTTCTTTTTTTCATGTGAGATATTGTTCTTGAAAGTGATGCTGAGCTATAGTAGGCAATGGTAGGAAAGGAAACATCTTGTTTACAAATGTCAGCCAGCAATTACCATCATTTAAGGAGTGGAACCACAACGGCTGTTTTTTGTTAGCTTCGAAAACCCATCTCTTTCTTGTGGCCACGTTTTAAGAGGCAAAGTAGACAGCAAGACTCTGAAACCAGTTCACAAATAGTTGATTTCATATTTTAAAATCTTGCCTATAACTGTCACCCCCCTCGCGTGGATCACAGATGGTGAAGAACTAATTTGTTACTGTTTGATAACGGCTTTTATGTATCAAAGCGCTTATTTACTACTCTGTGGGGGGAAATGACAGACTAAAAGCAATTATGTGTTTTTCTTTCAGTTTTTCTTTAACCACTCTGCTCTTTGGCTTTTTTTTTTCCACTCCCGACATGTTTCTATTTGAAATATAGCATTGTGAATCTTTTACATATGTTGGTTCTCATTTAACCCTCTTTCTGGGTTTTCAAGAATGCATCTGGCCGGGCAGATCAACTGTAATCTTTCATGATTGTTTATAATGGCCCAGTGATAAGTAATAACACTCAGGGGTGTCTCCCGGTAACAGCATATTACATTTCAGTATTAAAAATGCAAATTGGGACTTTGCTTTTGAAGATTGTCAGGAAAATGTTTCAAGAAGGTAGAATAGCTACCAGGACGCCTGTAAGTGAAATCACCCCCTCTCCCCCCACCGTGTGGGGCCTCCTGCCTGCAGGTTTTCTGAAGGAGCCCGTCACCCACTCCTCCTTCTCCCAAAATAAATAAATAAGTGAAGAGACTTTCCTCTGTAGATGGTATTAAGTAACTAATGTTAAATATCTGGCCCTGGAATGTCGTGAACTCCTGCATCTTTCAATTTTTTTTCCCTCACTGGTGATATGCAAACTGTTCACTTGGTGTTGCCACCAAGAATAATTTTGCTGTAGGTTGTGCCTTCTGGTGTTGCATGGCAGCAGAGCTGATGGGGCTGAGGGATTAGTTTCAACACATATATTTATCTTGCATAAACAAAAAAGGTTCCAATTTGGTGACAACCAGGGCTGATTTGTGGGTGAGTTTCCTTAAAGTAAATGGACCTGCTTGTGTGACTAAAGTTGAGGGAGGGCATGAACACCATGGTTAATTTAGTTATTAGTACAGAATTCTTCCTACTGAATTAAGAGTTAAAAGCAAAAATTCTATTATAGATGGAAATTTCAATATGGCAATGCAATATCATAATAATGGTTATAGGCTGAAAGAAACATTGTCTATTGCTGCTGAAATCAATTGGAATTTTCCCACTGACTTACATAAAAGGAGGAAAAACCCATGGAAAGATTACAAGCTTTTGTTTGTCTCATTACATCCTTTAAATTACCTCCTGGCTCTCTTTGCCTGTTTCACCCTCCTTTTCTTCTTCCATATTTTAGTCACACTGGCATTAGGAGATGCCTGTTAATGTCAGTGAGACTGCTTGGGGAGCAATAAACTCAACATGAGAAGGGACAGAGAGTTTATGCCAAATGAGAATATACAGAGTGTGTTCTTCCTTACTCCTGAAGCCTGCCTCATTACCAAAGCTTAGACTACCAAGAAGAAAAATCAAGGAAATGGAGGAGAACAGAAAAGAAGAATAAAAGGACAATGGAATTTAGGAAGCCAACTTAAAGCCTAGTCTCTTTAAAGATGAAATATCATAATATATCCCTTATTACAACCAAAATATGGGAGTAGCACTTTTTTCAATGCTTTAATACCAGAAAGCTTCAATAGAATCCATAAATCACTTCCACATGTTTTTGAATAAACCTCTATCCTGCATTGTACAAATTTCTTTCTCAAGACAGTTTGAGTAAGGTCAGCAATCCTTCTCTCCTCTTGTTTGACTTTCTCAGGGTGAAATTCACCCCTGGCAGTTGTCAAGAGAAAGACCTGTGTCGCTGAACTCCTGCCTAAGCCAATTGATTTCCAGGGAGAGCTATATTTAGGCTAATCAGGTCCACTGTGTCTGGATGTGGCAATGAAATAGCTGAAGCATGCTCTATCAGGCCCCATTTGAAAATGCTGGCCCAAGTGTGCCTGTCATTCCTGCTGTATTTCAGACTCTCCATCATTTTGATAATTATACAGCTTGGAAACTTTTTTCTTTTTATAGTCTTTGAAACTATAATGAAGTCTTCGGTGCTGCCAACCCAAACCATCCAAAAATCTTGAATCAGGCTTGAAATAATCATGAGATTGGCCTGAAAATCATACAACTGAATGTACTTGGCTTCTTTTATTTGCCTTCTGGTTTTGAGTGTTTAGGGTGCAATGGGGTCACGTTTTCAGGGTTTCCTCTGCCTCTGTGTGGGCCAGAAATGCAACCTTTTTATAAGACAACTGAAATTTCTTGGGTATTCACATGACTCCAGAAGCTGGGATTTAATGGGGGTGTGTGGGGGAAATCCACTGTGTTTGGGCTTGTGATAAAATTGGAAGTCTTGGCATTACAGAGCGTCTCACATTCAAAGTTTGTTTACAAGGAGAATATAGTTCTATGGAGAGAGAACAGAGTTTCCTTCTGTTCTCTTCTGACTTGAGAGAAATTCCTCCCAAAGGGTGAACTTCACTTCTCAGAGCCAGCACAATGCCTATTCAGCATCTGAAGTGATGCATAGACCTGGCTGTGGCTCTCTTTGCTTAAATTTACTTCATGCTACATTAAGAGAAGCTGCAGAAGTTATTGTAGCTGAGATAGTTTAAAGTTCACAAGGAAAACAGAAATTCTTTCTAAAACTGCCTATTATCAAGGATTTGGAGGCAAAGCTCAACGTAATGGGGTACAGAACTAAAAGGTCTAGTGAAAGAGGATGGAGGAGGCCCTTGAAGCAGGGAGGGCGCTGGGGATGAAAGTATATGGGCTTTGTAATATTCAGTGTAATTAAAGATAGGAATCCAATCTTAGGACAAGTGGAGTAGGAGACATTGTTAGAGATGCAGGTAGGAGCAATACCTGGAAGCTTTGCATGTAGGACAAAGATATTAAAGGTGGGATTCATTGTATCAGTTATAAATATCCAAAGCCCATGAAATTTAATGTGAGGTTCACTTTATCCACCATCTACACATGTGCCAACTCTTTGGTAAGCAATGAAAACTATTAGATACTTCTGAAGTGCAATTCATCTCATCCTTTCACAGATATCTAGAACAGATTGGATTAACTGCACCATAAAAATGCCTTCTTATTTCCATTGGCTATGTGGGAAACTCAAATTGATGGATTTTAAGAGGATTAGTTTTTATGCAGACTATTGGCAGTGTAGAAGTCTAAAGTTAAGCATTTTTTCTATGTTTTGCTTAAGAATAATCTTAGCTGACACTTTTTTAGCAATTCAGGATATGGCTGTAAATGTTCTTGGTGCAGCAATATATGTGTGTATGTGAATGTGCTCATGCACAGGGTGTTTGGATAATTTTTGCTTATGCTAATGTCTAAATGGGGAGTTAGCAAGAGTAGGGAGTTTAGTGCTGCTCCTGGAGAAGACTGCATTGAACTAAACTGCATGAAGAAGGAGGTGAAGGTATGGCTTGGAGCCGTTCATACTACATGATAAATGTCTAGATAAGGCACAGTAGTGATACTCTGGGATCCTCAAGTACAAACCAGTTGCAATGTCCTAATGTCTCAGAACAATCTGCAGTGCTTTAAAATAGTTTTTCTAGTTTTGTTTTTCTTTTGTGACTAGTAACACCTTTAAGTAATGCACCATTAGTGTCTCTTAATCCCAGTTGTGTATGCCTTCAAAATTGGCAGAATGTTTTCAGTCAAAAGGTATCACATTCAATTTAAGTACAGGATTTACACTGTGCCAAGCCGAGTACTCTTTGCCAGCAATTTGACATCCTGAACAAATAAGGTTTGAATTCCTGTTCTGAAACAGGAAAAGGATCATTTAGTCTGTTTGAATATCATTTAGAGTAGGATAGCTTTATTTTTTTGATACAGCAGCAGTGTCAAGTGTGGATTCTGACAGATTTATTGAATTGATGCTTGCTTGTTAAACATACAGCTTTAGAGACAGTTTAAATATATATTCAATCTTTCTAGGAAATTTAAGTTATGAAAATACCCTATGATAGATAGATTATAAATGCAATATAAAGTACATGATAACCAAAGTTTCTAAGGGTAGTTTTTCCAGCACAGCTATGACTGAGGTTTATGAACAAGGACAGGGGAGATCACACATGAAGAAATAGATCCACAGAAAGATGCAAATATTTATTTGCCAATTTTGTCATGGAAGTCAAACCTCGTGCTCTCAGTACCTGCCTTTCTTCCCTCTGTTGCAGTTATTGCCCATATTCTGAGACACAGTGTTTCAGTCAGTAAAATTTCTTGGGTGCATTAATTTCTGCATAGAGAGAATAAGATATTGACAGTTCTTACTGCTCTAAATAACCCCAACTCTGGCATGTGTTTGTGGACAAATGGGACAGGAGATAGGTGGTGGAATGAGAGTATTTTCTTGAAAGTAGTGTAATTTTATTAATGTGACAATCTGAGGTAATTAGAGCTGCCTCTTAAACAGGGTCATCAACTTTAAGTAGGACACCCCACCAACTGAACTTATGGTTTTTGTTCTGAGGGTTGTCTTTGTTTCAACTGCCTTGGGTAACTCTGACAGGAACTCCACCAGGAAGAGGTATATGGATGCTCTTAGTGTCCAAAAACCAGATGAGAGAAAAAATAGAGGAATTAGGGGATGAGTGCAGGGGAGAGCACATAGTGAGCCAGGCTCCTCTCATGCTCTGCACCTTAGTGCCAGCTATGGCCTGACCGGTGTGTAGCACTCTTTACATGCCACTACAAACCTAAATGTCCTGCTTACATGGCTGGAGGGTGAGGTGTTACCATCAACAGTGGTGTCCAGCAAGGTGAAGTGATGAGACAGGAATTCAGTCAGGAGAGAACTCTGCTTATGTATGTGGATACAAAACTGTGTCCCATCCATTATGCCCCTGTCTGCTTGGCAGGTTTAGGGGAAGGTTGTTTGATTCACTCTGGGTGGTGCATGGGAGAAACAACAAAATTCTCAGGAGTTTCTATAACAAACTTTTACTCACAAATTTTAGAACTTTAAGGTAGAATAAAGTACTTGGCAAATTTTAAAACAACATCCAGGCAAAGTAAGGCACATCATGAACTTAGCAAACTTAAACGTGGCCAACTTTAGCTTATCCAGGCGCTTAGTAAAGCTTTGTCTGGAATTCTTTAGTCTGGATTACAATATATTTTGAGACGTTGGGAGAAGAAAGACAGAAATAAACAGAAAGCAAGGATAAGATATTTAGGCTAAAAAGAAAGATATTTGTGTCACAGGAGGTTTAGTTTGGATATCAGAAAAAGGTTCCTCACCCAGAGGGTTTTTGGGCACTGGAACAGGCTCCCCAGGGAAGTGGTCACAGCACCAGACTGACAGAGCTCAAGAAGCATTTGGACAATGCTCTTGGGCACATAGTGTGACTCTTGGGGATGGTGCCGTGCAGGGCCAGGAGCTGGACATGATGATCCTTGTGGGTCCCTTCCAATTCAGCATATTCTGTAGCATTACCACCTGCTGATCCAGAAACAAGACTTGATTGCTGAAATTTCAGTGTCTGCTGATCAAAGGGATGGTTGCAGTGTTGATCTGTTGGGGATGAGGGAAAGCCCATGAAACACAAAGTTCAGTGGTTTAATATATACTTAGGTTTATGAAGGAGCACCCATGTACCTCCCCTGGCTGGGGGAGTTTTACATTATATGAGGTAACACTGTGGAGCAAGTGAAGTCCTCTATTGGAAGGCTTCAGAAGTGTGTCTGAGGGATTTTTGTGGGTCTGTAATGGTTTATGACTCCTTCTAAGACATGACAGCTCCCTCTCACATCAGCATAGCTGAGCCAGTCTTGCCCCATCAGAAGCGATGAACACCTTCAGGCCTATGTTTGAATGTCTCAATACCTCCCCTGGAGCAGAGTTTTCACACCTCAGCCAGTTGTGCAAGAGAGGACATTGGCATGATGAAAATCACTATCCCAGCTTGCAGGATCTGGTTCTTATCAGCATCTTCCATTACCTGGCTCAAAACCCACATTCTTGCTAAACAAAAGTTGGTTCATCGTGGCCATGCTCTGGTGCTCACTCTCCCTGCACCTGGGCTGTTACCTTTTCACATCGTCAGCAAAGCACCACTGCTTTTGCAAATGGCTGATGGTTTGAGCCATTAATCACTAACATTTCAGTCTCTCACACCATCCTCTTCCTCCTACTCTTAATTTAGACTTCATAATGATTTACAGAAATCCTGGTGTGGCAAAATAACATTTTCTAAATCTCATTTGGCAGACCTTAAGCACTTTTAATTCATGGTCATGCTGTGACATTGTTCAGAAAAAAAATATAGCATTTTATGTCTCATGGCTGCTGCAGCACAACCTTTATAAAGAGTTTTATAAAGAGAACTTGTCATGTCTTTTTACTGAGCACTTGTAAAAATAGTAATAATAATTGTATTAAGAATGCCAATAACCAGCCCTTCTATTTGAGGCTCCTTGATTTATATCACTCCGTCAATGAGGCTGAGATTACTTGGAGAGAACATTCACCTGTGTCTAACTATGCATCAGTTGAGGTGAATGAAATCTAAGGGAAGTCAGTGTGGAAGACTTCAAAAGACCCCAACAAGAAACACTAATTTTCTTTGAAGAAAGGCTACAAATTGTATTTGGGATTTAGGTGAAGAAGCATCTGGGTTTTTTTTTTAACATTTTTGTTAATTTAACTTATGATTAAGTCAAACTTGATTTAGTTAAAGACATGATCATGCAATAGAAATTGACAGTACACTAAGACAAAATCATTTAAATGTTCTCACATTTTTTAAAGAATCCATAGAAAATTTCCTCAATTTTTATTTAGCCTGAATGCACCAAAGAACAAAATATTAAGCAGAAGTCACTAGATGTTTACTATCAAAGACAACCTGAAATGCCACACTTCTCACAAACTGTGTAACCCATGGTATATTAAGAAAATAAACACTAAGCCCTCAAATTTGCCCTTTTTCATTGTACTTACAATATCCTGGTGTTACAAACCGGTTTAAACCCAGAAAAGCCAAGAATGCTAAGAGTCTAGGCATAAACTGGAAATAACATATAAGATTCTAAAATGTCCCCAAACGAGATTAAAATCAAACGAGATTAGATGTTGTTGCCAAAAAATTGGTGTATTTTATTTAATAGTAAAAGAGACAGAGAAGGAAAGAGAAAAGAAAGAAAGTTAGAAAGAGATGTGCGTGGGGGGATTGGGGGAGACAGGAAGAGGGGAGACCAGGGTTAGATGGCAGCATATCACCCATCCGAGGCTCCTGATGGCTCGTTGCTCTCCTCCGTCTGATCTTCTGGTGATGCTGAAGGTCTCCTGTTGGTGCCATGCCATGCCGCCATGCCATGCCGGGCCGCCAAGCCAGGCCAGGCCAGGGCAGGCCATGCCAGGCCGCCGGGCCCCAGGGAAGCCAGGGAGCAGTAGAGAGTCCCGTGGGTTAATATCCGTTTGGATCCAGGTAGAAAACGCCCATGTACCTCCCTTTGCAGACACTGTCCCTTGCAACACTGGGGGTCTGTTGCATCAGCTCTGGTGCTCTGGGGGCTCCTTTTTGGGGGGCCTCTGTGTCGGGCATGTCTCCCCTTCTACTGCGGATACACACCCAACACACCCAAGGCCTCTTCTCCCCCCTCCCCTTCATGCGAGCAGCTGATAGCTCCAGGGCTGCATGTCCCACCTTGGGAGGTGTTAAGTTGTGTGTCCTTTGAAAGTCCCTTGGCTCTGTGTTGTTATCTTATCTTCATCAATGGGAGTTGGGTGCCTCTGTCCATGCAGGTTGTGGTGCTCTTCTTTGCAGCTTTTTGTAACACAGTTCCAAAAAGCAGGGAAAATGTTCAACTCATAAAACTATAATATTTCAGTCTCTAACACCTGGTTATTTAACAACATGGATTTAGTTGCATTGAGACAAAATATATGCAAAATAATCCTTGTGAAATTAAAAAAAAAGTAATTTATTGCTTCTTATTTGTAATCATATACAAAAATATAAAAAACATCATGCAAAAAAAGGAAACAAGTGCACTAATGTTATTGTTGTGCTTTTAGCAATTGTTAATTTGAAAAATAATTGTTAATTTGACAAATAAGTGGATCTATCTCTGGCTTTTGCTGCTATGGATCTGCTGTGCAACATTACGCAATGGTTTTCAGGCTAGTGTTGGTGACACAGCTCATTTTCTGTCTACTGATCAGTGTAACTTTCTGAGCTTGTTCTGCACTACTGATAAAAAATATCCTTTTTTCTGGGCTCTCTAGAAATTAAAGGTGATCTCAGATATTGCCATTCTACATTGCTGCTTGATGTTTATTTGCTCTATCACCACCACAACAAAGGAAAGACAGCTTTAATTTGCTGTATGTTGTATAATGCAAATGTGAGTTACTGTATATCCCTTAACAGCCCATCATTAATTTCCCTTGCATGCCGTTTCTAGGTTTCATATATTGCTGGCTGTTGTGATAGTATGTAAAGCATCAGCTGCTGTTTCACAGCTTGGATTTTAAGGGGTCCACAAGGAGAGATCAAAAGCTGAAATTCTAATATTGCCTCTAATGGAAGAACTATTACCCAAACAAGCAGGATGTAGATTTCTTTCCTAGCAGAATGCTGCTATGGCATTCTCTCACTAATGGCTCTGCAGCACTCAGGACTCTGGCAATGTATAGTTTCCAGTTCTGAGAAACAATTATTTTATACTTATTCTTTAGTCCAAGGAAAAAGAACAGTCTAGTTTAGAACCAAATTTAGTTTTATAAATTCTTACAATGCGTTTATCATCTTAGTATATGGGTGTAGTACATAACCCAATTTTATTGGCACTGCACATTTGTGGCAAAGAGAGATTAAGCTTAAAGCCAGCACTGTATGATTATGAGAATCTGATTTGTATAGAGACCTAAAGGCTGGCAATTAGTAAATTTATAGATTGGGATCAGTTTTTATACCAAATCTAATGTTCTTTATAAACTGCGGAGCATCTTTAGTAGTTGTCTTGGAGGCAATGTGACTCATTTGACTCAGATTCAAACCCTGCTTTCTTTTCTGCAAATTCAAAAAGTATTAAATAGTCCAAGTCAAATTAGGAGAACTGACATATACTGAGAGCCTAACCATTTGTTCTCTGTAAATTTACTTTGTAAAGAAAGCTACAAGATGTTTGTTTTCTAAAAGAAAAGCAAAGGGAATTACTGAGAGAAGGAGATTATTATATTTTAAACGCAGAAGAATCCTCATTCTTAAAAATTAGGAGAGAATGTATTGCTATGGTTTGATCAAAACAAAATCTCATTTGTTTTGTTTTTTGGTTGAAGATACAGGCTCTAGTTCTTGAAGGAATGCCCAAGATTTTTAAATTCAATCATCACTGTTCCCATTCTGAACCAAACATAAGACTGCTGCTGTGAGACCCCTCAAGTAAAATTTGATTCCGTGTTTAGGCTTTTGGTGCCTTTTAAGAAAAGACCACGTGGAGCTTCATATATGGGATTAAGATTGATATTTTATGTACCTATTTCTGAAAAATATGTTAAGAATTAGAGCTTATCCTTTAGGGGGGAAAGTTGTTTAACTGTCGTGAACAACTGGTTGCCAACAAGGTGGATTAGCATCTTCTTTGTGGAAGACATGTTTCAGAAGGTAGATGACCAATACAGTCCCACATGAAGTAGAAGGAAAGAAATCACAACAGAAGCCTAGAGGAAAGATTACTAGAGGAAATCATAGGTGTAGGACAGTTAAAAAAGACAATCTGTAAAATCACTTTATAAATATTGTTGTTTTGTGCTAAATTATTGCCTCATCTGCTATCACAGCTTGAATTTGCTTTAAATCTTTTTACCTCGTTGAAGCCAGTCTCAAAGTCTCTGTCTATTCTGGAACAGTGCAACTGGAGTGTAATGAGCTTTTAATTTCATCATAATAGAACATAGAGAAATTAAGGAGTTTGACCCTAAAGTAAAGATCTCTCTCACATTAGATATGTAGGTAGCTGGTTTTCCTTGTCTATAACATAGAATTTTTCCTAACATTTTTCCATAGAGCCCTTATTTGTAAAATGCAACTTTTTCCTTTGCTACAAAATGACTCATTTTCAAAAAAAATCAGAAAGTTGAAAAGAAAAAATCAAAGTTGCAAATTTCATGCAAAACTCTGGGTCTTTTTAGCTTTTAAACTTGATGCACAGGGGAACGTATGTGAAGGGATAGAAATCTGGGTCACAGCATGAAATTCCTGGTTTTGTATTCATAAAAAACAAACTCTATATATCAAAGGAAGGAGGTGTGAAGTAGTAAAAAAGAAAAGGAGAAAAGCAGTCTAAAATATTCTCAGCTCTTGCTATTTCTCAAAAACATACTGAGTTCTTTTAAGATATTATGTGATTTCCTCAGGCCATTATTGAAATAAAAATGTTACTTGCTCTGCTAATAACTCCTCTAAATTTCTCTTCTGGTGAATTAATAAAATATTTTCAGTTTTCCAGTACTTTTTTTCTATCAAAGTGGCCTATAGTCCTAGGCTCTGTGGTCTTGAGAAACGCTCAGGTGGGTACCAATTTATATAGAAAAGCAGGATACAGACCTGAGTAGAGCCTTCTCTACCCATATTTGGTCAAGAGTTGCAGGGATGATAGTAAGCAAAGAAATCCTTTTTGGAATTGTAATATTATCCTGATAACAAACCCTTGAGGTGTAGAGTGTCTCATATAACACCTTAGGGAAGAAATCATTAGGTACACACCTCTTTTAAGCAAACTGGTAATCTGTGTCTCCTGCATTACAGACCAAATTGTGGACCCTTTGCATTACAAGCTGAATCTCCAGAGTGGACTGATTTTAGTTTAGAAGCTAATGAAGAGTACCAGGTTTAAGATCACACTATAGAATCATAGAATTTGATGAGCTGAAAGGGAATCAGAGGAATCATCGAGTCCAACTTCTGGCCCAGGACACCCCAAGAATCACACCATGTCCCCGAAAATGTTGTCCAAATGCTTCTTGAATTTAGCAGACTATGGGATAAACCCTTACTTTCTAAATGAGCCTACATGTTATAGATGAAGCTAAAAATGTCAGTTTGACGCTCAGAAATAGTTCTTAAAGGAATCATACTTCTAGCATGGTCTTCGTAATGGTAAAAATTGGGATACTTTTAGACAGCTTCAGGGAGATCAATTTTTCTAATGCAATTCTGTCACAGAAAGACAAGGAAATATAAGTGTTGTTTGAAGAAGAACATGCCAGTAATCACATGAAGTGCTGTTCTGCTGCTCTGGGATTTTATTTTCTATTATAAAATTACTTGATAATAACCTAAAAATAACCTAATAATGAGTGAAAAAGTATAGTTTTATGTTGCTTATAAGTGAAAAAGAAACAAAGAGAAGTAGTTACCACTAAATTTCATTTGTCTTTTCGAAAATCTTGCTCAGCTCACTAATGCTTTTTGACAAGTTCCACTGGCCACTACTGAATTTACATCCAAGAAGTGAGTAAAATAAGAGAAGGTACATGACTATATCAATCTCCTAGTGACTTTCCCTGTGCTGTTTGCTTGCTAGTAATTATATTTCTTATGTACTCATTTACTGTGGGAGAATACAAGTGATATCAGCCATCACAGCACAAATTAAATGGGATTCCATGGACCCGGAGAAGGGATGGGTTTTTTCTGCTTGCTCCTAGAAAAGATTCCCAGTGCTCAGCTCATTTAGAACCTGGAAG
Source organism: Vireo altiloquus (assembly GCA_013396875.1). NCBI lineage: Eukaryota > Metazoa > Chordata > Aves > Passeriformes > Vireonidae > Vireo > Vireo altiloquus. The sequence goes on along the minus strand of VZRF01005657.1, from coordinate 791,802 downwards.
CTCTACTTGTTCTCTTTCAAAACTTCCCCACACCCTTGAAAATTACTGTGTGTGGCTGGTGACAGGGAAGTATAATCCCTGTATAGTGATCATAGATATTTTTATCTACAGAAGAGATGGATCAGCTTCCTTCACAGTCTCCCCAAGAAACACAACTCCTCAGAAGGGGATAATGCCATCCTTTAATATCATTAAATAGAAATAGTATTTCCAGGAATTAATGAAATAATTATATCTTCATAAACCTCTTGGGAATGCTTCTCCTTTTGGGTTGAGGCTGTGCCCTAGCTGGCATAATTGCATCCCTGTTTTCATGTAATAAAAATCTGTCAATAATGAAAAATCAGTCAAATTCCAGATGCATATGCTAGTCCCTGAGAGACACAAATCTCTACTATGAGTCAGACAGAAAAAAGTCATTGCTAAAAGTCACAAGTTTGCCCAGTGGAAAACTAGTTAGATGGTGATACCAGTTCGCAAAGGTGGTATAAGATGATCTACAAATTAATTACACACTTGGATTGCCAGAGATAGAGTGTCAACATTTGTTAGGATTTGCATGAATGCTGATTTAGACTTCAAAACAGCACTTATGCTCAGACTAAACTTCAAGCACATCCTTTAGTCCCAAGAAAAAAAGTCAGGACCTAAATTATATTGTGTATTTAATTTGGAGCTAATAAAATGTAAGTACAAAAAGGGAACACTTGAGTCAGTTTATTATACAGTATTTGACCCTATCTACCCTATTAAAACTTCACATTCTTTCTCCAGTGGTGCCGTATGGGAACACAAGATTGCAATTGTGCCCCAAGAGCATGACAGCAGTCCTCATAATAGTTTCTTCAGTCTTTTTTTACATTGCTTTCTAAAATGATGCTGCCATATGTGCTGTTATATTTAAGCAGCAGATGCTGTGAACTCACAAAGTTGAAGAATGCTGAAGTATGATGCCATTTGAAAACAGGTTTTCTAAGGAAAGCTGACTTCTTGCAAGGCTTTGGATTTATTTCAGGCATTTCATTACTAATTACAAAAGGCCATATAGAATGCATTTTTACCACTTACTGGTTATGTCTCGGGGCACCTAATATATGGGCTATCTAGCTTTTACACTATATTGCTGTTTCCACGGCTACAAAGCAGCTATAAGCTCTGTTTGCAACAGTGTTAATGCTTTAATGTTGAAAAGGAGCTGGGAATGGGTCTTAATTTTCACTCCTTTACTTAACCAGAGTTTGAGCTAAGGATGATATTGCCCTGTAAACCAGGCTCATGGTATTAGGCTATGCATTAGCTAAAAAGGGTATTATGAATATAATGTTAGAAAATTCAGATTACGTCAGTTTTCATTGGTAACTGACTTTCTAGCCATTTTCATGTTTGAAAATTCAGTAAATTCATAGCCTGAATTAGATTGAAGTAGAATTGAATAGCCTGAATCTGAAGCAGATTGAGATTGTCAGACCTGCAGTATTGTTAGGGAGTCAAATCAGTTCCAGTGGAGCACACATCAAATACCTGGACTAGGATTTGAAAGAGGATGAAGTAGAGAAATGGAAGAAAAAGGTGAAGGAGGGAAACATTTCTAATATAGACATTGCTTCATGGAAGTTGATTTGGGAAAATAACAGGATCTGGTAGCTGAAGTAAATGTAAACATTTTTCTAGGACTGATGGCTTGAGTCAATTCAATTTCATGTGTAACTTCACTGGACTTATGAGACTGAAATATCAGGCTCTGTAATGCAGGCAGTTCCAGTTCTTTTTTACACATGGCCAGCTCTGAGCAAGTGCTGGGTTCTGCTCCCGGGGTGGGGCAACCCTGGATATATGTACAGACTCTGGAATGAGACACTGGAGAGAAGTGCTTAGGAAATGGCCCTGGGGGTCCTGGTCAGAGTCAAGTGGAACCCGAGCCAGCAGTGCCCTGGCAGCCAGGAGGGACATCTCTGCCCTGGGGTACATCAGGCACAGCATGGCCAGCCAGGCAAGGGAGGAGATTGTCCTGCCCTGATCTGCACTGGGGCAGCCTCACCTCCAGTGCTGGGGGCAGCTCTGGGTGTCACAATGTAAGAAAGGAATTAAGCTATTATTAAGCATCCAAGAAAGGGTAACAAAGATGGTGAAGGGCCTTGAGGGGAAGCTGTATGAGGAGCAGCTGAAGCCACTTGGTCTGTTCAGCCTGGAGGAGAGGAGACTGAGGGGACACCTCATCATGGTCTACACCTTCCTTACAAGGGAATGCGAAGGACAGGCACTGATCTCTTCTCTGTGGTGACCAGTGGCAGGACCTGAGGGAATGGCCTAAAGCTGAGTCAGGGAAGATTTAGGTTGGATATTAGAAAAAGGTCCTTCACCCAGAGGGTGGCTGGGCACTGGAACAGGCTCCCCAGGGCAGTGGTCACAGCACCAAGTCTGACAGAGCTCAAGAAGCATTTGCACAATGCTCCCAGGCACATGTTGTGACTCTGGGGCTGTCCTGTGCAGGGCCAGGAGTTGGACTTTGATGATCCTTGTGAATGCTTTCAAACTTAGCATGTTCTATGATTTTATGAACAGGAGTTACAGCAAGTTGCCATCATGTATTAATCTATTATAATTGCACCTTAGGAGATAGAGGCTCTGATTTGGAATAAAAGGAATTCTCCATTGAGGTTTCTGACAGTTGGAAGGTCCTGCAACTTCTTTCCATCCTTCCACACACAGATGAAGTATGCACTGGCTTGGGTCTTCTCTCACTTGTGACACTGATTGACACTCCCACCAAAAGTATCAGTGAAAGTATAGATCTTTCTCATAAATATATTTGGTATGAATGGCAAAGTTTTGACAGCAGAGAGGGCTGCAGGGGTGGTCTTTGGGGGAAGAAACGTGAGACTGACTTTTGTCAGATACAACAAGTACCTCCAAAGCAGACCTACCACAGGGCACAGCTGATCCTATCAGCTGAATTGGTGGCACCTTTGTGAACACATAGATAAGAAAGGGCAGGAAACACCCGAGGCAAAGGGAAAAAAGAGGGAACAACAAAGTCAGAGGAGGGGTAGTGGGTACAAACTGAGAGGACTGTGGCCTGAGGAAAACCCACAGTGGAGCGTAGGCAAAGGATGATAAACAGAGAAACTACTGTGTAATTGACCCCCACCTCTGGTGCTGCTTGTTACCTTGTCACAAGGACTGAGTGTAACCTGTGTCAATAATAAGGGTGCAGAGGAGTCTGAAGTGATTGAGTAAAGTGAAGCAAGGAAGGAGGAAGGACAGGAGTCCTCCTTTCCTGGGAAAGTGGAAGAAAAGATGACTTTTCCCTAAGAGCTTAATGCTTGTCTCATTTTATTTGGCAATGCTCGAATAAGTAATTAAGTAGTTATGCAATTTTTCAATAAATTAAATACCTCAAGCTGAGTTTGTTTTGCCCATGACAGTACTTAGCATGTGATTTTTCTGCCTTCACCTTAGAGAGACCCGTGGTATCTCTCAATATCATTCTTCTCTCTTTTCCCACGCCCAGCTGTGGGGGAGAGAAAGGGTGAAGTAAGCAAGTGCCTGCAAGAAGCCTGTAAGGTTTATTCTTGGGTGGTAGCTGAAGTGAATTCACCATAGCAAGGGATTTTATTTTAATTTTTCTCTGTCCTTCCTTCCTCTCTTCACTCTATTTTTTTTTCTTCTCACCTTTCACTCTTTGGATTTATTTTCTTTCCCTTTATAACAGTTTGAAAGGGAGAAGTGTATCAAATATAGTTGACACTAAGGCAAGTTATTGTTCTTGCAATTAATTCTTGCTACTATCAGTTCTGCAATTAAAAGAAATAGTATGAAAGTTGTAGATGCTTCCAACAGTATGTTATTGGCATCCAGAGCACATTGTGCAGAGGGATATTCTAACTAGACTGCTAGCAGTAGAATGAAAAATGCAATTGTTCTGAAGAGCTGTTATACCATCCTTGGTACAGTTGCCACCCAGAAGTCATGTACCTAGGTTTGTATTTTATACCTTTTCCCACTTCCTCCCTCTTGTGTTTCCCTCTTTCTCATTCATCTGCTGTTTTTGGGGTGACATGTTCATTTTTATTAAGTGTCCATTGACTTATCATTCTCTTCTTTCTGGTGTCTGCAGCTCTGCTAGAACATTGCCAATCCAACATCACTGGAAGAAGTATGGATTTCAGTAGCAGGACTGAAACTAACTAGAGTTCTTGGCTAACAAACAAGACTATTAGCGAAATTTGGATCCTTCCATGTCTAGATCCCCCTGATGTGTGGTGACCCTCCTCACAGTTAAGATCGCTGTGTGATGCCCTCTTTCTACTTGAAAAAGAATGAAATGCAAATAGTAATGAGAGTCTTTTTCCACTTGGAAAGGATCCTGCAGCGTTGCTGCAGTGTACTGGTAGGACATAATAAAGAGATAAATTCCAGCTGAGCTACTTAAGGTTCAGGATATCTTAAAGGTGATGGAGTATTGCAAGGTGGAGGAGATCCGAGACTGCTCTCTTGAGCTCCAGACTCCCTTATGCATAAGAATAATATGTTAATTATTCAGGCCAACAAGTTTTGCATCTCAGCTGCAGTCTTATGGTAAGCTGACAGGCAAAGAGAGGAAATGGTTTGAGAGCACCAACTCTAAGGTGCCCTTGTATTGAGAATATCCTAGGCCAGCAGTGGAACTGAAAGAATGGTGCAGATGAAGGTGAGGGAGAGGAAGGCAAAGTGTTAAAAAGGCTTATGTGGTCTGCTAGACTGAGGTGTTTGGAGAAGAAGGATGAAGCTATAAAAATCTAGATTTAGATTTTTACAAGTTCAAGGGAAGATGTCTCCCATTTGCAGTTCAGCTTTGAGTCTCTTTCGTAAAAAAAATTGGGCTTAGACCGAAGTTAGTGAAGTGTAGTTAACACTGTAAGTAAATTTTTCAAAGAATCCTTTGCTCAAAACCTGTTCACTTATATACAAAATAGATTATATGAGGAAAATTATAAGAGTGTTGGGTTTTTCAGTATTTCTGGCTTCTGAACAGAGTATACGAAGCAGCTGAAACATTTGTATGGTTTTGCTTTTCTTTTCAAACCTAACAAGGGTGCAGCTCTAGTAAATGACAAAATCCAGATAGAGTGTGGGAGCAGCAGGATCCCAAATTAAACAACTGGGAGGTTGATAAATGCTTCCAGTAGCAGATTTAACTACAGATGGAATCGTTTGACCATTCGACACGCCACAGTCCACTTGTTGGGGGCTTCCGACCATCTCTCTGCAACATTAACTTCATAAAAACTTCCATCAAAGAGCCCCCACCAGAGTCACAGTGCCTTTTTCAGAGCGTTTTCCAACAGCAGAAATAAACATTAAAAGAATCTGCCCTTCCTTCCTTGACATTTTTCTGACAGTAAATTAGAATCAGATGGAAGGTATCATTATTTCCACAAAGTTTATAATGCAAATGAATTCCTTTACAATAACTTAAAAAAACCCCAAACAACCTAAACCCAAACCTTTAAAAAAATATGTATTTATTTGGCCAATAAATTCAAAGACAAAGAAATTTTGTTTAAGGCTCATATATCTCAGTTTGTATTCCTGTCCTTGGCCTGAGGATGTTCTTCACTAACCAGAACTTTTAACAAGCAGTTTATTTATTATCCTGCACAACTGATAATTTTGTTCTTCTGGTGTTTTTCTGCCTTTCCAGGTTGGTTAACTGCTTGGGTTTTTTTTTTGTTTTGCTTTTGTTTTGGTTAATTTTTTTTTAAGTGCTGCATTGATTTTCTGCACTTTGAAATGACAAAATAATTGCGTACCTGGCATTAGGAAAATAAATCTGCAGCAAATTAGAGTATTTTCATTCCAAGAAGCTCTAAGAATTGGAATATATATAATTTTAAAATGACAGTTTTTGAAAAGCAGAGTTTGAAACACAAGCAGGTGGTTCCCCTTCCTTCATGCTGGTGAACACTCTGCAAAAAACTGTCAGTGCTCTCCAGGGAATCTGTTCACTGAGAAGGTGCTGAACCAGGATATTGATTTTATGAACTGGAAATTTAAGAGAGATCTGAGATTGAATACATGTGATTGAATGTAAATAGATACAAAAGAGGAGTTGTGCACATTTTTGGAGGATGACATTAATTTATTAGTATTGAATAACTGACTCCCCAATATAATTTAGAAAGGTTTATGACGCTTTTCTTGGCTACCTACATGATATAATTGTTAATGAAGACAGCATTATACCTTTATCCTTTAATGTTTGTGTTTTCCACAGCATTGCAGTTAGGGACATCCACTGCTTTTGTGTTTTGTTGTTTTGGATTTTTTCCAAAACACCCCTGGCAAAGTGCAGGATGATGACCCAGAGAATGCTTGTGTTTCCTTCTGAGTTATTAGGGATTTTTCTACTGTCACCAATAATTATTTTTTTAGAGTGATGAAAATCAGATCTATTTTGGCTCTTCATTGATGGTTTTTTGGAAATATTCTCAGGATCTAGTAACAATGACATTTCCTTAAAATTCTAGTTGGCAGATTACTTCATAATCATAATGGCCTGGAGTTACAGCTAAGTAGCTAAGTGTAGAGCTGTTTGTTATTATTTGTGTTTATATGCTGTAATATTTACAACACACTATTCAAGATTCACCCATGCCTCGTATCCACAGAGAAAGTCTTGGTGGGTGCAGACTCAGAAGTGCTCATGATCTAAATCCACAACCAGGTACTCAGAGGTCCTTCAAATTTTAATCAATTTCTAAACCCTTATGTCCACATATTTACATATACATATACATATTTTTTTCTTTTTCTTTTTACTGTAAATATCTTTTTTAATATTCTAGCTAGAACATAAAACTAAATTATTTATTAGGATTACAAGCCTTGTCACATCTCACCACCTATTCATATTGAATACATCATCCAGGGGTTTAGTCTTGTTTTCTAAACTGTACTGAGGTAGAAAATCACTATTTTCCTGTAGTGAAGATACCTCGGTACCTTGCTTGCACACAGCTGGCCTTCTAAGGTGTACACTTCAGGGTTCTACCTCCTCTTAGGGTGCAAGTCAGACCTTTATTGCGCTCAGTGGCTGTTGAGACAGGCTGTGGATGCAAAGGTTTAGGTGTAGTGCCCCTGCTGAAGAGCCAGGCCAGGCCAGGTGTTCAGCCGTGCACAGTTCACATTTGGTGCATAGGGCATGTCCACATCAACTATTACACATGTTTTAGCAAATTTTGGCACTGGTCAACTAAAAGTAAGTGGTAGAAAAAAAAAGTGATTTTACTGTTTCACCAGTGTCAGAAGAGGAACTTCATGACGGTGATAATACCACGTGGTTACTGATCTCCTTTAGTGTAAGGCTCCCAATATTCATTATGAATATCTATAAATCAGTTATCACAGTTACAGTCTTGCTGGGATGCTCATTTTACAAACACCAAAAAAGAAATACCTGAAGTTAGTTGTTGATTTATTTACAGACGATTTAGGACCCAAATTCAGGTTGAAACTGAATGACATTTCAACTAGTAAATATCCACTTAGGTTCTGTTCTATTCTGAAAGGCTCAAGATCATGAGGGCTGGGTTGCTTGTGGCAGAAGCAGGAGAAGTATCCAGACCTTATGTTTCCAATCCATAGAACCAGAGAATGGTTTGGGTTGGAAGAGACCTTAAAGATCACCTAGTTCCAACTCCTTGCCATGGGCAGGGAACATTCCACCAGACTGGGTTACTCAGAGCTACATCCAGTTTGGTCTTGAACAGCTCCATGGAGGAGGATTCCACAACCTCTCTGGGCAACCTGTTCCAGTGCCTCATCACCATGATGGCAAAGAATTTTTCCTAATATCTAAACTTTCCTTCAGCTTGAGACCATTCCACCATGGGCTATCATTACATACTTATCCTTAGACCACAAGAAATAATCATCTCACCTACATTTATCCAGAACTGAGGTAAAACCTTGCTTTCATAAAGAAAAGTAAACCAGGAATATCTATCCAAGTCATGGAAATGTTCCGAACAACTTTCTACTTATTATGTATTTGAATGTCCTTCTGATGGGTGGCTATGCCTTTGCTAGTGGCACTCAAAGAGCCAAAAGAAACATATGTTGTGAAAAGTACCTTTAGCAAAACAGACAGATGGATAGGTAACACTTTAAAACAGGGTGGCCAATGATTAGCAATTCATTTGGTATTCATTGCGATAACATTAATTGTTATGAATAAATTACATTTAGCAACACTTGAAATTTTGTGAAAAGAACATTTGCCTTTTGGGGACTTTGTGAAAAGGAAAAAATAAACCACTTTTTTATTTTTTCCATTTTGTTTTATTTTTCCCATCTCAGAAAATTGGTTTTTTGTAAGATCTTCAAGAAAACCACAAGCTGTGTACCCATGTTTTAGAATTTTAAATGCTTCTGGTACTAATATGATCTCTAAGTAGGTTTTCACTCAGATCATGCTTTTAAGCTGTCCTTTTTTTACAGCAATTGAAAAATTTCTAAACTGCTCAACCCTTTCTGCTGTTTAATCACTCTCCTACTCAGTTAAATACGCCACAGAAGTGAAAAAATATACCTATTGCTTGTAAGCTGTAAACAGTCAGTAGATTGTGTTCTGATGGTTACAGACAGTTTATATTGGCTGGACCAAGCTTTAGCTGTCAGCACATAAAGAGAGAAATGGACAAAAGAGGCTCTGAGAGCAGATGTTGACACTGGAAGCTCAAATTCAGGGATCCTCAGCCTGTGGCTGTGGAAGCCCAGCTGGGAGAAAGAGACAGGCTGCATTCATAGAGCCTCTCTGGGATCCCTGCCCCATGCAGGTACCCAGCCATTGAGAGACAGGAAGATGAAAGGCTGCTTCACAGATGTCACCTGCTGAGGGTTCAGCAGCCTGTCCAGATATGTCATGTTTGGCAGCTGGTGGAGGATCCCTCCCACCAGCTCTGGCGCACAGATTCTCACAATATTCCAGGAAAGATGCTTGCACGGGGGCTTCCTAATGAGACAACATTAAAGAGGATTTTGGCTTCTGCCTGTAACAGCACGTTGACATTAACCTAGCTGTCCATTCATTACACAGCTCTCCTGAAGATCAGTCACTCTAGCAAAATGAGTTTTAGGCATAAGCATCAAGCCAAATTACCCTGGAAAATTGTCGAGATGGCTATCTCTTCTCATTCTGTAAACCGATTCTACATTCCTTTGTTCCTGTGTATGTTTCTGAAATTCTATTGGAACAGGCACTCGGCCCAAAAAACAGTAAAAACTGCAAAGTTCTGGAGGATATATGACACTCAAACAGGCATACTGAAGCTCCTGGGTCCTATTATCTGCTTGGATAGTAATATATGACCTCATCTGAACACACGTTTTGAGCACTGGCAGAAAAGATCAGAGAATATTTCTGAGAAGGTAAAAAAGAAGGGCAATAAGAATTTGGCAGAATGAAGTTAAGATCTGAGCAGAAAGGTGTTAAAGAGAAGCGGAGAAAAGTTATTGCTTAAATTGGTTGGGAGGGGTTAGTGTTTGCCCCTTTTTTTCCCCTACAGCCCTCAAGTTAAGGCAAATGGTCTGCCTTTTACCTTTTGGGCTACTTCTGATGTACACAGAAAGAACAACAGGTCCTTTTCCATACTGCATACAGGCTCAGGGAACTGACAGGATTTGATTCTTGCAAATCAATTACATTCTTGGAAATATTGCTTAAATGCATGGTATCTAAAATTGGCATGGGTTCCAAAATTGCATTTAAAATTACTCAGAATGGTAAAATTTCTTGTTCAATTTTTTTTAATCTTTGCAATCTTCACCTATTTTTCCTCTTTTCTTTCTGTATTCAATGTTCTAATAAGAATAGCCATGCTTTTAGCATGTGAGATTTTTGCTATAAAATCTACCTAGTAGTGTTTTGCCTCTTAAAAGAATTCAGAGGTATCAAAATTGCACTCTATCCCAGGGAAGGACTATGATCATCTACATTTTTTCACAACTATAGTTTGGGATATTCTGGATCTTCATAAGGAGACTACTTGCATACCAGGCTAGAAGGGGCAATGTTCCTCAGAACCTATGGCAGGAAAAGTTTGCCTGAGAGTGCCAAGCAGAAGCACTAAAACGAAATTTGTTTATTAGTCACATAAAATGGTTGAAACTAAAATCACTTTTAGCACTATTTCTGTTTTTGACTGTGGTGACTGAAACTTTAAGGTCATCTTGACGCTTTAGTAATTGTTTTGCAAAAGGGGAGGAGAAAAATAATGATTTTTTTCCCTCCCTAGAGGAGGGACTAACAGAAAGAAGTAAAAGCACACGGAAAACCATGATTTTAAATAAATTCATAGCATCTACCAATTGGAGAAGCATATAGAAGCATATAGCATATTTGAGCTTGGATCAGAACGTTAGCACTGACAAAGCCTTGGTGATTAAAGTTAGTGACAGCTCTCAGCTATTTCCATCTTTTAAGAGGAACTGGGAGGATATTTCAATCTGTGGCAGTCCAAATTGAGATATCTTTGAAAAAAATCTAATTTTGAAGAGGCAAAATGTTTAGCATTTTTGAAATTTGGTTATTTAATCTGAAAATCTGACTAAGAGAAAACTTTAGTTCCATTGGCGTGCATATAATTAGGACATCTAAAGAAGAATGAAACCATAAAATAAAGGCTGTTTTAGACAAAACCAGAAAAAATCCCCTTCGGTCCTGGTCCCTTTTAGTGTTTTCAGTGCATTCCTTGCCCTCTTTATATTTGCGAGAGAACCTTAGCAAATGTTGGAATTTTCTCTTTAGGAGACATTGATGAGTTGAACTATAGAACACTAAATATACGTATCAATGAAATTTTATATTTATAAAAGTAATATTTTATTTTAAATACAGTACTATATCCACCACCATCAGGTTAGACTTCTGTCTAGTTGAGAAGGAGTTTTTTAATTAAAGAACATAAAATTTAAATGGTTCAGAAAATGTCAACATGGGTTCCTATTTTCAGCCCAACACAGATGATAGCACGAGAGGGCATAAATGAAAATTAAAGAAAAACAAATTCAGAACAGATGTCAGGAAGCATTTTTTTCAAGCAGCGAATCATAAATGTGTGGAATGGCTTACTAGGCAAGATAGTTAAGGCAAAAACACGGAGGTCATTAAAGAATCAATTAGAAGACATCATGGTGTAGATGGAAAAGGGAATGAGGCATGATGAGCCAAACCGCACAAGACTCTCTCGTGTTCTCGAGAAATCTGGACACTGGTAGATGTTTTTCGAACTCCAGGGTAGGTGCTAGCTAGGACTCCATACAACTTTCTACCTCTCCTCTCCTACTCTTTCCCTTGCTTTCTGCAGGTACACAACACAACTTTCAGAAATACCATCAAGGCAGTTTTAATGATGGAAGAATTTGCATTAAATATGCATTAGACATGCCAGTGAAATCTTTGAAACATGTTCTGTTAGAAAGTGATTTTATTATCATAAAACAAGTTTGCCAGTGTAGTACAACAGGCAACTTCTATTAGTAAAGATGTCTTCTACCAGGAAGATTTTAGTATCTTTTTTTTTTTGTTTTGTTATTATTACCATTATAAAGAAACATTCAATACACTATGTAAATGCTGTTGAAAATGGTGTGATAGAAATACCTAAAAGACAAAGCCCAGTCTTACAAATAAGTCAGGACAGTGCACCTGGCAAGTTGTACAGCAGAAATGAAGACTCAAACCTTGCTGTTTTGTCAGAATGGGGCAACCAGAGGATCTGGCTTAGGTGAGGATAGATAATGAAGAAGAATTTGATTTACTATAAATCACCTACATCAATGAATGGATAAGGGGGACAAACAAATAACCTCTGTTGCTCAAGATTATTTTGAGACAAAAAAGAAATCGGAAGTGATAATTATATCTCAAAAGCGACAGATGTTAAAACAACAAGATGCTTTAAAAACAAGTACAGGCTAGAAATGAACTAAAATGAAATTATTGCACCAAGCCAGCTGACCGCAATTATTTCCAGCATATGCTATTTCAATAACCTGTAAAATTCTAAATATATGGGAACTAAGAGTCATATTTTTACTCTGCAAATCTAGAAAGAGTTCTTTAAAGGGCTAGTGCATTAGGAGTGTAGGATGATGTTTTAAGCATTTAAAATATTCATTGGTGAAAAAATTGCCCGTGTTAATCTGTGTATTAGACACAGAAAACTTCCTCTTGCAAAATTCTTGACATAAATAAACTGTTAAAAAATTATATTACGCAATCTCAGATAAGAGGTTGGATTTGGTCAATGAGCAATGCAGCCTAAATAGCAATTTAGTCAATGAAGTGCAAAACACCATTCACATTTACCTGAATTAAATAGTCAGGTCTGGTGAGAAGAATCACACTATTTGAGAAAACCCTTTTTGTGGCTGTATTGGTTTGGCACAGCCTGGTTTTAGGTAGCAGGGGGGGCACAAAGATGGCTCCTGTGAGGAAGCTGCTGGAAGCTTCCCACCATGTCCGGCGGCGCCAGTGGCTGATGGCTCTGGAGATGGACATGCTGCTGGCCAAAACTGCGCCATTGAGAGAGGTTGGTAATGTCTCTGTGATGACATATTTCAGAAGAAAATCAAAACAAAGTCAGAAGATTTTGGGATTCTAGTCAGAGAAGAGGAGGGGGTGAGAATATGTGAGGGAAAACAACATGGCAACACCAAGGTCAGTGGAGAAGAAGGGGCAGGAGGTGCTCCAGGCACCAGAGTTGAGATTCCTCTGCAGACCATGGTGAAGCTCATGGTGAAGCAGCTGTGCCCCTGCAGCTCATGGGGATCCACGGGGGATGCAGAGATCCACCCACAGCCCCTAGGGATCCACGGGGGATGCAGAGATCCACCCACAGCCCCTGGGGATCCACGAGGGATGCAGAGATCCACCCACAGCCGTGGGGAGGTGCCCGTGCCAGAGCAGGTGGATGCCTGGAGGAGGCTGTGATCAGTGGAAGACCCAGTGGAGAGAGAGGGCTCTGCTCCCAGGCTGGAGCAGCCTGGCCTTGTTGGACTGCACCCCATGGAAAGAGAGACCCATGGCACAGCAGTTTTGGGAGGGCTGTGTGCCTGTGGGAGAGGCTCTCACTGCAGCAGGTGTGGGGTGGCTGCTGCTCCTGAGAGGTGACCTACACTGGGGAAGTTCACAGAGAAATGTCTCCCGTGGGAGGGACCCCACGGCCTCACAGGGGGAGACTCCTCTCCCAGAGCGGCAGAAGGAAATCTCGGTGATGAGCTGACCAAACCCCCATGCCCTGTCCCCCTGGGCTGTCGGTGGGAAGGAGGGAGGGGCTGGGGAGTGGAAGGTGTTCTAAGGGTTTGTTTTACTTCTCATTATCCTCCTCTGATTCTATTAGTAATAAATTTACATTGCAACTTAATTTGAGCCTGTTTTGCCCTTGAAGTGTTTCTCCTGGTCCTTATCTCACTTATGAAGCCTTTGTTAATTTTTGGGTCATTTTTTGTTTTTTTTTTTTCCCTTTTCCCTCCTCTGCCCTGCTGTGGCAGGGGAGGAGGTTGAGCGGGTGGCTCTGGTGGGTGCCTAGCATTGGACTAGTGTCAAATCATGGCAGTGGCTACTATGATTTTCATTTGCCTTAATTTATTTAGGAAGTGATTAAATATGAAACACATTGATCTTTTCCCATAACCACCAGATCACTGGATGAAATGTTACTGTGTTTAAAATCTCTACAGCTGATTTAGTCACCATGTTTCCTTGTCATTAAAAAAGAGAAATTGGCCTCGACAAAGGCCAAGGTTTCATCTCAGTCTAAAGGACATCAGATCAATCACATTATGAAGGAGCCCATTTTTCTCTACAAAGGCAGCTTAAGGTGACTAGGTTGGTGTTGAAATCTAATTAATGCCACTCATAATGTTGAGTTCTTACCTTGCTACAAACACTCTTCTCCTAGAATCATGGAATCATTAGCGCTGGAAAAGGCCTCCCAGATCATCAATTACAACTTTTGACCACCATGACCACTAAACTATATCATGCCACGTCTACTCATTTTCTGAACACTTCCAAGGATAGTGACTCCACCACTTCCCTGGGGAGCCTGTTCTAAAGCTCCAAGTTTGATCAATTTACACTTGTATGATCCTCAAAGTTATAAGGAACTTATACTTGTATGTTCCTTAAAAAATGCTCTTTACTTTCGCATCTTGCAAGAAGGTAGAAGAATGAAGAACAAAAGTCTCAATGGAGACTAGGGAACAATTACTTCTTCCCATCGAGGGAATGAGTAGGGCTAAGACAGGCCAAGAAGCAGGTCTTGCCTCTGGCTGTGTGGAGTCTAACAAATATTTCAACACAACTTATTTCTGTAAAGACCATCCACAGAAAAGTAAAAAACAGTTAATTTTTGCTGATCTCCAGAATTTTCCCATGACTGTTCTCCTTAAACTGTATACAGTGTTTGAACATATTTGAAATTATGTCATGAAATGTACTTTTCATAGTTTCTTCAATCTCTCCCTATTTATAGACAGAAAATTAATCTGAAGTTACAAAACTGAGCTATTATTTGCAAGCCAATAGCATGCAGGATGCCTCCCAGGTGATTCATACCATTTGAAAAGTCTGTTTATTTGTAAGGTAGTGCTTAGACTACATCAATGTTCAGCAGAGAGAGATGAGCCACCTCAGGGCATATGACCCTCTTTGACAATTAAGTTTTGGCAGGACAAATTGCCTCCTAGAGGTGCCTACATCAGTCTGCTGAGTATACAGGAAAACCAGAAAATCCGCTCATGTTTGAAACTTAACTTTCAGATGACTGCAAGTAAATGAGGGTGAATTGCGGCTACGAGGGAAAGTTTGTTATAAGCGCCTGCATATTGAGAGTGATCACAGACAGTGACTTGAGAAACACACAAACCACAAAATAATGCTCAGACTTTTAGAAGGGAAGCAGACACATCCACATATGCAGGCAGACTCATGTTTAATTGGGCTCAGGCATGTATGTTACATATGTTGCCAAATTTCACATCATTTCATACGATTTGCAGTAAAACAGAAATGCCTCAGACAGCAGAATTAGCAATAGAGGCTTACATTTCTGTTTGGGTGGGTTAGGAAATGCTCACCAAGGTTTGTAACATGAAGTGCCAGACCTACTGTGACTTAGTGATTCTAAACACTGTGGAAGTTTAACAAAACAGGAAGTAAATTGGCTTATGCCATTGGAGCCGTGCTTTTGGCTACATGACTGAGCATTTGTTTTGGAAGCTGGAGACTCTGGTTTTGGTCCCAATGTTAATTAATTGTACCGGGCATTTGCAGTGCAGTCCACCAAGGAAGGTGTAAGACAATGTCTGGATGTGGATTATTTAAACATTACTGGCTCATCCAAAGGACTTTAATGGTCAGGTAATGACCAGCTGGAGCAGTTAAGGCCTATGGGTGAAGCCAATTCTTCTGCATTTGTGAAGGACCTCCAAGTGACTCTGTATTGCTCAGATAATTTTGGACTTCTTTTTTAAAATTTCATTTTGTAATTTAATTTATTTTTTAAATGTTTTAAAAATCTAACTCTTAATGTCATTATACTGCTGCTCTGCTCTGCCAGAGCACTATGTTCAGTGGCCACAGTCTGCTCTTCCTTATTTTATCTTAATGGGAAATCATTCTGTTTGAAGCAATGCAAAAGCAAAGTATTATGTGCAAATTATCTTAAATTTAAATGTTTCTCTGTGGAAGGAAGATGTCAGCTCTCCCTCCAAATGATAAATTGAGAAAAATAGTTTCTGAATGGAAAGCCAGAAAAAGCCCATCTTTCCAAACAATTGCCAGGTAGCTATTTTGATTTGTGTAGCTATCAGTGCCTCTTCACATCCTGCTTTAGGACTTCATTGACTTTCTAGAGCAGATAAGTCACTCCACTCCTCACACTACACTCATGATGCCTCACAGCCTGTACAGACTGGAGGGTGGTCTGTACTCGAGGGTGCTAAGAGGCACAGAGATTCCCTCTGAGCACGAGGAGCAGGCCCAGGGCTGTGCTGAAGTGCAGAACATGGTCTGCATCCACCTGTACCTGCAAGCCACAGATAATGGTGGTGTCAAGGCCACTGCATTTCCCACTTTGAAAGAGGATTTAGCTGGTCAGTAGCTGGATTTATTCAAGTATGACTGAATCCATGGCAAGGGGTAGACAGTAGAGAAGTATATAGTAATTTTAGTCCTTTGGGTGGGTATGTGCACCCAACATACTAGGTTTCAAAACTATTCCTTGTCTGTTGTTAAGACTGTTGAATAGAATATTATTGTTGGGATCCTGTTGGATAGGAGAGCTCTGGAGAGCAAAGTGTTGGTGACATCTATTAAAAAAAAAAAGCATGAACCTAAGAAAGACAAAGCAGTGGAAAGCTCTTCTGTGGGGCCTCAGTTGTCTTCTATGGAATTACAAAGAATTGATAGAGACCTCCTTCAGGTGCCTGTCTCAGGCTGCCTGTACAGTCATGGCATCTTTTAGAACACCAAACTGTCTAGTCTGGCTTCTACTTGTAATGTGACTCCATCTGGTGAGAGCTTGCCAGTCTACACAGACTGCATAGGGAGCTTAAGAGTCTTCCACAGATCATTTTCATTTTACACTTTGCTTAAACCCAGTGGAAGCAACTCCAGCTGAAAGCTGAACGTGTACTCACTTGCTGTGACATTCACTAAAAGACAAAGGGAAATATCTACAGGGAATAAGAAGAAGATCAGAATCAAAAGACTTAAAAAAAGGATGGAAAGAAAATGATACAGAAACACAATATAAGAAGGGAATGACATTGGAGCTGCAGATGGAGAGGCGAGTATCTTAACATAGAACATTTAAAAAAACCCCTTCTGTTATTGTTTTGATGCTAGTTTCCCATTTCTTCAGAAAGCAGAGGATTCAGTGAACCAGAACTGAGGAGCATTTCTTCTATTTCTTGCTTCTCTCTTAAGTTTCAACTTCTACTAGCAGTAAGAAGCAAGTAGGTAACTGGTACTTTTGTTCTGGCATATCCTTCCTCTAGAATAAATTCCCATAAGTTAAAAGATTTGTTTTGATTTTATATGCTTTAAAGATATTTTCCATCAATACTGTTCACATTTTAATTACAATAATTAACATAGTTTTCCAATATTTTTTTGTGCCTTTGATTATATGCCTAAAAATGTTGCAGCTGTGTTTACCTATATCCTTTTTGTCTCAGGCTTCATCTGAAATGAGAATATCATTTTATATATAGCTTTCTACTGGCTTTGTGAACTGTTTTTCACAATACCCTAGTTTAGCTTCATATACATTCATACAAAGGAAAGTACTCAGCTCTCCCAATTTAAGTGGTTCTGGAACAGAAATCAGGATAGGCAGAAATTCCCAGAGTAAATTGCGTGACTTTTCAAGAAATAGCAAAATATGTTTTCTGTTTGAATAACACAAAAATATGTATTACCAGAGAATGCTTCACAAAAAAAAACCTCAGTGGTGGAAAGATACACCTTTGCCTATTATTATTCAACAGAGGAGGAAATATTAGAAAAAACTTTTGATTAGAAACTGAATTTTTATCCTTGTTTCCAGTAGTATATGCAAGGACCAAATAAATACTCTTCCATCATCCTTTTTCCGGGGATATTATTTTATCTTCCATGTAGCTGACCTATTTCTGGGAAAGAAGCAAGGTGAAATGTAATTAAGTTTTGTACAGTTGATGTGGACGAGAGATCTCTCACTCATTATCGAAGCATCCACTACCATATGTGGTCTGTAGAGCAGCCAGACATTTGTGGTCCAGCATCTGCTAAGGATTTCTGATGGATTAGGCTTAGAAGTCTCTTCATTGGGAATTGGAAAGGTTCATGGAGTTTCCACAGTGGCTATTGGAATTCCATTCCTGCATGAAAGAATCCATGAAAGAATATCTGAAAGCAATTGTTTCATCTAGATTGCTCTGCTGCCAGCTCCTGGAGACAGCCAGCAGGAAGAGAGGAGTTGCTGTTGGGGTGGGGGATTTCAAAAGAATTCACCAAAGGACTTGAGAATTGCTCTCTATGGAAAGATGAGAATGGAAGGCAAAGATAAGTGAGGAAGAAGAGGACAAAATCTGGACAAGGAAGGAAGAATGAATGAAAAAAATAGAGAGATGAGTAAGATAAGGTGGGTGATCAGGACTTCTAGGTCCTAAGGCAGATGTAAAGGAAGCTTCCGCATTTCCTGATACTATTTTTCATTGAAAACACTTTGCCAGAACTGGATGCTTTAAGCATGCATTACCTTGTCCAGTTACGCCTGAAACACACAGGTTTCATAAGCCATTCAACAGCCAAATAATAAACTGAGTGATGGAGGCAAAGTATTTAAGCAGGTTTGTCTTCTCTCTTGCTTATATAGTGTATAAGTGGAAGCTTTATAGTGGAAGCTTTCTTCTGAAAAGCCAGTGGGCTGTGGAGCAGCATCACCTTCCTCTATGTTGTGCCTATTGAGTATGTGATCCTTCTTTCATAAACATGCCCAACAGACTATTTATAGTGAGATTATGCATTTTGCTACATTTTCATAATGGACTTCCACAGTATTTTCCAGGTAAAAAATGCTATCGGAGGCTGGGATCATGACATATTATCAACCTCAAGCACCCAGTAATCATGAAACCTAAAAATTGTGAGATTTAGAAAAAAATATTTTCTGATTTGCGTTTCTGTGGTGTGATTCAACTTTTACCACAAATGTGATGGCTAGAAAACTGCTGGTTTTTTATGAGACATTGAGATTTCCACTTAAGCAATGTCACTTCAGCGGCTACTTTTTCAAGAGAAATGACAAATATTTCAGTATTCATACTGAATTCATGAATTGCACAGCATTCTCTTGACTTTTGAAGACAACTCAAATTGCTGCATATGTTTTGCGGACAGCCCCTTATTAACTGATCATTTGCTGTGACAACTGCAGTTTTTATTTCTTGGACAGATTTCCCTCTAGATTTTGTAACCTAAATACTGATTTGACAGTTTACTTTCTTAAAGCAAAAGGAATTAAATGCTTCCTTCAGGCAACTTAAGTGAAGCTGATTTTAATATTAAAAGCAATGAAGTTACATTAGTCATAAAACACAATCAAAGCATCTAGAATGTCATAAGGTATCTTGTACTCCGTATAATGGCACATCTCAACATTAGATATAGCCTAAGATAATTAATATTGTGCTGTAATTCTGAAAGACTCTTTAATTTGCAGGATTTTTTTTGAAGTTGGGTTTTGATTCTGGAAGATATATATTTGGTTTATTTCACAGAACACTAGGGAGCAGTCAAATGGGAAGAAATCATTCCTGCATTTTATGACTGTGTTCACTGAATGGGATCAAGTCAATTTGCTCCAATGGAGATTTCCAATATACCATGTATTGGGTCAGAAGCATTGCCTGCACAAGAAGCAAGTCAGGCCCTATTGTTTAAGGTGTGAATTTTCTTCTTTCAGGAGATCCTTATACAATCATAGAATTATTTATGTTGGAAAAGACCACAATGAAAAATCATTGTGTCCAGACGTTAACTTAACACTTCTATATCCACATCCTTATGCAGTCTTTAATTTTTCCTAAATAATTTGAACTTTTTATTCTTATAGCAAAAGACACAACATGACCTCTAAGCTTGGAGACCAATAGAAACGCTGTGACTGATGAAGAACTGGTTGTAATGATAAAAAGGTCCAACAGTTTGGGGGTCCTCCATTTCAGGACTCCAAAGGTTCAAAGTGTATGTTTTGCATTATTTTGGGGTTTTTTTAAGAGGTATGTGTGAGGAAGGACAGTCACTATGTGTATCAAGAGGTACTTGGACATCTGAGGGAGAATTTGGACTCCTGATAGTGAACTGGGGATTGCACACAACTCGTGTGTTTTCTGCTAGGCTTGGTGCTCACAGTAGGACAGAGAATTGAGTCAGTACTGACAGTTGATGGGTGTGAACACTAAACATCTCATGTAAACTTGCTCAAGGCAGTTTCACTCCTCAGGACCTAAGACAGGATTATTTTAACTTTTAATCTTGGCTGCTTTATGTGATTCACCTCAGTAAAAATTAAGTTACCTAAAGGCCTTGCCATAGAGCAAGACACTTAATTTTAAGCAGATGAAATTTGAAAAGTTTACGTTGTGTCTTCCTTTAGAGAGCCATCCCTGCCCTGGGGGCATCTGGCACAGCATCTCCAGCCAGGCAAGGGAGGAGATTGTCCTGCTCTGCTCTGCACTGGGGCAGCCTCACCTCGAGTGCTGGGGGCAGCTCTGGGTGTCACAATGTAAGACAGTCATTAAACTCTTAGAGAACATACAAAGGTGGGCTATAGAGATGTTGGAGGGTCTTGAGGAGAAGCTGTTTGAGGAGAGACTGAGGTCATTTGGTCTGTTCAGCCTGGAGAGGAGGAGACTGAGGGGATACCTCATTGTAGTCTACAACTTTCTCATGAAGGGAAAGGAAAGGGTAGACACTGATACCTTCTCTGTGGTGACCAGTGACAGGACCTGAGGGAACAGCCTGTAGCTGAGTCAAGGGGAATTTATGTTGGATTTTAGAAAAAGATTCTTCACCCAGAGAGTTTTGGGCATTGGGACAGGCTCCCCAGGCAAGGGGCCACAGCACCAAGCCTGGCAGATCTCAAAAAGGATTTGGACAATCCTCTTGGGCACATGGTGTGACTCTTGGGGCTGTCCTGTGCTATGCAGGGCCAAGATTTGGACTCAATGGCCCTTGTAGGTGCCTTCCAACTCATCTTATTCTGTGATTCTGTGAATTTGTGATTCTGTGATTTTGTGATTCTGTAAAAGGGGGTTGTTGTTCAGCTCTGTGTGTTTCAGCACTGTTTTCATTCACTGCTCCTGAGAGACAGCTATGTCAGCCTTGTAAAGGTGTGGTTCAAAAGCTTTCTTAAGAGTCACTGCAATAATCAGAGAACATATATGCATACATTCCCAATATTGCATACTGATGGTCTTGAAATATTAATATTCATTAAATATACTTGGTTCACAAGTAGAATATATTTTTATAACTATACTACTATGATCTGTCTGTGGGATCAAGGACACTGGTGTCTTCAGCTGGATCAAAGGTATTCAGAAGCCACATTGTGTCATCAGTGCCAATGCTACAGACTCAGTGTTTTCAGTAGGTTTTAAGGGGCAGGGCCAATACACTGTTGC
This sequence comes from Vireo altiloquus, assembly GCA_013396875.1. Taxonomy (NCBI): domain Eukaryota; kingdom Metazoa; phylum Chordata; class Aves; order Passeriformes; family Vireonidae; genus Vireo; species Vireo altiloquus. The sequence goes on along the minus strand of VZRF01005657.1, from coordinate 770,580 downwards.
TACAGCAGAAGAAATAAAACTTCAGCTGGATCAGAAGGACTAAGAGGAGTGAAAACCCTTGAAACCTTAATTTCACCAAGAAACTCAGCAGAGAGGGTTCTAAAAAGACACAGGCAGAAAACTTGCTAAGTTGTTATTTGGGATTTGACATCATATCTGGTACAATTTAAAACAGTTGTACAGCTTGAAACAGAATTTTTCACTTTTTGAACCACAAAGCTGCTGTTCAACCTTCAACATTTCTGATGAACCAGGAAGTATTTTGGTCAACTGTTGGATATTCCGTTGGCCACCACGCATTCTGTGGGTCTGTGCTTTTACTGAACAAAAAGGCAGCATAATGACTGATTATTATACTCCACTAGACTTCTGCTGATCATTAACGCAATCTCATGGCCTGCTGATGGTACACAGAGCACAGCTTGGCAGCCGTAGGAACAGAAATGAACCCATTGTCTGACAGAAGGAAGAGGGATAGGAGTTTGTGGAGCAAGCATCTGCATCCAGGTTGTTGTTCTAACAGGCTGTGAGAGGTGAGAGATGTTCTTTTCATCTTCTGGTGGCCTCAGCAGTCTATTTCAGCAACACACAGCAGTATACAGCAAGTCACAAAGCAGGTAATTACAGTACTGTTTGCATCCCTGTGTTAATCACATTTCCCCCTCCTTCTCTCTTCTCATTCACAAGTTGTCTTGCTGTCTTGGTGCTGAATATGGGAGAATTTGATTCAGAACAATATTTAAACCTTTGTAAAATGTAAGACTCCTTTTCAAGTGTCAAAAAAAGAGGAAAAACATTGAGGGAAACAGGAAGACCATCCCGAAGGAGGGGTCATGTGGGAATGATGAAGCCCTAATGCTAGGGCCTGATCTGCAAACGACTCCATATCATAGATTTTCAGAAGGCTGTATTTATTTTCCATGCATTTCATGCAAGCATATCGAGCAAAGTGCAAAATGCAGAAGCAAAAAGCAAGACGCTTTTCTCTCCTTCTAGCAAGCAGCTGCTCCGAGAGATTGTCCCTCTGTGTCTGTCTGTGAACAGCACAGTGTACCACAAAATATGAAAACAAACAAAGATAAAGGTTTTTCATTGTCCAAGGAAAATACCTTATCAAAACATCTTTCTCATGTTTACATTCCTCATCAAAAATTTTCCTGGGAACCTGCAAATGTTCCCTTTAGAAATGGAGAAGTGTTACAACTCAAGACACTTACAAAGAAATTACTTTTTTCAAGCTTGCTGTTGGATTTCTCTAAGATCCACTAAAAAGTCAGCCCCACAGGGTCATGGGCAGCATCTACACCCAAAGTAATTATTTTCTATTCTACAAGGAAATGGATGTTGAAGAGTTTTTCAGTGTCTACTTCTGCTACAACGAGCCAAACACCTTCCACAAAGAGCACTTCAGTTAGTTCCGGAGATCTATATCATTGTAAAGATCAGTCTTCAAGCAATCTGTGTGAGCAAAGAAACTCTCTTCGAACACTGAAGTCACTAGTGACCCAGAGTAGCCTATTTGCTTGATTTTAAGTTCAGAAAACTAATAGAAAAAACAAGCTAGTGTTAAGGAGCAAAAAGTGTATTAGCAAAAAAGAAGCAAAGAAGTGGTCAAGAGAAGAACATTCCAAAGTCTTCACCTTCTCCTAACAGCTATGGGAATTCACACAGAAATATCATTTACTAATGATGTTAACAAAAACCAGACAGCGTCTTGTAATGCCAGGACAGATCTGCTCCTGAAAACCTAGAGGTTTATTGAGGTTATGTTTGGAGCACTGTGTGAAATTTCAATCAAATTAAAAATAATGTTCCCAATCAAGAGGCCAGACACAACAGGGTAGAGAATCCCAAATTAGGAAATGAATGTTTTAAAAGAAAGCAAGAAGATTTGAGTCAGGGTAAAGAAGATTAATGGGCCTTGACCTGTCCTGATTTCTGAGAGTATGATGTCACCATCCTTCCTGATGGAGGAGGAGGAAACCATGGCAGAGCCCTGAGTTGCTCTTAGACCTGAGTGTGTGCATGGTCAGAGGGCTCCCACAGGTCTCCAGGACCCGGATGGCCTTGGCTTTCAGCTGCTGGGCTCACAGAAGCAGAAAGGACCAAGTTAGGGCTCAGGCCAGTTTATTACCAAGGATGGACATGCCTACAGAGGGACCTCTTGCCTAGCTTTCAGCTTTCAGAGAGTCTGCATTTGAAGTAGTCAAGCTCATTTTCAGTCAAAAAGGAAAGGTGGACACATTTTTAGGATTCAGTCAACCTTAGCTATTTTAGACATTTACTTTAGTGATGAATTGCAGCCCAGAACTTGTTGGTTGACCAGAAGTTAACTCAGATTTTAGATGTTAAATTGGTCAGATGAATCCTGACCCCAAGACAGAACTTGCCATTATGAGTATTTGTCATTTGAAATGTGCATCCTACCTGTTGTATGGTCTTTTCAATGTCCTTCTGTGTGCTTCTTGCCCTTAAAAGATCACCCACCATGAAAATTTCTGGCCCAAATTTTTTGACTTTTCTTCTGTGCTGTTCCCTTATTTTTTTTCCTCCAAAATACTCATGTGCTTCCACCCTTGACTACTTTTGTTTAAAAGCACTGTCCTTATTCTCCCCCTTCTGAAGTAAATTGAATGATCTATTTGCAGGGGCGAAAGGAGAAGATTTTCTTTTGATCCAGCAATTGTCTCCTCTAGTTTCTTCTCTTGTATCTGGCTGCATGGGTCAGAGGCACATGATTTGCTTTGTGTTTCTATAGTGTCTGGTACAATGGAGCCTGCTCCATGGCCAGAGCTCTCAGGCACAATGGTTGTACAAAGAACAGGGGAATAATGAATAGTAAATGAAGTAAGAGCTAAGTAAATAGAGAACTACGTTGAGGGAGAGAGGGGTGCAGGGGCAGTGATATGAGAGAGGGCCAGAAACAAAGAGACGAGGAGAAAGAACCAGAAGATACAGTGAGAAGCATTGGAGACTGAGGGTTAAAAGTCCAGTGGCACAGGAGTGGAAGTGAAATGGAAAATAAAAATCAAATGTGAAAAAGGATACTGTATGAAAATCATAATGAAAGGTTAATAACATGAGAGGAATACAGAAATCTCAAGAGGGATTAAAGAAACCCTTAAATACTCAGGAGAAAATGGAAGTGAGAGGGGCAGGAGAAAAAAAAAACAGAGGCAAACAGAACAAAAAAAGGCATGGTATGCCTGGGGATAAACTAATTGAGTCCAGCCTCCAACGTCCTAAGCTTACTTCTTCTTCTTCTTTCTTTTTTTTTTTTTTTTACATTTATACAAAGCTTCTTGCAACAGTATCTTTATCAGCTTATTTTCCTAAGGTGATAGAATATCCCGTTTTTCCACCTGGTTGCTCTGCAGTTTATATTCAGAAATGACTGGGTCTGAGTGGGCAAAGATAAAATCCACGCAATGAATTTTGCAGCCCGAGAGTGACAATGTTCCATCCTGCCATGTCAGCCAGATCCTGCCCTTGGATGCACTGCTCTCACTGAGCTACATGTGTACAGTTGAGGGTAGGGCTTAATACTGCTCTCCAGCAAACAATTAACACAGAAGGTCTATACATTATCTCATCTTGCATTTTTATTATTTGCAGCTTATTGTTCAACTGAGCATGTATCATTGGTTAATTAATGCTGCCAGCACTCTACTCCACTAAATGATTGTTTAACCTAGAGTGGAATAAAATACTACAATGACTAATACAGTATCATTATGTAACAGAAAATTAAAAATCTGATAATTTGATTGGAAGTCTCAGGTGAGTTTTTTGTATAAAAGTGTTAACCTCAAGTAGCTATAAACAGGTAAATGTTTTATTCAGCTGACTGATAAGGAATAAATGCTTATGATATAAATTATGTATAATTAATACTCCTGGGATAAAAAAAAAGTATGCTAATAGGTTGTCAGTTAATTAGGAAAGGAATATGAGGTAAACAAAGGTGATTAGAATATACCCTGGGACTATAAACAGAAATTGTGCCTTAAATAATCTGTAAAAAAACCTCACACATTAAACAGCAAATACTTCAGTTTTAATTCAGAGCAAAACCATAATGCTTTATGGAGAAAGGCACAGAGGAGATGTTAAGTGAAGAAGCAGCTTGTGATGAAAGATCTAGAGGCTGCAGAGTAACTCACCTTTCCTGCTCTGCTTTACCTTGGTTTTTGTATTGTCTTGGTCTATCCTCAGGTAAAAGAACACTAAAATAAGCTTTGTAAAAAATATGGCGAATAATGTGCTGGAGGACCAATTTTAGCTCATAAAAATGACAGCTCTTAATGGTTGGTCTTAAATCTGCTACATGGGAAATGTTCCCCGAATCAGTTTATCCTTCTTACCTGCCCTTTGACTCACTGATCCTCCTCACTTCTACCAGTATCTTTATGTGATAAATGAGACCATCCTCTTTCCTGCCATTCTGTAATTTCATTTGCAGCAGACATTTGAAATATTTTCTCATGAAACAGGACTGAAGTAGAGAAAGACATGACAGAGATGAATGTTACAATCTCAGCCAAGTCTTTCCTTTGTGTTAGAAGGGGACAGATCTGCATTGTCTTCCAAAAACAGCCACCCTGGACAAAAATGAATCTTCATCTCCCCTGTGCCTTGTTTAAGACAGCTACAAAAAGCAGCTATCAAGGGAAGAGTTTAAGAATGAAACAAGTATATATGACACTTTTAGTATTCTCTTAGCCTTCAAACACTTACATCTTGTGGGCTTCCTGGATATATGCTAATCTCCAATGAATTTATTCTTAATTACTCTGGCTCTTTCCCCTTTGAATGTATGTAAACATTAGCTATTCCTGCGACCATCCAAGGAGAATGGTGAGACCACCAGAAAATGCTGAGTGGAGAGAGTGCAATACACTCCCTGCAATGCCATGAGAGCTAGAGTGCCATTGTCTAAGGGAACATAGCCTTATTATGGGTTGCAGAGTGAAGGGAATTTTTGGATTGTTTAAAACTTGAAGTTGGACTGGCTAGTGGGTAGGAGAGGTCTCAGTGCCAGTCACTGGAATGAGAGGCTGTCAGCCTCAGAGACAGTCACTGGTCCCCATTCCAGTGACTGTCTGAGAACAGCTACTGGGGAAACCCAAACTGGGGGTTACATGCTCCACCTGTGGACTTCAATCCAGATAGCTGGAGAAGATGAGCAGGGCTGAGCCTCCATGCTGTTTGTGTGTGTTGAGTGGAGTGAGTGCTTGTGTGGGTGTTAAAGGCACTGTTCTCTGTGCTGACCCATGGGTCCTGCCATATGTCTGTGTGCTCATGTGCCTTCTGGGAATATGTACCCCACTGCCTTGCCACTGGCTGCACATGGAGGCTTGCTACTGTGGCAGCCTTCTATCCACAGTGACAGGAGAGACCCTGGGGCAAGAGGGATCCCCATGGGTGACAAACCCACTGGATTAAGTTTCCTCTAACAGTACACAGCAGCAATCCACAGCCTACAACAGAACACGTGCATGTCCTGAGGAATTGCACGGGTCAGGCACACACTGCCTGCTGCTATTTTTCCTAAATTGCTCTCCTCCTACCTTATTTGACAGCCTCAGGTTCATGTCTCAGAATAGACAGAGAAAGTTGGCACCCCCCTCCTCTCTATGTGCCTCTCATGAAAGTTCACGCAAGCAGTGCTCTGAGAAAGCCATCAAAGTATGGAGGGATCACCACAAAACAGAGCCCTCTGCAAGTCACCACCAGCTTTCTGCAGCAAACTGCAATTACAGTAGTGGCTATGGGGCAGACAGACACAGCTTTCCTCCTGCAAAACACCATCCCTTTGGAAAATGAGTTGAGTTGTCATAAGAACTGCTTTTTGGAGCTTTTTTAAAATGACTATAGGGGAGTTTAAGGCTGCCACCTTCCTAATTATATTCTTCAGGTCTCTTGAGATGGACTGAATCAGGTCAATGTTCTTTTCTCAAGGTGCAAAAAAGAATATTCTTCTGTCCCTTACACAATTTAGTCATAAAACTGACAAGAAACCTTTTGCAAACATGTTCATCCTGCAGGGTGTGTCATTACCAATTTCTCAGTAAATTAAAAATATAACTTTTAAAAAAATCATTGTAGAAATCAGTTCCTAATTTCCCGTGAAACTCATCTCCATAGAGTGGTGTAATTCCTGGTGGAGCGGTTTGGTAACTTTGGTATGTTTTCTTATGCTTAGGATCAGTTCAGGAAATGCATAAATTATATCTCCATTGTTTATTGTACAGTTATGTGAGGGAATAGCATGGGCTGCAGACCTGAGGGTGACCCAGGCCTGGCTGTGCCCTCACCCACAGGACACAGTCCCAAGGTGATGGTGACAGGGTCCATTGACACACCCCAATGCAGCAAGTGATGATTCAGGGCTGGAGCACAGGCAGGGCCTCCAACCAGGACTGAAAGGAGGTGGAGGCAGAGATGGGGCTGGAGATCAGCACTGCTGCACCCTCACTGGGACAGGGACTGAAGGCCCTGGGGGGCTGCAGTATGTCCTGAGGTCTCAGAGAGGCTGGGATGGGACACTGCTGTTTGTGCCCTCAGATATATGTTGCATGACTGCTTAAATTATGTGTAAAAAAGAAGTGCCATAAATTTATTATTAGTAGTAATATTTATATCCCTGTACCACCTACACAGACTAACAGACAATGACCTTTCTCAAGAGTAGTAGGAGAAGTGATATCTGAATGACGAAGAGTAGAAGACAACAAAATATATGCATTTTCCCTGACATTTTATCCACACAAGAATAAAATCAAGCTAATGCTGACTTGGGTCAGGATATTTTTCAAGATCTTGATTGTTGTCTTTAGATATGGTAACTTCACAATTATGCAGACATCTACAGAATATGATATAGCAAACAAAAGAGAACCTCATGAAGGCAGCTAGCTTTGCTGCATGGTGCAGATGTGGCCAAATACTTGCACACATTTGGGCTATCTGAAAGTGGTATTTGGTTTCATCCAGGTATCAAGGTACCCCATAAAGTATCTGAAATAAAAAGTCTTTCAAGCGTAGTATATGACCCCTTCAGCGCCTTTTAATTCGTGGAAGATAGGAAAATACTTTCAGAAGGAAACTTTTTAAGTCGTAAGACTTGTAAACATAACTCAAAATACAAAAGAAGATATCTGACAGCTGGCTCTGTTCAAGTACACATTTTGAATTATCTCAGCACCACAAATTAATTGTGCATTTCTAAAATTGCTTGTGCACAGTTTATATGCCCGTGACTAAGACCATATCTATTTTCTTCCTCCAAAGGCTAGGCTGAAGATGGGAAGAACAAAACATTTTGCCAACCTTAAATATGGAGGTTTAAAATTACCAAATGTAAAGCTCTAGCAGTGGGCTTTTAATTTGGCTCAAGCTTTCAGAGTCTGGCAGGCTGATGAAGTGCAATTGCCATGGGTGAAAGCAGAGCATCAATTAACAGACACATGCAAGGCTGGCACCTACCAAAAATTCACCCTGAAAGATTTAAAGACAAATAACTCAGTGATCAGACACACCTGGAAATCTTGGAACAAACTTCACAGAGTTATGAAAATTAAACCCACTAAAAACTTCCAGTTGAGTATCTGGAACAATGCTATGTGGAGGCCAAGGAGGGAAATCGTACTGTGTATTACTTATTGTAAATAGCAGATTATTTATGGAGCAGATTTTAAATAAATTTCTAGTGATACAAAAGACAGTTTGTGTTACAGGTAAAGAGCACAATAGCCAGTCTGTTCCAAAAAAAAGGTTCTCTGAAGACCCAAAGGGTCTGAATCAAAGATTTTGATGTCTGTAAAAGTTCTTTCCATTTACTTCAAAGTGCTTGGAACCAGACTAACAGTTTGAGAACTCAGATTAAAGCCTTCACAGATGTACAGGGGTCTCTGGCTTCCCAGATGAGTTCAGTCTATATTTTAAGGCATTTCACCATTGAGTAAAAGGTAAAATATAAAAAAAATACTTAAAAATACTTGGTGTTTGCCTGAAGATGATTGAGGATGTAAATCTGTTTAAACACACTAGATCAACTCTGATATTTTTTGAATATTTGAAGTGTTTTGTGAAGGCTTTGGGGTCACAAATAAAATTCCTTAACTAGAAATAGGCCAAATCTGAAAAGTGTGGAAATAGTCCTCAGTGAAGTGAATAACTTCTCCCCAGTACTAGCTCTTGTGAATTTTAGTCATAATTTTTAGATAGTATATCAGGAAAACTCTAAGAAATTAAAATGTACTTTCAAAGAACATATTTATATGATCGACTTTCTTGTTATCAGAAAAAGTTTATGTGGATGAATTCTTGAAAGGCAAGACAAATGTTGAAAATATCTATTCATGATGAAAATGTTACAAGACTATTGATCGTTCCGTTGATGAAAATGCAGAAATCTCTTCATTATGAAAGACAATGCAATCTGTTATAGACGCTAACATTTTTCAGAGTTTTTTGAAATTGCTTCCTAATTGTGTCAGTATTGCTTGGGCTGCAGTTCAATAAAACACTTAGAGTGTGTCACCCTTAAGTTTGGCAGGGCTTATGTGCCAGTGACTTGATCTTAATCATTAGCCATTAAATAAATGCTTAAATGCCTTGCTGAACAGTGCCATTTTTAAAGCACATTACACTGAAAGAAACCCCCAAAATACATCCTTTTCATACCGGTCTTCTCCCCTCTCGCTCTTGCTGAAAAACTCCTCTGGTTTTCTTTTCTCAGTCTCTCTTCTTTTTCACCAGTTCTCAGAGACCCCACAAGGTTTTGAGGGACTCTTCACTAAAACAGTCAAGGCCTCCACTGTCTTCCTTGAGCTACAGTGCTGTGACCTTTATTTCTTCCCAGCATTTTCACTGGCTTACAAACCAGTTCACATAAGTAACTAAATAACACGTTGTTTTTATGCTGTGTCTGATTAAGTTTTTACAAGTGCTTTTGTCTGTGCTACAAGTTGTAAATTCAAGTTTAGGAGGAGCTACTCAGAGCTGAACCCACCAAGAATATGTTATGTAAAAAATAATTGGGACGATTGTTTTAGTAATAATTTTAACCTAATAATGTTATGTATATGATACTGCAGATGAAATTCACTCTATTAAATCTCTAGCAAATTCTGGATTGGCAGCATTGTTTGAAGTTTCTCATAAAATCACATTATGGTTGAGATGGTTTGGATTCTCTTTAAATTAATTGTTCTGAGCAGAGTCTCTTGGGGAAACTGAAGATGACAATTTAATAGACATCTCAGACACAGATAAATCTGTCAGTTCCAAAGACATTTTCGAGAGGGCCAGAGACTTGTGGAAGGCTGGTATGTTATAGCTGAGAGTATGGAAGGGCAGAGCCCAGGTGGGCAAAAACAGACACAACCTTCCTGAAGTCAGGAAAAATATTCTGATATGAACCAGCTGAGATCTTGCTATCTGTTGTTTGGCTTAGCAGACACGATTAGTTCTGGCCAAGAGATTAAAGTCTGACTTTGAAATAATTTTTTTGGGGGGGGTAGAAACCAGGTGTTATTTGCAAAAGAGCTTTGTATTTCATCTGTACTTGGTCATGCTGTATTTTAGAATATCTCTTTACCCTTTTCTTGGATAGGTCTAATAATTAATACTCGAAATAAGAGGCAGGTTTTAATTCCTCTGTTTCTTTAGCTGCATAGGTATGGTATGATCTCTGTCTGTCTTTTATTCTGCTTCAGGAGAAGGGACAAATGAAAGGAAGAATAAACATGGGGTAGGAGCAACAAAATAAAAGAATATTTAAATGATTTCAAATGGATTGTAAAGTGTTGAATCATAAAGGATTGGCAAAAAAGCCCTCTCCTCATGAGGTCTGGCTAATATTAGGAATTATTGCCTCAAAAGCTGCAGGTGTGGATCCATTTCTTTCATTGCTAGCAAATGGGGTTGCAACTGCCTTTGACAATGTAAAAGCTGCACAATCCCCGTGCCCCAGGGCAGACAATGATGTTGGTGAGATGCTGATTTTAGGATAGAAAATTACAATAGTTATATAGTAAACAGCACCTGGAAGTTTACTAATGATTTTTTCAATTAACATCAGCACTACGGTCTGATTATTCATGCATGCTTTCTATGAAAGGAAAGAAAAGAGGCAGATGTTGAAAAGAATCATCGGTTGAGGGATATTTTTAATTTTTTTTGTAACTAGAGGTAGAGCCTCCTTCCTGTTGTCACGACTTCTGATACTGATATGCCAAAACTAGTGAATCAGAAGTTTTTTTAAAAAATTAAAATGTTTGAACTGTTCTACTCTCCCATTAACTCAAAATACTCACATGAAATGTGCATGAAAATGGACAAGTATGTGTATATGTGTGTGTGAATCTTTATACAGACTTTATTCTCTGCCTGTGGCCTGATATGAAGTTTGGGAATCCAAGCAAGAAAAAATAAAAAAATCCCACCAGAAACTGCATGGCCATGCAGTTCTTCAGCTTTAACTACTGGATCTTCTATGATAACAATGGCTGGATCTCTCCCCTTAGAAGTCTACCAGGTGTGCACCTGCCAGGTTAGTTATTTTAGAGTGCTGAGATTCGAAAACACTTCACCATCTGCAGCATAAATTTAAAAATACAGTAAGGCACACTGGTACCTCATATATTTTCTCTCTCTCTCTAGTCATCATTTATTTTCACAGCTGTTCTCGACCCACTGCCAAGCAAAGACCTCTTCAATTTCTTTTCTATCATATTGAGGCTCAGTCAGTATCTTAACAAAGAATGGGCAAGGCAAGGTTCATAAAATACAAGTTCTCTTTTCCTTTAACCCTTTGTAAATTGCGACAACTAAATCTTTTGAAAGTCTCTGAAATGTTCTCATCTTTTCTCTACAATAGGCTGTTGCACATTATTCTTACAGCACTTCTAGCTTGATATTGCAAATCCAAGAAATTATAGCAAGAAATTATTAGGAAACTTCGGATATTCACGCTGATACGTCAGGATCAGTTCTTCTGGGGTTTGTTGGTCACTGGTCTTGTGTTTATAAAGGCAGGTAAAACCATGCATGTTTTGTTCTTGTCTCTGGTCAGGCAGCTTATACAAAAGTTGTGAAAGATCTTGCCATGCGCTGAAGTTGATGATATGGTGAATGTGAACTTGGATAAATTCATTCTTTGAACCAAGGCCAGGGCTGGACACATTATGTGCTGCTGTCTGTACAGATTCCTGGTTTGCCGCAGATTAAAATTTCCGTGTTGCTTTTCTGGTTAGTGTCCAGGAGAAGCAAGTGAGATTGAAGTTAAATTTTCTGTCTGGGTGATTGCTGGATATTTCAAACATCTCTGGTATCTTCTGAGATATCTGCAATGCTGAGTTTACTGCTTCTAGTCTTGGAAACTAAGTTGTCTTGGACCTATCCAAAACCTAGCCAAGAAAGATGTCAGGAACAAGCAGAGGAATCACAGCAAACACTGGGCCAGAACAGGCTGATGAGCTACAAGGCAGGATTCACCCCCATCACCCTGCTGAAAGAGCAGCAGTGATGAAGTGTTGTCCTGCTGAGTGGGACATGGGTCTGACCTGACACAGGACCTTCCTGTGTTCTGAATTTCCTTGGCTGGGCAGTTATCTCTGACTGCTGTAATTCAGCCCAGGGAAAGGGCTGGCCTCATGCAGGTAACACTATGCTTTTTCTTTAAGTTTTTGCATGTAGATAGGAAAATACTGTTTTAGATTTCTTCATCTCTTCGCTTTAATGGACATTTTGGCTCCCTAATTACTCTGGACACTCTTGGACTTTTCATTTCTTATTCAAATTGGGACACTTCACATTTTCATGTTTAACTTTCACATGTGTTTGGAAAATAAAAATATACACATATATGTAATCTATTATCTGTCAGTCTGAACCTGCTCAGGGGCAATCTGAGAATATAAACGCCTGTCTGAGAGATGTTGTCTAGCAAATGATAATGTCTGACATTGTTGATGAAGTCAGTTGTGTTAGTTCAGGTACACAAGCACTTGTCCAGTCACTGGACAGGTTCTTAGTTAAATTTGGGTGCTGTTCTGGCCAAGAGTGTCATACTTTTATGAGCTGTCAATAATACACATTGTGTCTGTCCAAGTACACAGTGCAGCATGAAAAAAGGTTGAATATTAACACAGAGACAATGAAACCTCTAGATACTTAGACTTTCATTTACATAATCCATTTAAACTGGAGACATGCACACATCTGTATATAGTATGGATAAAAAGAGTAAATAACAAACTTTAGTGGCTCAAAATTCAAGTACGACAAATGAAGCCACGTAGATTTCAAGGCAGTTGTCTGAGTTCAGTGAACTGCATTCTGGACTTTGGACAAAGGACCTTGTTTGTGCAGGGGCAGGTGTACAATTGGAGAAGGTGATTGAAGGAAGTTGAACTCCAGCCCACTCCAGCTACCCACATGATGTTGTTGGCATCTTCTTTAGTCAGGTGAAGAGAAGGTGGCAATGTGGCTGTGTGGTCTCTCCCATGTCCAATTTTCCCCACATCAAGTGCTGGTTCCTTGCCAAACCAAGTGCTTTCTCTGTCTTGTGAACCCCACTTGAATCCCTTAATTTTAAAGCCTTTGGATTGCTGGATTTTCAAAATAATTTGTAATTGCTCTTTACCAGGTTGAATAAGGTATGTAATTGTTATCAAGATATCAGATAAAAGACAATTAATTGCAAATATCATAGCAAATGAGACCTTTGAGACAAATTATTGTATCTCTTAGGTTCCTATGTCAAACCATGTGTTTAGCAAGAGTACCACACACACTGCACAAATTATTTTGTATTCCTGATGAACATTACTTGGAATTGTCCTGGTATGCCAAGAAAACTGTGGCTGACTTGGATTTTCTGACTTGTCTTTTTTTGCAGTTTTTTCTCAGGGGAAGATCCTGCAGTCAAAGAAGGTAATCTGAAGGAAGAGGGTCTGCAATTTAAGTAAAGCAGAAATAGGAACTTTAAGATCTGCTAGGCACAGAGACATATCAAAGGTGAAGGAAGCTGTTACACTCTTACACTACAGTGAATTAAGTGATTCAGTTGTGAGCTCCACAGAGGGTATGAACAGTGTGGCTTGTCCAGCTGGGGAAAGCTGTCTTTATGGTTGGTGCAGAAAAATCAGGGATACTCCTTGGTGCTATTTTGAGGATCAACTCAGAGTCTTGTAGCTGGTGAACAGAAAAGAGTATAAAAAATGATACTTTAATAAGCTCAATTAAGCCTTTCTTATGGTGCTACACGTAGTATTTGGAGTGCAAGAACATCCCTTGCTACCTGTAACACTGGATTTTTTGTATCTTGATCAATTAAACCAGGACAGTGTTCTCTGGCCATGAAAAGCATGGACTGTTTGGGAAGAGCTATGCTTGATGTTGACCTAGAATAAATGTAAGACCAATAAGAGTGCAACTGCCTGTGCTTATATTTGCAGCCCTTGTGAATACTGTTGAGGTGTCTTTAAGTCAGTTTGTTTCGGCTTGGGGCCTAATCCTGCCAAGGACATTTTTAACAAGTGATCATGTGCCATCAGTGGGAATAAACCAAAATAAACAGAATCCGAGTGTGCTCAGTGCCTCTGAAAACTGGACTGTTTATTAACATATGGGGTTTTAGTCCAGTAGCACTTGAAAATCATGCTCGCTTTTTCATTTCCTTTGGGTTTTTTGCCTCTGTTTTGGAAATTCTTACGTCACAATAGGCAAACAAACTATAATATGCCTGAACCATGGAAAGGGTATCAGTAATAGCCAAATTCTCACTTTTGTACCCCAAAGAATTGGAGAGGTCAGGAAGATAATATTTCAACTGACAAAACCGATGTTAAAATGTTACATTAAACAGGAAAGACTCTTCTGACCATCTAAAACTGTAATTGCAAAACTATTTTAAGGTCTTTACTAACAAATGCAAGTGATTAATATTACTAGAATGCTATACTTTCTGCTTTTGCGTTTCTGGTCATAATTATGTTCTCTCATGTCAAAAGAGTAGACTCCACTTTACTGTCCTTGGTTAGTTCACCATTCATAGTCAGCCAGTCGCCACTGACAGATTTACCGGGCAGAAAATACCAAATGGGAACACTGACAGCTGAGCCAAATACATTTAAAAAGAAATAGCAATTTTCCTGTGTTCTGTGCTACCTGACAAGCAGCACTTTGCTAAGCTGTGGAGTGGGAGAAAACCATGGAGAGCAAAGTATGAAAGAAGAAGGTGGTAGTGATGCTGTTGGTGTCACTCTTCTTCTGAGTCAGATCTGAACTTATGCCCCAGCCTTGTGTTAGGTAGTGTGGTGCTGCTGAGATTGCTGTGTTTCAGCTGAGATATCAAATAAAGGTCCCGACCCTGTTCTCATTAGAGATCCCTGGGTACTTGTTCTCATTAAAGATCTCCTGGCACTTTTCAAAAGGGAAAAAGTGTTAGCCCCAGTGTCTTGGCCAAATTCCAGCTTGGGTAATTACGTTCTGCCTACCTAAATTCCCTTGGCTGTTTAAATTCAATGTTATTTTTAATTTCTTCCCTTAACCTGTGTGTAGTATTATCATGTGTTGGGAGAAAACTTCCTCTGGCACCCTAGATTTGTTTGTATTTTTGAGTTAGAATTGAAACTTGTATATAATATTAATAATTTGTTAAGTCTACAAAGGACTAAAAGTCTTATCATTTAATGCAAAATCATTTTTAGAATGTAATCTAAGTCTTTCATGTCTTGCAATGATCAGTTTTACACAATTATTTCGACTAAGAAAATACTTTTTCAGATAGATAGTTTGAAGGTACCATTTACATTATTTTAGTTAATACTTTTTAAATCGAATGATGTAGTATGTATTGAATATCAACACCCACATGTTATTGGAAGACACCTTCAGCTGAGAACCCATTTGTTTATTCATTTTGTTATGAGCATGAAGAGACAGAACAAGGAAGATGGGTGTGGAGAGAAGGGTGCTGACATAGTGTGCTTTCAATGACCTCTTTGCAGAAAACCATTCTGCAGAAAGAACATGAGCCCATCAAATACAGAAGATGTATTTGTACACTTACAATCGCTTACAATCTTAATGGAAGATTTTCTGTAGTGGTAGAGGCAATGGAACAAGAACCCATGGAGAATAAAACAATTAGCATTAATCAAATATAAAAGGTGTAAGTCCTCTTCGAGGTTCCAGCCTGTAAGGATATTAGAGATAAACCCAAGCTAGACTATTGAATAAGATGTGTACCTTCAAGTACACCCTCAAACACATGCTTCACAAGGTTTGGAAGAGCTGATTTGCTATGACCTTCCATGGGCAGAAGTCACTCACAGTTAAAAGTTAAATTTGCTCAGTGATCCATCTTGAGATAACACAATCCCCAAAGGCTGGTGGTGATGCAGGGACTCTTGTCCTATCCAGTCCAGCTGTGTTGTGTGTGATTTGTACCACTGCTCAGGACTGGTAAATTTTGGCTCCCTGTACAATTAATGAAAACAGATGGCTTCAGACAGACTACTGCAAATGCAGTTTGGGCCTCTTAGCAAACTCTTGTGACAAAGGACAGAAACCCAAGCACTTACACACATCTTTTCGGAGTGGAGGTTGCAATATATGCGCAGGAGATGTTAAGCTTCTGGGGGATTTCCCATGTTAGCTATTTTTTTTTTTCAGGGAAGCACTTTTGTTCATTTCTTCATATGCCACTGTCATCACTGAGTTGTGATTCCTCAAGGAAAGGGATCCTGGAAGGATGAGAAAGAGGAATTGTGGGACTGATCCCACCTGGTGCTGCCTGATATTTTATTTTTGTGAAAGCTGATGGTGCTGAGTTGATTGCTTGCAGAGATCTGCTTCTTTCCAGATGTTGAAACCCCTGGTGGGAAGAAATTGGTTTTGGTTTTTTTTTACCTGCTTTCAAGTGTAGAGGGTTTATTCAGTACCTGGTTGCTTTTTAATTTATGCTATTAACTTGGTGTTTTACTGATCCATTTGCACAGATTCCTCTAAATTACACATTATTTTCCTTGTAATTTGTATCTGTTTTTTTAAAAAGACAACCTCACCAGAGCTGTTGCCGTGAAAATAAATTAAAATTAAGGTCTATAATTAAAATATTAGCCTGTAATCATTACTAAAATCTACAATACAGTACAGAGCAATAAAACAGGAACAAGAGCTGAATAACTCACACAGTCCATCTTTGTTGAGTAACACTAAATAGTTAATTGTAAACTAAGAAATAACCAGAAATCCTGAGCCAAGGCTCTCATTTGGGCTGAAGTCCCTGTTCTGGATAGTCTTGTCATGTGAGATCACAGACTTCTGAGAACTTTACAAATAAGCAGGTCGTGGGAGAAGGGCGGGTGGAGTGAGATGTCTTGGTCAGCTTCCCTCTTGGTCTGGAGCTCTCTGGTGTTAGTATCTAAAAATAACCACCATGGCAGGGGCTGGAGGGACACAGCTCCACCCAGGGCTGCTGGGGAAGCTCCTCTTTGCCATACGGCGATGCAGAGGTAGGGACAGCAGCACTGCACTTGAAGAGACAGGTCCTTCTTCTCCCCTTAAAGGGGCACCCTGAAATCCCACAAGGTGTGAAGAGGTGTGAACAGGATCCCACACCAGAGATGGTGTTTGTGGTACCCACTGCCATGTGACATTTAAGGTGATGGGTGGTACCCACTGGGGTAGAGGATGAACATGTGACAGCCTTGTTCTCATCTACTCTTAGATCACTCTTATGAAGTATAACTGAAGACAATGGGAACATGGGACTAATTTTATAACTATTTTAGTTCCTACCTATCCATACTTCCCTGCTTTTTGAAGACCCACTTAGAAACTTATAGATACGAAAGTCCTAAGTGATTTATCTAAAGTGTGATTTTGGGTAGAAAATAGCAAACAGAAAACAAGGCTAAAGATGCAACACAAATACTGATGCCTTGATTTCTGGCCAACACTTCTCCCTGTTGTAAAGCAACATTATTTTTGCTGAAATGAGAGATTTTTGCTGAAATGAGAGATAGATAAACTCTATGGAGTATTGTTAATTTTTCAAATAAATTTGAAACAGAAATAGCATTATACACTCCTGCTAAAACTGGTAGCAGGGAAGAATACTGAGTGGTTCAAATTTCAATTTCATCTATCAAATTTTATTTTCTATTACTTTTCTGCAGTTTGAACACTGTTCTTAATTTTACTTCCTTTTGAAAAATCAAGGGTTTAAAAACCAAAGTACATAAAGAAATTTTCCAGCAATTTTGTACTTCCACATGACATACCTGTGCTGGGGCTGCTGCTTGTATCCTGAATGTGGCCTCATTTTGGATGGCTTGGTCAATATGAGCTGAGACCTGTCCCACTCCATCTCGAGAGCCAGCACAACCTGAAACTTGTAGCTTAAAGCTTTCTTGAGTTTGTTTCAATTACAGGCACTGTTTTCCTTCTGCTTAACATAACCTGGAATGAGAATATATGTCTTAGAGCCACACATGGTACTAATTCAGGTGTTTCTGTTTGATACGTAGGAGGCAATAAAAGTCAAGAGTTTCTACCATCCCAGTTACTGAGGCGAACACTAGAACTAGTAAGAAAGCGCCATGGGGCAGTGGCATTTTTCTCTGCAAAGAATATTCAAAAAATATTGTTGTTAGCCCTTGTCACAGGAACCAAATCTGACCATATCTAAAAAAGATGCAAAATGAACTTGCAGGGCATATAAACCCCTAGGTTTACCCGTCAGCTGTTCTTATACGGAGGTCAAAGGCCTGTTCTTCATTCTCCATTGTGCAAGGGTTCTATTTGTCCAATGAGCCAAAATTAATGAAATTAGTTAAGTTTCTTGCAGAGTGGTCTCTGTTCAGGATCACCAGTGGAAATGTTACTTGCCTAGTCAGCTTCTCCCATTCTGGAAGCCTTTGCTTTCTTGAAAGAGCAATTATTACAGAAGAAATTATTATTTGAGAACAGAATATCTGAAAAAGGAAGAGAATAAGCATAATATAGTAGAATTTCATCCCTGACCAGATGAGCCCTAGTGTCACAGCACGTTCTGTGATCTCCTCCAAGAACACTATAGCCACAAGCTTGCTTTTCCCCTCAAGACAGAAAGTTGAATCACAGTATTTCCCAAAATACTTTAATGAGCAAGAATTCCAAATTATATTAAAACACGTTGTAAGGACACTACAACCTAAAGAAACCACTCACCATAGACTTTTTTTACCAACTGTGGTTTATTTCAAATAATAACAGTAATTAAAAATACATATCTAAGAAGCCCAAGCAGATTAGTTAAAAAGCATTTTAGGATTATAAAAGCACTTTCCGTTGCATCAACCAGATGTCATTTCAAATGTTACTGTTTGGATTAATTAACTGAGTTCAGGACACCACATATATTAAAACTGTTAGTTGTACTACCCACCCTTCCCCATATCCTTTTGTAATTTGTTATTAAAATCTTGGCCAATTAGAAAAACACAATCTATTAAGTAAAACAGCACACTGAACCAATCAACAGTAATTACTCAGACTAAGAGCCATTTAAATGATTTATGGCAGAAATTAAATGATTTTAAAATGCTTCATAAAGGTGTGGTATGTTCCACACATGCACATACAGTATGTAGAATGTATGGAGTCTGTGTTAAAATGCTGCGATTAATTGCCTCACAAAAATGCCACAAATCATGTATTTTAGCAAAAAAATCATTCTAACAGGAAAAAATTAATTTAAATTGATTTCTGGTTCAGGAATACAGCTATAAAATGCTTCAGACTTTAGTGTAAGAGCAATTCTCTCTCTCTTATAGAGATACTTAATTACTTTAATAAGTCTGTAAAACTATTTTATAAAGCAGTACCTTTTGAATTACTTTCACCCTAGCAGAGATTACAATCACTTTATGGAATATAATGTAAATACATTTCTCAGCATATTAATAAATCCTAACATTTGCTGCATTGAAGTCTGGAGGAAGAGTGCTGTCTTTATTTTAATATGGGTGTTCATCCTCTAGATTTTCCTTCAAGCTAAAGTAAATTAAGTGTAGTTTATGATAATACTTCCCTGTCTATACCAAAAATCACAGTATAAGTTTGACCACTTTAAACGGGGTCAGGTCACCTGGGTTGGGCCCAATGTCTGGTCTCCCTTTCAGGCCCATGACAGGTGCTTGGTTTAGAATTTAAGAGCAGGGTATTAACAAATATTTTAATACTTTTGTCATCAGCCTTCTCACATGGTAAGTCATAATTTTCCTCCCTTTAATGCTCTGGTAGATGCAAGACCTTCAACTAGACGACCTGCCCATTAAAGAACCAAATGCAAAATCAATGATGAAGAAATTTTTCAGTCATAGAAGTACCTTGGTGACTGTCAGAAAAGAAAATTACTTTTAGATATAAGATCTCATTATGTAGAGTTGCTTAAATGTTAAAGTTAACATTTAGTAAAAGATATCAGTGTAGCTACATGAAGCTTTGGTTCCTTTATTGTTACAATGACCTAACAGAAGAAAGGGCTTGAAAACCTTTGCAGGCTCTTAAGCAATTTACAGTGAAGATAGGTCAATACAAATGAAATAGCTGATAAAATAGAACTTGTTGTAAAAACTGCCTAGAGAATTCATAGGTTTATGACAGATGACCTTTGTCATTCAGTTTAAAAATAAATTGTAACTTCAATAAAGGAATTTTTATTTATATTTATATCCTTTATTTTAATTAAATCTCTAGTGTGTTCTTTAGTGCATTCGCTCTATCTGTGACACCACAGCAGTTTCCAGATAATGATAAAACATGATAAGATACAGGACTGTTTTATTTCAGTGTTCATCAACTTCCAGAAGCGATATTATCTTTTGAAAATAGTACTGTGAGGTGTGATGGCACTGGAACTTTTATTTTGATGGCATGTCAATGTAACACAGATATGCATCCTCCAGAGGTGCTACAGGGATGCTGTGACAGAACTTATGGTTTGTAAATACACAGAAATATTATTCCAAGCTTAATCGTGTTTGCAAAAGAAAGAACATTTTTTTTTTTTTTAAATAAAAGTCTGCCTGGGAGGGGAAAACCAATTTATCTAAAGTAAAACAAATGCATTTTTCCTACCTATGCAGCCTCTGCCTATTTCAGGTTAAAGATGGGATAATTTTTTAAAAAAAGTTAATGAAGCACACTTTCTCTGTAGTTCTCTTTTACCTCTCTTTGCAGCAAATCATTCATGGAATACTGATCAAGAAATATTATGTAGGCAATTGGATTGCAGGTGATTGGGGCAGGGTATCTGAAATGGAATATACAATTTCTGTGGTCACTGGAATCAAGTCTGTAGAAAATTCACATTCTGCTGAGTTTCAGACAAGTACTTTGAGAGCAAAGCATGTGGAAAACATACCCTTAAATCAGCCAAGCAATCTAGGAATAATAAAAGACCACATTAAAAGACAAGGAAATCCATTTTTGCTTTCATTCAACAATTCACAGAAAAACTGCAGATAGAGATAGAAACTATGTTATCAGATATGTGAAAATGTGCTGTTTAAGAGAATTTTTTTCAAAACATTCTGTTCTAACAAAATTTTAATGATTAAGAATGTGTGAATAAATTTGAATACATTATTTTTTGAGTGTTCAACAGTTTATTATCTTCATAGTCTTGTTTAAATTAAGGAATTTCATGGCTATACAGCAGTACTATTTGGTGGGTTGTTCTTGCAGAAGAAGATGCAGTAGAGAAATTGGGAAAGGAATATGCTCAATTAATTAGCACAGTAGCAGACCTTGCTCCTATTTAAAATCTAGCTTAAATACTAATTTGGCAGATGTTTGACCAGGAAGGAAACACTAGGCACTCTTTAAATTTGGGGAAGGAAGTAGGAAAACATAGAGCTTGAAAGGCATTTTGACAGCATTTTATAATAGCTGTTATAAAATATTTTATAATAGCATTGTTATTTGATACATTCTCTTTGATAGCAATTCTAATGCAGGTTTTTAAATATTTTTTTTACTATCAAATCACTGCATTCACACCCTTCATTTCTCTCTGGTTACAGTAAATCAGTTGGGAGTCTCTAATTTTATTTTCTTAAATTTTTCTTTTCATTATGTTTTTATCTTATTACTTTTTATTCCCTACTCATTACTCTCTGAGAAATCAAAAACCTAGGGCATCCAGCATCTCATCTTACACTGCAAAATTTTGCAAAAGCCTTTTTTGAGGGATGATATCTGTTGAAGTCTGTCTTTACAAATATCCCTCCATTTCCTCTTGTCTGGACAGGAAAGATAAAATCTGCTACAGAAAAACTGCTAGTGTCTTTCCACTTAGATACTAGAATGTTTTATAAGTACCTAACCAACTGAATAACCAAAATCTTTTAATAGCAATTGACTATGGGCTAGATACAGGAATAATACCTTTGCTTATAAATTAAATTATTCTTCTACATTATATCTGTTCTGAGCATGTGGAAAAAAAAACTCTGAGCCTGACTGAAATGATCATTTTTATATATTTGACAGGAATTCTCTCTGGGGCTTCCTAAGAGTTTAACTGTAGCTAAGTTGTTATTACAGGTTTGGACACAGACTGTGGTGTTACTCACAGAGCTGCCTCTAGAGGAAGGGCAGACTTCCCTGGGAGCTCACCTGTGGCCAGGTGCCTCTCTGGTGGGCAGGTGGTTTGGCAATACAGCCTGTCCCAGCTGCAGACTGGCCTCCAGCCTTGTGGGCAAGAGAGCTGCCCAGCTCTGCGCCAGCTCCCTGGCTGCACAGGCTATCACAGGCTGGAAATAAGGAGCACATTTTGGTTTGAAAACATTAACCCATCCCTGCAGCAGTGATATCATGGTGTTTTCTATATCAGATATTGTGAAATAGTGCTTTATAAAAATATAATCCATTGCGTGTATAAGGTGTGTGTGTGTGCTGTTGTCTGGAAGTACAAAAGTTTCTGTTTCAAAAAACTTGTCCCATTTCTGGGCCAGATATGTTTGGAAAATAATGGCAAAAAAATTAAAAGTCCCTGTTATAAAGAAAAATTATTCCGATTGAATATAAAGCCTCATGAGTCCTGGATCTTACTTTGTCAGACCAGGCCAGAGACACTTTATCTGCAAATAATGCAACAAAGTTTCAAGGGAGTAGCTGAAGAAATTGTATTGTCATGGAACTAAGGTGATTATTACATGATCTGGCAGTTTGACCCTGATCAAAGCTACTCTATCACTTGCCTCTGCAACTGGACAGAGAAAAGAAAAAGTATGATGAAAGGCTCATAGGCTGGAATAAAGACAGGGAGAGATCACTAATTGTTTACCAACATAGGCAAAACAGACTGGACTTCAAGAAATTAACTGAATTTATTATCAGTCAAAATCAAAGCATGATAATGAAAAGTAAACCAAGTCTTAAAACCACTTTCTCCCTACCTCCTGGGCTCTACCTCCTCCCCCAGCTGCACAGGGGAATGGAGAATGGGGCTTATGGTCAGTTTGTCTCATCTCATCTCGCATTGTTTCTGCTGCTGCTCAGGGGGAGGAGTCCTTTCCTTCCTCCAGCATGGGGTCCCTCCCATGGGAGACAGTTCTCCACAAAATTCTGCAGCGTGAGTCCTTCCCACGAGTTACAGTTCCTAACAAACTGCTGCAGCGTGGGTCACTCTGCCATGGGCTGCACTCCTTCAAGAACAGCCTGCTCCAGCGTGGGTGCCCCAGAGGGTCACAAGCCCTGCCAGGATCTCGCTCCATCATGGGCTTCCCATGGAGTCATAGGTTCCTTTTAGGCATCCCCCTGCTCCATTGTGGGGTCCTCCGCAGGCTGTGGGTGGATCTCTGTGTCCCCATGGACCTCCATGGGCTGCAGTGGCACAGCTGCCCCACCATGGGCTGCAGGAGAATCTCAGCTCTGGTGCCTGGAGCACCTCTTCCCTTTCCTTCTGCACCGACTGGGATCTGCAGGCCTACTACTTCTACATACTCTTACTCCTCTCTGAGCACAATTACAACTGCACAATAACTTGTTTTTACTTTTTAAATATGTTTTCACAGAGGAGTTATTACCACCTCTGATGGGCTTGGCCTTGGCCCATGGTGGGTCAGGCTTGAAATCATCTGGCGTTGGTTCTGTCAGACATGGGGGAAGCTTCTGGCAGGTTATCAGAGAAGCAACCCCTGTGGTCCCCCTGCTACCAAAATCTGGCCATGCAAACTCAATACACATGGTCTAGAATAATTAGACATTATTCCTCCAAGTTGCTTCATTTTGATGTCCAAATTTATAGAAGAAATGCTATCTTCAGGCCTAAGAATGCATGTCTACGGTATATGTACATTAAAATTTGCATTTAGAGAAGACAGACTCAAGCTGGATTTTGTGACTGGTTTCTCTCGGAAGAGGCCCATGCTATTCAACAGTGTGCTGTAAAACAAATGTATATTTTGTGAAATGAATATCAGACTTTGAGTGTTGTGTTAAGTATACTCAGATCTGGGAAATCTGTGATTGCTGAGTTCTCAAGGGATACTAGGAACAAAATCAACTGAAATAACCTTTGTTTATAGGACAAAAACAGGCTGCAGATAATCAATATATAATCTTCAAGAGTCTCAAGTATCAGTGGATACTAACAAGGAAAGCATCTCTCAATATTCTGCTATATTGATCAAAAATAAAACCTCAACAGCTTTAAATAATAAAACTTTAATATTATTATGAAATATATTTTTTGATATAAAAATCAACAATTAGATATAATAAAATAAATTAAAATATTGTGGGCAATGGGTTACCACTGCCATCCTGCACTATCACTATAAGTCACTGAAATA
This sequence comes from Vireo altiloquus, assembly GCA_013396875.1. Lineage (NCBI taxonomy): Eukaryota > Metazoa > Chordata > Aves > Passeriformes > Vireonidae > Vireo > Vireo altiloquus. Next base: position 746,719 of record VZRF01005657.1, on the reverse strand, counting down.
TCTACAGCATATGTCATAAATCTTGCTTATGTAGAATAGCTATATGTGGTCAGGTTTCCATCTGTTGGTAAAAAAATGTCTGTTTTATTATCTTTGTGCTGAGAGGGCCAATACCAGGTGATTCAGAAGAATATACTAGAAATCCCATGAAATTCTAATAATCTCCTTGAGGAGGTTTCATTCTAATCCTCTTGCATTCAGTAATTTCAAGCTGTAAAGCATAAAATTTTCTGACTGTTATATTTATTTTTTCTCTTAGCAGTAGTCAATGTTGGGTATTGTTATTCTATAAAACCTTAGTTGAAATTGTCTAGCTGGCATCCCACCTCTGTGAGTTCCACAGTCTTAATTATACTTTCAGTGAGGAAATTTTACCAATTGGGAAAGGAGCTGAAAAAGTATTTCTTTGCCTTTTTATTATGACTTTTTCTAGACAAGCAAGCACTCTTTTCCAGTTTGTTGAACCAGGAAACCAGCTAAATTAAATTCAGGGTTTTGGTGAAATAAAATCCACAGATTAGGAGGCAGAATGGAAATTAATCCTATAAAGGAAACTATGGAAATGAAATTGGTTAAAATTCTTTGTTCTGTCATAACATGCTAAAATAAGAGGACTGCCTGAGGGCCCAGAATTTTGATCCATTTAATAGTGACCTGAGAAGGGAAAAACTATTAGAGCTTTATGAAGTTTGATTAATGTCTGAAGGCTTTCAAATAAGCAGTTTTGATATTGTCATCTCAATTAGAAACAAATTGTTGTCATTGACATGGTTCTTGCAGCACACAGCTGGAAAATCATAAAAAAAGACTACGGAGGGCATTGAAGAGGCAAGCAGAAGCTTTTCTTTCACTTAAAATTGTCTGTGGTCAATTAAAAAAATAGCAGGAGTACCGTGAGACTCACTGTGTAGTCCTTGATGCAAAGGTCGGAAATCACCAGCTCTAGATGGGTGAATGAGGTTGATCTGAACTGTAACTCATCCAAACCAGTTCATGTTATCTTTGCATCTGCATGACTGGGAGATTACTGCTCATGATATCTCAGAAGTACTTAGCAGGAGCGAAATTTCAGCTTAAAACTGAGGTTCCTAATTTTAATTGTACTAATGCTGCTGTTCTGTTCAGATCGTGTTCTGCAAAAAAGTATTTCTGTGGGAATGAAAGAGTGTATTTTTTGTTGTTATTGTTGGCTAACACATACACACAGACACAAAAAAAAGTAATAAAAGAAAAACTTTCACAGCTTTCCCATTATTAGTTCTGGGAAAACACAATAAAGCCACAGCTGGCAGGCACATTTTTTTTCTTAGCATTTGATAATAGAATTAATTGGTAAGTGGAAAGCTTACAACCCTTTTTCTGCTGCAAGTTGCCCTCTGCTATCATTTTGAATAGATGTTAAAATCCAAGCTAATTGTAATTCACTTAATAATGAAGAAATATATTTGCATCATCAATAATCAAGGCTTTTATTTACAAGTAATTTTAGTGTAGAACGTCAATAAACTGTGGACAAAGAGATGTTCAGGTTAGGATGAGTAGTTCAGGGTGATGGGGTAAATTCAAATGCAGGACTTTAATAAATGTATCCAGTCCATGTGCCTCCTGTGGTAAGGACAATCCTCGCTGTAACAGCATTCCAGGAAGCGTGGGGCAGAGGTGGGGTGGGTGGGAGAAGAATGTCTGTCTTTCTAGTACCCTACAAAAGTGAAGTGAGCAATACTGTGAGTGAAGAACAGCAGCTCCAGCGGAGCTGTCTACAGTAGTTCAAGCCCATTGCTCCATCCCCATTAGAGACATTTATCATTTAGTCACTATGCTTATGCAACAGTATTCTAAAGCTGCAAAAAATACCTTGCCAGCTCTATATTAGGGATGGGTGAATTCATTCTGATAAAATGAGAACTGCTCTTAATTTTTCCCAGACCTGTAACTGAACCAAAACCTAATGTTCATCCATCATTTTTTCAGACCCGAAAGTTTCTGCTTTGCAAACAGGGCCACAATATATCAGCTCAGCAAGGTCCCTGATGCAATGGTTGGTGGGCATGGTATAAGAACATGACCAGAATGGAACAGATTATTTGGGAATTTCTCCATCCCTTTCCATCTGCAAACTTCTCTCCTAGGCTTCTTGCCAGCGGTGAAACCATGGTGAGGATGTAATCTGCTGGCAGGCCAAAAGAAGCATAGTGTCAGCAATATGGATTGATACGTATATTTAGGAATAGCTGGATTTGAAACACAACATACACTTACAGCCAGATTAATTCTGGGAAATGTTAACCAATAAAATACTGCACAATTTAAAAAAAAATTGTTTTCTGTTTCTACTATTTTTCCATGTCATTTTTCTCACACTTTATTATTTATAAGCCATTATAATATGCATGGCATTTACAAGCAGCTTTCAGCAAATTCTTGTGCAGGTATAGAAGTTATACATAATTATACCAAAATTCATGTCTTTCAATGCAATGTTGCATTGCATCTTGCTGACTTGTCACCTCTACCTAAGTACAGATTTGTATTTACTAAGAGAGTATTTCTTCAGTGAACACTTTTCATATATTGACCAGGCTGGAGAAAAGATCTTCCTAATATCTGATGGAAAGTAAATGAAGAAATATGTATTACAGCAGTGACATGGAACATAATAAAATTTTCCGTTCTTAAAAGCCTTGTTGAATTTCAGGTTTGTTTTTTTTTCAGAAGTGACTAAACAATAAGCAAAATACGGTCTCAGTGATTGAAACTAAATTATTTTCAGCGCTTAAACTGAAACCATGATTCTTCAGCACTTTTCTTCCAAAAAATAATCTGAATAAGCCTCCATCCTTTGGTGAATGAATGTATTTCTGCCTGTTATTATTCAAGGACTGTTCACAATTTACATTTAATCATCTGCAGCCAAGGAGCGAAAAACATTCAAAGAAGTTTTGAAGAGGTATAGCAAAAACTAATGTAAGGATGATCTACTGGAATACTATTTAATGACCATGGTCATAGATTCAGTACCAAATGCTCCTAGGGTGACATTTGACATGGAATTTTCTCAGAATTACATCTGAATCCTCTGTAAGAAATGATTCCTATTTTCATTGACAAAAAAGGAGCTTTTGTTGCAGTCAAAATCTGCTTGAATTTGTTCTCTCCTCTCCATAAGAATGTTGGATGATAGGAAAGAATTCTCCGATGTGTGAGTCTTTTATTTGTGCAATAAGGAATATTTCACATGGCTTCTTACGTTGTCTGATGGCTTTACTGGTCAAGTAAGTGTTTTCTTTGACTAACTTTCAGATTTTTCAGTTGTCTCCTCCTGACTCTACAGGTTTTTTGTTTCTTTACTTCAGAAAACAACTTTGCCAGCAGTGCTGGTCAAACTATCTGAATGCTGTCCTGGATGATGTCTAACATGACCATGTTTGAAAAGAACAGTTTAGGAACATTGCATCTATACAGTCCAGGAATGGGCTGTTTATAGTAGCTTGTAATAATTTCAGGGTTATCATAAGTGTATAGGCATACAGGAACTAAAGACAATTTGGGGTGTTTTCAGGGGAATAGTCTTTGACTATTAAAGTATTAGAGAAAATGGGATCTGTTCAATATTGTCTTAGCTTGTTCAAAAATCAATGCTATATGTTAGAGGGTTCTGTGTCACATGTCCTGTTAGGTCTATTCTTGATTTACAAAGGAAATGAATAGAATCCATGGATACATTTGTGAAAGTCTGGAGGACAGGATAATGTCAAAAAGGCCTCTGGTGATCATTGCCAGTATTAACCATAGAGGAAGGTGTTGTTGGATCTCTCAGATCTCCAAAGTGTTACATGCTCTTTCTTTTCTGCTATTTCAGACAAAAGCTGATATGTCAGATCTATCACATGTGTGGTACACAGAATGCACTCACGAAGTTAGATTGAGCTTTGCAGATCTGAGAACTATGTCTTTAATTAGCTGAAGCAGACATTGATGTTAGAAAGAAATAGGTTCTGTAGCACTTCAGTACCTGTTTCCAGCTAGGCGGTGAAGCAACATATTTGGTACATAGACTATTAAGTCAGCAAGAAACACAACAGGAATTGTAGCTGTTGGCTAAAATTTACTAAAAATAAATTGGATCCTGGAAACTGTGTAGTGCACCCCACTCCATTAATAAATTGTTAAACTGAAAGCTCACATGTACTTTCAGTAAGCAGTGGCATTTTATCTTAAATAAGGATGAGAAATTTCACTTACTACAAAGTAAAGCAGTAAAAAGGTTCCTTATCTATGGGACCAGAATAGGGCTATTAGTAACACTGTCTGCTTCTTTTTAAAGTCCTATTAGTGTCAGGTAATATGTTTCTCCAATGGTGCTTGATATTCTCTTGGCTAAAAAACCCTGAAAATTAACTTTCCAAGGAAATATTTTAAGTAATAATATCTGGCTAAAGAAAATGTAACCCTTAGTATCAGTCAAACATATACTGGCTTTGTTCTTAGAACTGTTTTCACAGGCATTAGCAATGTAATCTGTTATTTCTGTTTCTGTACGTGTGTTTCTTTTTTGGTCTATATGTGTATATACCTTCTAACCAAATATTGAGTTTGTGCTATTTCCTTGAATTCAATAAGATGCATAGCTAAAAGGCAGGACTATTCTGACAGCCAAAACCTAATATTTATTCTTCTCTGTGTATATAATGCAAGGTAAGAGATGGGGATCCCAAGCTGCTGTGTAAGTATTGATCAGTCCTCTTCATGTCATAGTTCTTTACTTTAAATAACATTTAAAGTCTGTAAGAGACCTATAGTTTTCAAAGTATGCCTTACAGGTTATGCCTTCAGAGCTAAAAAGCCCAAGGTTGTTCAAATAGCATGGACACTGGATGGTGTGAAAAACATAGCTGAAATTCTTGTGGAAGTAGCACAAACTGCACTACTGTGATTGGAAGCATGAAGATGGAAAACACTATACCACATGGAACAAGCATCATCTGAGAGACATCTCATATCTCTGCTGCTAAATAAAGCAGGAGCAGAGCATTAACTTAAACACTGAACAACTGCTTGTCCATACTGGGTATTTCCTGTCGTATTTCATGCAGAGCAATAGTTTAGTGATCTCCTAGACATTGTCTGGGCACAGTTTGGTGGGATAACATGTACTGTAGACTATGTCTCAAAGGTAGAATGAATAGGACTAGCTTTGTCTCTCTGTATTCTATATATCTCTCCATCAATATCTGTGCAGGCTGTGTGTGTGTGCAGGCATGGGTGTATGTATTCAAACTCCATGTCTTACAACATGTCTTGATTTGTAATATTTCCTTTGTTTTGTGCCATGAAAATATCTCACTGTGATGTCCTATAATATGGTCCTTGCTTTGTTGCAGACCCCTAGACTGAGAAATGTACAACACTCTGTAACCATGTCCTAAAACCACCTGAATACACAAGGTCCTTGGACTAAGCACAATGTGATGAAGATGGTACCTGTGTGGTCCCTTTGGCCTAAGGATGAGGAAAAACGTCCTTGGCACACATTTATTCTGTGGGGCCAGTATAGATATATCCAACAAGAACAGGCAGAAAACAACTCATAAGCAGAATGCAAATATTACATCTACTGTGCTGGGGATTTTCTGAAAATTGCTTTGATGTTTGAATGCAAGTAGAGAGCCCCTGCAGTTTTCTTGGTTTTACCAGTATTCAGCTGCTTTTCAGAACTATCCTTTAATTTCCTAAAATGAAGCTTAAAGCAAAAGAAATTAAATACTTACATGAGTGTAAAACAAAACCATCCCCTAAAATCCAAATGTTCATTAATGATATGATTAATTCTGATCAGTGATGGCATAAGGTTTCTACTGAAATGTCCTCCTGGAACTCTGCAGTGAATTCCAGGCAAGTGTGAGAGAAATGGTCCCAGGTGATGGATCACTTGCTGAGTGGCTCAGAGTAACTTTCCCCAGCATTCATTCCCTGGATGAATGTTCCTTTTAAGAGTGCTTTGGAGGTCAAAAGTCTTTCTGGCTAAGAAGGCTGTGAAGAAGAGGAAGTCTTTCACCAAAGCACTGTTTGTCACCAAGCTCCCTGGGCTGTGAAGCTTGTTTTTCATTGTTTCGTGCCTAGTTCTGATGAACTGGTTTGACAGCTGCAGTTTTAGAAACTACTAAATAAAAGAGAAAAAAAATAGTTGGGAAAATTTTTCACTGAGAACATATGGAGCAAGAAACCAGTTTAGAAATCTTATGATTGGCTAAAGAACACAAAATCTATGGATCTAGACAATTAAAAGATAGATTCTGATTTGCTCACTCATCCTAGGGGGTAGCTCACTGTCAAAATTCTCCTTTTCAGTGAAGCTGTGGGAGAGCTTGTGCACTGTGGGGATGAAAGACAAAGCCTTGTTCTGATTCACATGCTGCAGTCAACCACGACTGATAAACATTTATCTCTTGAACAAGACTGTGTGCCATGCTCTCACATTCTCTATATGAAATATGATGGTGCAAGTTATTGATACAGACCTCAAACTTGCTGAGAAAAAACATCCCATTTTATGTGATAAGTCTTTTCTATAGCTTCTTTCTCCTTCAACAAAGGTTTCAGGCTCCTGAAACACTGGCAATGCAATTTGAGTTTAAAGTCCGTATACTATCTAATGGAGTGTCCCTTGTGAGAAATTCTAGAGCCAGCATAATGTCTGTGTGCTACCTCTTGCCTCCAAGGCTACTGCAGGTATGTCCAGTTCATGTTGTCCTTCTGTCATGTCAGCCTCTGGGTGCATTTTCAGTTCTCTGACCATTATGTATCTGGTGTAAAAGAGAGCAAGCCTGGACCCTTGTTAGTACACCAGGCTTTAACATTGCATGTGCTTCTTTACTTGCCACTGACCTTCACTTACACAGTGCCAGAGAGTCTTGCTCTCATGTACCTTGGTAGAGGGGCAGCCAGGCTGCCAGGCCTGCAATCCCAGTAATCTGTGCAGTAGGAAAAACACTGCACTGAAAGCTGCCTGTATATGATCCCATGAATCCATATAGAACAACAATCTTGGCAGATGAAGGGCTCTCTATATTGTTTATTGAGGCATATCACTCTTTTTTCTTTTTTTTTGTTAGTTTTCTAGATTGAGTATAGGGTCACTATTTTGAGCCTAAGCAGAAAAGATCATTTTTCCCCTTCAGACTTGCCACACAAAAATATAACAGTTTATACAATGAGTCATGCTCAGAGTTTCTTTTGTCCTTGATAAGTCTCTGAAGTGCAAATTAGAGAGATGTGTATATAATTGACAATGAATTTTTAAGACCTTGATACCCTTGGTGTTACCTGTGTCTGTGACAATAGCAGTGCAGCATCCTTTCCCTTGCCACACTGAGATTTTTTCTTACATTGCTGGGTCTAATCAGGGTTTACTTGTTTCAGTCACCTAAAACCAGAATATAATCCTGCCTATCTGATTCTGAGACAAATTAAATAGCTGTCATACGTCATGTGGGCTCCTCTTTGTTATCAGTGCTCTGTGGTTAGTTCTAATTAGAACAGCGAAATACTTAAGAAAGCAGGAGTGAGGTTGTTCCCAGGAATACAATTATCTACCTACTGCATGATCCTCTGAAAACTCCTGTGGCTAGGGATCACCCAAACCTTCCTTCGTCCCTTCCAAAAGAGCTTGTCTTGTCTTTACTTTCTCTCCCTCACCAGTATTTACAGAATCAGAATTTTCTTGATCTTTTTAAGCTTTGTTTAAAAGCTGATATGGAGCAATTTCAGTGCTGTCTCATGCTGGGAACAAACAACACATTGCACCTTTTGAATTTCCCCTCACATGGAATTAACATTGATCAAGGTTCTTAGCATGTCTGTGAGATAGAGAAATACAATTCTTTCCCTTTTTACAGTTAGAGAAATAATGGCACTTTGCAGTTCAGTTAATTTAGAAAGACATCAAAGAAAGTGGTGTGGGGAGGTTTATGTGCTTATATTGATGGAGGCAGACAGACACACTCTGGCTTCACTTTCAGTCTTGCCTATGATTTCTAGGTGTAGTTAATGTCCAGGCTTGTATAATTTGTCTTTAACAATGATTACCACGTGGACATAAGATTTTTTTAATTTTAATTAGCAGATTAAAACTGTCCAATCAGCTGGACAGAGTAGTCCGAGTGAGCTTGTCTGAACCTGCTGCTGGAGAAAAGTGCCCTGTGACATCTGGATTCTAGACTGCAGCTAGTGATTAGCACATCATCCTCCATCAAGGGTTTCTGTACTTGCTTTTTCTCAAGGTGCCCAGTAGGAATATGTATCAGTGTCCTCAGAAATGTTTCTGAAGTTTTTGCAATTTATATCATATATGCAGCTTACTGAGAAACACAACTGAAATAACATCCATTTACCCTATGCTAGTGCTAGTCATGTTTCACAAGGAATTCTGTTTGTATTCTTAAATCTCCAAAGTGAAAGTTGATGTAGCTCCTATGACATATATTGGCTTCATCCTGTATTTAACATTGATAAGTTGCAATGGAGCAACTCTTACCTGTTATTTTTCTGTATAATATTATCATGCTTCTAAGATTACCTAGTATAATATCAGTCTCAAAATTATAGAATCAAAGAATCATAGAATGGTTTTGGTTGAAAGGGACCTTGAAGATCACCTAATTCCAACCCTCCTGCCACAGGCAGGGACATCTTCCACTAGACCAGGTTGTTCAGAACCCCATCCAACATGGTCTTGAAAACCTCCAGGGATGGGGCATCCACAGCTTCCCTGGGCAACCTGTTCCTGTGCCTCATCACTCTCACATTAAAGAATTTCTTCCAAGTATCTAATCTAAACCTCATCTCTTTCAATTTGAAGCCATTTTCCCTTATCCTGTCACTAGATGCTCTTGCAAATATTCTTGCCCCATCTTTCCTGTAAGTTCCCTTCAGGAACTGCAATTATGTCACTGCAATTAAGTCACACCAAAGCCCTCTCTTTTCCATGCTGAACAAACCCAGTTCTCTCAGCCTTTCCCCGCAGGAGAGGTGCTCCATCCATGATTAAATCAGTGACCTCCTCTGGACTCGCTCCAACAGGTCCATGTCCTTTCTGTGCTGGGGTCCCCGGAGCTGGACTCACTCCTCTGAGGGTGGTCACAGGAGAACAGGGTACAGGGACACATCCACCTTGCCTGAGCTTTGATGCAGCCCAGGACATGTTGGGTCTGGAAGTGCACATTGTGAGCTCATGTCCTCTTGCCTTCCATCTCATTAACCTTTGAAAATGCTTACTTGAGAAGAGGAAACATTCCAACTCTGACAGCTGTACCTAGAAGCAGAAACTATAGAATAGCAATACATCATTCTCCTACAGCTCTGCATCCCTATTGTTTTTGCCTTGAAGTTGAAATAGGTCTTCCTTTCAAAATCTTCTCCTTTAGGTACTGGAAAGAATCCATCAGTATAATGCTGATAGGCTATATTCTGTCTGTGTAACACATCAGGTCATCCATCAGCACATCCATTATTATGCCAGGTGCTTCAAAGCTTGGGAAGCTACTGGCTCTCAAAACCCATTGTATTGCAAGCTGCTCACTATATATATCAGTGGGAAATCGTTAAAAGCAAAATGCTTCTACTAGGGGACGAATCTCAAAAGGTTTGCTTCAGGCAACACAAAAAAAGTTTTTCAGTAACTTCTTTGTTATGAAAATCAGCTTGGAAACCTCATGAGAATAGGTCTTCTCCTTTTGAGAACTGCAGTATTGTCCCAGTTTTGGTCAAAGTGAAAATACCAGTAGAATGATCTTTTCTTAAAATAGTTCAATAAATCAATGACAGATTCTTATCAAAACCAGGGAGAGTAAGAAATCTGTGAAAACTCAAAATGCTAATCAGGGAAAGAAAACGTCTGAAAATGGATAACATCACCCTGGAGCTGACTTCACAAACCTGGAAAAATCTCCCACAGGCCTATCTTCAAGAAGGTTAGAACCATATGTTTCTGTGTATTCACTCTTTATGTTTTCAGCTAAACCAGAAAAGAAAGAGAAAAAATAATAAAGCCCTCCAGCTCTGTTACGGCTTTTATCATTTCAGATCTTTCCCTTAATAATTCAAAGTAAACTAATTACCTAATTATGTTAACAGGTGTCAGTCATTCAAATATAAAGAGCTACTAGATAGAGCTGAACTGGGGAATTCTTTTCCTTAAGTGTCTGCACTTAAAATTTGAAACATAATGGCATTAAAACAACTGATTGAGTTCTTTTAAAGACATTGCAGCTTAGATCCATACTGGAGGCATTCACCTGTGAGGCAATTAAGCTTTTACCTCCCATTACAATACTTTGGCAAGCTTCCTGATGAATCCTTTATGTGTGTCCCCTCATGTCTAAAAGCCTACAGTACAGAGTTGTACTGTTTGAAAGGAGGATGGGGAGATGCTGGTTAAAGAAGGGGGAGAATACTGGCCTTGATGTGAGTGTAATTGTGTTGGGAATTATCCTGTGTCCATTATCTTCCTTAAAAGTACTGTATTATGCCATGACAACAACCAATAGTACTGTTGGGGTCATTACTCATGGGGCCAAGTGATGTAAAATTATTAGATGGTCTAAAAAATACCCAATATTAAATTTTCAATAAAAATTTAAGGTGTTTTTTTCTCTGTAATATATTTTGTGAATCACAGTTTTCTCCTGTCTTCCATGTCTTATGCCCTCCCCTCCACTCCTGAATAAATGCAAGTGGCTGCCTCTGAGTGCTCTTCAGTTCCATAATTTCCTGAAAAGTCTGACAGGGTTTTATCTCAGTAGTAAGCAGAACGTCATTAAAGTGACAAAAAAATGAGACCCAAAAATACAAATAAAGCTTATTCAGTGAGATAAAGGAGGCAAACATTTCATAAGTGTTAATACTGACTTGGGACCTTTCTTTATAGTCAAAATATTTCAGTATTTGAAAGTTTTGGCTTTCAAGGAAAAGAAAATCAGGAAAATGCAGCATGTTTGCTTGTTTGTGATGCTCAGAGGAAAGCTAATTTTTCTGACAAAGGCAAACTCTAATCATGACAGTCAAAATAAATATTGCTTAGGTGACCTGTAGTTAATATTTCCAGTCTGGCACATCCAAGCACTGAGCCCATCTATTAATGCTCTCCTAGGGGAATGCAGACACATGCCTATGTGTGTGCATATTGTTTCTGCTGCCTTGATTTCTTACCGCTGTATTTCATCCAGTGGCAAAAGCAATACGTGTTTTGGTGCTGAAAAACCTCAGTCCAAACCTAGGTCATGATATTTCACAGGGATGTAATCCAGCATGACACTACGAGTAGCTAGAGAAGCAGGTGTGGTGAAGTAAGGGGGTGGGGAGGAGGGAGCTTGGCTGGAATTTGGGAGACCTGCTTCTTTATGACAGCCTACAAAACAGTGCTGTGGATAAGGAATGGTGCAGAAACCAGAGTTAAGCCACAATGTAGGCATGTGATCCAAAGCAGGGAACTGAATTCTGGCAAGTTGTCTTCTTTCAGTGTGCAAATGCTTAAAATTTGGCAACAAAGAAGTTCGCAGACTTCCTAATAAGCTGCTCTGATTCTGTTCTGTTACTCTGAACACCTTTTTAATATATAATAAATGGAATTGAAGTGATGGGGTTCAAATAATAATCAGAAAAATTCATGGGAGAAATGCTCATCAGAACAGTTAAACACAAAGACAGCAACTCCTACCTTCAGTCTTTGAAAATCTTGCTACTGCAAGGTGTAAAATTAAGCTAAAAATGCATGAGCCCACATTTACCCTCTTCAGTTCTTTCTCTGGCTCTGCTGGATGCTGATGGTGATTCCTTGAGGTGACAATATTATGCCTGATGGGCCAGCAGTCTGAACTGAAATGGCCACTCCTATGGTCTTATATTACTGTAGCTTTGTGTTTGGTATTACTTTCCACAGTGTATTTGTGTTGAAGCAGGGAGCAATGATGGTGTCATGGCTGGAAAAAAGATGGACAGCAATGAACAGGCTGAGACCTAAAATTATTCTTCCTTCTTCAAATCTTTAATACGAAATTTTACTTTAGTCCAAAAGATACCTGGAAAATACCCCCAAGATACCCTCCTGTGCCCCCAAAATTTAAAGAAAAATGTTAAAAAAACCAAAAGTCTTGTCAATGTGCAGGTGTCAGGCAGAACACAGTTCATTCATTTTAGTAAAAGCATTCATTATACCAAATGCTTGTGTGTATGGAAAAGAGGTATGCTAGAGAGAGAGGATGGATTTCTGAATGAAGAGCAAAGAGAAAACAGGTGCTGTTTGAAGTTTTCTTGATATGGACATCTACAGATAAACTTCTCAAAAACTCCCCTAGCCAAAGAACTGTTTTAACAGATGAGCCATTATGCTGTTGTCTCTCTATTTATTTTTAAGGAAGACTGAACTGCATACCATCCAAACAGTTGTGTAATTACAACTGTACTCTCTCCATTTGTTTTTGAAAAGCAAAACAGTTTCTCTGCTAGGGAAAGCTTATTTAAAGTTAACAAAACTGTCAAAGGCTATAGAGAAAGAAGGGCTTGGGGAAACATTCCCCTGCATTACACAAACCACTTCACTCAGCAATGTGTTGTGATACTTCCCCATTTTTACCATAGGCACAGGTGGGAGAGCACCAGGTCTAAGACTGGTTTAACCTCTAGGAATTTAAACCCATAGCTCAGGCTGAAAGGGCTTGAAACTCCACATCTCTGGGACTGTGGATCAGGAATGAGAACAATGCAGAGGAGAGATGAAAACACTTCCTACACAAATTGGCCCTTAGCCTGGTGCTGGGAGACGTCTTTTGGCATGGCAAGAATCAGGTCAATGGCACGCAGACTGATGCCAACAACAAAACCCCCCAAAATTAATCATGTTATTTAAGACAGACTGCAGGATAAGGAGTGTACTAACTGGACTCTGCAATGGCAACAGAAAATTTTTTGTGCAGCATAACAACTCATACAGGAAGTTAGTATTTAGGTTAATATTTAGTGTACTGCTTGCTACTTATCTATTAACTCATTTTTCTTGAATCTTTGAAAAGATTATCTGTAAGTCCTGGAAATATCTTCACTCACTCCTTACTCTCACATCTATATTCTTTGTGTATTTACAGCATAAAAACAGTAACAGTCCTGAGTGTTTCCTATAGATACGTTCTATGAACTACTTCTTTTTTTGTCTTTGAAGGAAGACATAATTATTTTCTTCAAACAATTAATTTTAATCTTGTAAAAGAAGAAACACCTCTCTGCCTCTAAATGTAACAAGCTAAATCAATTTTATTTTATGTTTGTATTCAATACGATCCTATTAACTCACTGAGGATTGAATTGTTCCAAATATAATAATGCATGGAAAAATATTTAACTAGGTTTAGGACCTTGGAAATACAAACAACTTTACCTGAGAAAAATAAACACAGTTTTCCAGTAAGTGCTGCAGACACCATGTGCTTTTCAACAGAAGAAAAACAGAAATGCAGATTCAGACAGGGATAGCTTGCAGTATTTTATGGTGGGTGTCAGTTTTTCATCTATGGTATGCAGATTAAACTGTGTTTCGCTGTAAAATGTCACTATCTTGGCTGCTCTGGGAATCCAACAATATTATGATGGTAGTAAATAAGAACCAAGAAAAAAATCCTGCATAGCTATTATGTCAATGGAAGCAGAAAGTAGAGTGATCTGGACTGGCCAAATTGTGTCTTATGTAAGGCTACAAAACTCTTTGGCTTTGTAATACTTTTTTCTCTTCTGAAAATGAAGAAACAGAAAACAATAAATCTCTGAAAATTCTCTGGAAATGAAATACTGAATATGTAATTCATGGTTGACCAAATGACTTTTAAAAAGCAATTTGGAAGTAAAATTGAATTTTCCTGTAAAAAAATGCCAATTTTACTTTTGGAACCATATTTCTCAGAATAGGCATGTATCACTGAAATACCATTGAATAACAAGTGTTACTCAGTATCTTCATTAATGACATAGAGGAAGGGATTGTGTGCACCCTTGGCAAATTTACAGATGGCACCAAGCTGAGTGATACTGTTGACTCATTGGAAGGATAGGATGCCATCCAGAGGGACCTGGTCAAGCTCAAGAACTGGGGCCATGGGAAAAGTACTGCATTTGGGTCAGAGCAACCCCTGGTATTTGGGGTGAACCAGGTTGGGGTGAACAGATCCACAGCAGCCTTGCCAAGAAGGACTTGGGGGTGCTGGTGGGTGAGAGGCTGGACATGACCCAGCCATGTTCCCTGACAGCCCAGAAAGCCAAACGTGTCCTGGGCTGCATCCAAAGCACCATGGGCAGCAGGAGAGGGAGAGGATTCTGCCCCTCTGCTCTGCTCTGGTGACACCCCACCTGCAGTGCTGCATCCAGCTCTGGGATCCCAGCACAGAAAGGTCATTGATCAGGTAGAGTGAGTCCAGAAGGGGACACCAAGTTGATTAGGGAGATGGAGCATCTCTGCCATGAGGAAAGGCTGAGAGAATTGAGTTTGTTCAGTCTGGAAAAGAGATGGCTTTGGGGTAACCTAATTGCAGCCTCCCAGTACCTAATGGGAATTTACAGGAAAGATGGGGCAAGAATATTTGCAAGAGCATCTAGTGACAGGACAAGGGGGAAAGGCTTCAAAACGAGTAGATTTAGATTAGATACTTGGAAGAAATTCTTTAATGTGAGGGTGATGAGGGGCAGGAACAGGTTGCCCAGGGGAGCTGTGGATGCCCCATCCCCGGAGGTTTTCAAGGCCAGGCTAGAGGGGGTTCTGAACAACCTGGTCTAGTGGAAGATGTCCCTGCCCATGGCAGGAGGGTTGGAATTAGATGATCAAGGTCCCTTCCAACTCAAACTGTTCTTTGATTCTTTGGTTAAAATGTTTGATCTATGAAAAATCTGTAATTTTTTGATGGGTCATAGATTATTGGAGGATTTGTAACCAGATATAAGTGAGACTATTACTTCAAAAGAATAGGCTGTCCCTGTGAGGGGAAATACAATGATATTACTGTACTCTCCAAAAAGTCTGATAAAGCTCTTTTGAAATCAATGATAAAATTCTCACTGACTTTAGTGAATGAATGTAAACCACTTGATTACCTAAAAAGATACAATTTTTCATTAGTTCTTGGGTGTTTAAAGATGCACTGCTGGAATCTAATCAGCAGTTTTGCAGCCATCTCTTTTTTTTCCCTATTTTTTCTCTCTCCTCTTGCTTTGCCCCCCTTCCTACCCTCTTACCCCCCTCTTCTTTTTTGCCCTCTTTCCCTGCCTCACTGCCAAACAGTGCCCTGACATCTTCCTTTCATCTCACAGTTTTGGGGAACCCTAAATTATATGTTTATTTCCCAAGCTGCTATAAACTCCTTTTGCAAATATCCCTGCTTTTCGAAGGTTTACTTTTAGGGAACTGCAGCACTGAAAGCCCAGATAATCATGTCATCCAAAAGAAAACAGGCCCAATATGAGATGGAACCCTTCTTTGGGCAGTATCCTGTGTTAGAGCTATGTTGTAACAACATGACAGAGATATGATCCTATGTAGTGGGGTCTTTACTGGACACCAAGGGATCCAGCTGCAGTCACCTCACCTCCTTGCAGCTTACTCCCATCTCCTATTACAACAAGGATATTATTTCCATGTCTCTCTTTCTACCTTTCTGAGTTCTGTGGATGTAAAATGTTAAATTTGTGAAACAAGGGAGGTGTGTATTGAGAACAGTGCTACTTCTCTATAAACAACTGAAATAGGTCAGTAACTATGACCGTCTTGCACATTTACACCAAAGTAGCTTGCAAAACAAAGAAACCCCTTATTATACAGATAGAACTGAGACACAGACACAAAATACCATTTCTCATTCCACACTAAATAGACAATAAAGCCAAGAATATAACCTGTATTTTCTAACTTCTAGACTAGTCCTTTTCATCAACAGTTCTTTAAGCTGCTTCTAATATGTGCCATATTTCTCTACCTTCCACTTGTTCTACCACTCAGAGTCCCAGGTGGGTGGCAAATCATTCTAAAATTCTTTCATTAAGCAAATAAAGCTCCCAGCATCTTGTTTTCTCAATTCAGAAGAATAAAGAAATCTTTGTGCATTACAGACACACATTTTTCTTCCCAAATTGATCTTCTCTTAAAATACCTCTGATTGCTACTATGCTGCATTTCACATGCAAATATATTGTATTCCTTTTTCACTTGTTCATAGTTTAATTGGAGAACAGCAGGTGATCAAAATCACAGTAGTAAGAAAGGTGCATTTCTGTAGAACAGATGAGACTTCCATTTAAATCCTTACAGGGGTGCTTTTAGCTTTCTCTATTAAGCAGCCTTGCAACTTTCAAATCCCACAGCTATAAAACTGAAGCAGAGCCTTACCTGCCTTGTAAGTCCCCTCAATCACACAGGCATGAAGAGAAATCTTAGGCCTGCTTGCTGTCTTGTTTCTTTGTACTTAGTCTGATTTTTTTCCCTACCAAAGCCTTATCACAAGAAAGCATATGAACTTAGAGAGAAAAATCCATTTTCCTTTGCTAGATAATTTTTAAAAAATTAATTATCAGCAATGGCACACAATTGTCCAGTTTTAAAGAAACAGATAAAAATGCAATATTAGTAAAATAATTAAGTAACCTACATAAATTGTGTAAGATACTTAAAAATAGAAATGCATTTTAAATTAAATATGACATCTATTTGTACTGGCTCACTATGTTTTAGACATATCTTTATACCTATATAATAGTTCCCTCTGAATAACTGCCTGTGATTTGTCTCTCTGGAGTCAAAATCTTCATATTTTTTAAGTCTTCATAAGCACACAACTAGTGATATGATCTCTTTCTGGCAAATCATGAATGAGGAAAATCAAAAACAAGTATGAATGAACAAAGATGCAAATGATATAGAATAGAGCAAAACATGCCATTTTCTTTGTTCTGGGTTTTTTGTACATTCTCACTTTGTTATGATTTTTCACTCCTTTTTCTAAATATATATCCACACATCTATGAAATGTGCACCTGTCACATGACTTTTCAGCCTGTAAAATATATGTTAATACCAAAAATTCCTAACAAACTGCCAGAGATTGTCAGGAAGCAGATGATCCCAGTATTAATTGCTAACTAACAAATACTGTAAGTTGAAAGATCTGCTGCATGTTATTGTTTTAATATGGGACATCTTTCATCTAATACATTTACAGGCAGAAGTCTGGATATGCATGCACATCTTTGCTGCCTTGTAGGTCAGGTAATTTATATTCTTACTGAGCAAAAGAGAAATGAATATTAGTCATTGACACAGATATTTTTGCTTTTCCTAAAAATCAGTAATCAGGGAAAGCGCTATCTTCAATGACTCGAAGTAAACCTTAGCCTGGAACAAGATTTATATTTATGTCAACACTGCCCAGATTCTTTATTAGCATGATTAAATCAGTGTGGAGGATTTCCCCAAGTTATCTGTAGTGCTACGAAACACAACTACTTACAGCTAAAATATGCTTAGTGTTGCTTGTCTCACACAATTGCTGCTGCAGATTACAGAGAGAATTGTTTGTTGTTGTGTCAGATTGAATTAGTAAGCAAGAGTGGTTTTTTTACCTTTGTAGTACTTTTTGGGTAATTCTTATCCATTCTATTGCTCTGGAGTGTAGATTTAAGGAGATGGCATTCAGAGCACCATTGGTTCATTACCCTCTGGTTATTAATGTGTTTTGACCACGTAACATACATTAACATTTGAATTTATTACTACTTTTAAATCATATTTGACTGAGAAACAGAGGTTTCAAGGGCATGATATTCCTGTAAGGTTCATGAAAGTAGGCAATTTGAAAGAGGACATGAAAGAAGAACTAAAAATTCTTATCTAATACAAGTAGAAATGTCTTTGGACCCTTCAACCTGTGGACTCCAGATTTTTACAGAATCACAGGAGTTTGGAAGTGATCTCTGAAGAATGCTGGGTGTAATGCCACTGCTCAGTGAAACATCAGCTAGAGCAGTTGCTTTGGGCTGTGCTCAGCTGAATTTTGGGCCTCTCCAAGGATGGAGACAACACAGTCTCACTAGTCAACCTGTTCCAGTGTTTGGAAAGCATCACTGTAGATAGAGAATGATATTTTTCCTAAGTTTAAATGGAATTTCTTGCCTTTGAGTTTGTGCTGACTCCCTTTTGACTTTTCACTGTCTACCAATGAGAATTCTTTTTTTTCTTTCTTCTTTAATCCCTACACATAAAGTATTTATACATATTGATGAGACTCCCATGAGGGTTTTCCTCTCCAGGCTGAACAAACTCAGCCAGAGGGTCCAGTCCCTTCATCAGCTCATTGTTCTTCATTGGATTAGCACATGTCATGTCTCCATTTTACTGGGGGTCCAGAATAAGACAATTCACATTACATAATTACTTCAGAAAATATCGTGGTGTTACAGAATAAATTCTGGATGTTTTAAATAGCAGATAATAGTTTAAGACAGCAGACGTATCAATAGAAGGTACTGCAACTCTCTGTCTGAAAAAACATTTCTGAAAAGTATACTGGAATTTATATTCTTAGAGTAACAATCTCCCAAAAATACTTAAGGAAAGACCATGGAGTAAATAAGGTCTTTTTACATACCTTAATTTTCTTACTTTTTAAACATAGAGATCAAATAACTTGTTTTAGAGGCTACGTGTTAATTTTTGAAACAATTGAAGAAAAATATTTCAGCCCTCATTAAAGAATACTGATTAACTTAATGTCTCTAGATATTTTCATAATTCACCTTAATTTCATAGTTTAATAATACTAGGGATCAGAAAGCAGGAAGGAACAGATGTTTTGGAGATTATCAATCAAAAGACTAGCCTAACCTGTAATAACAAGGAGAGAAAGCTAAAAATCTTTCTGAACATTCATATCGTTACAAAAACTGTTGCAGCAATATAGAAGCTGATTCTGCTGCTATATTTTCCTATTAAGCAGCACTTTACTTCCAAATTACAGAGTTTCCCCCCACAGCTTTCCTTAAAAATCTTCAGAATAGAAATATTGGTGCAGGATTTCCCTGTTGCTTTGTTGTACTCATACATTCATCTGAAGTCAAAACTTCAGTGAAAGGAGTTGTGGAAGAGCACAATCATGTTTTGAACATGATTGTGCTATATGAAATATTTCCTGTGTTAAATATGAACTTAAGATTGATCTCATTTTTCCTGAGGAGGTATATCATGATCATAGCTTGAATTATAGAAATGGAACTACCCTTAGTACCTGGAATTATAGACATGGAAAAGCATGCTCAGTTTGGCATAGTGTTGAAATGGAAGTGTTATGGAGTGGTGGAAGCCAGCTTCACTCTGTTTTCTTGGTACATCCAGTGGCGTTAGAATTCCTATCTAAAGAGATTTATTTCATTTACTTTAGTAAGTGTTGGATTGGGCCATGAAGTCTAAACTTCTGGAGTACAACCATTAGCAGGATGCTCATAAACAGTCCAGTCAGCGTAATAATGTTGCATCCTACAACATGGGAAAAGGGTAGGAGGTTTCTGGAAAAAACAGTCATCTACACTCTGTCACAGAGTCAGTGGGACTACTCACATTTCATCTTGTGCAAATGCGGGTTGCTACATGTGCAAAGAGAGTTTCCCTTCCCTTCCCTTCCCTTCCCTTCCCTTCCCTTCCCTTCCCTTCCCTTCCCT
>VZRF01005657.1:709448-726581 GCA_013396875.1 Vireo altiloquus | reverse complement strand
CCTTCCCTTCCCTTCCCTTTCATCCCAGGTTGTAGGAAGCTCCCTCCTGCAGCTGCGACACGCTAGGGAATTTCTTTGGACATCAAAGCAAAGTTTTATTGAAATCTTACCCTTGCACTTCGTTTTCCCTTTCTCTTCTATTGAAAGGGGTGACAAACAGCAGGGCCTGCTGTGGAGGTCGCTTAGGAAATGGTGCTGAGAATTCACTCCCTGGACAGACAAAGGTAAGGCTTGCCTGTCACCACAAAGTTGTTAAGAGTATGAAAGGTATGTTCAGTGCTATGGCAAAAGATGAGGAGAAATGTTATTCACAGTTTTAGTCTTTCATGAAAAAGGGTTTTCCTGTTCTTTCAACTTTTACTTGGTGTCAAGGACATTTTTCTACCATATCTTGCTTTGTTCCCTGCAGAAAAAGTAACAGAGAACTTTCATTGTAATCAATGCTTCTTTTTTTCTTTACAGCTCTCAGTGAGGTATTATTATCTTGCAGGTGCAGAACTGAGGAGTGAAGGGCCTGGGTGACTTGTTTCTGGCCACCTACTTGTTCATGAAGAAAGCAAACCCAGCATTTTTGTATACTGCTGCAGGGCAATGCCCTTTGTCAGACAGAGAATGGCTGCAATGCAATAGTTTTTATGGACATTCCTTGCCATGCCATATTTCCCTTATTCATTTGGCAGATAGATTCTGAAAGATTTGTTTGAAAACCTGGCTTAATGTTTTATACAAAATTCAGAAATTATGAAGGATCTCAGTGTGGGGCAGAGGAACATAAGAATATATTTTCTTTTACTGCTTTCCTCTTCCTACTGAGTTCTTCCATCACCTGGTAGTGTCTGCCATACATTCCTATTTACTATCTACATAGTCCACACTAAATCAAAACTTTCAGCTGTGCTTGCAAAGTCAAGTTGAACTGGGGGCTTGGAGACCAGGTTAAACAGCCAAGGCCTTGGTAAATGCTATTCTCACCCTGTAGCATCCCCTTAATTTTTCTGCCCTGATTTCTTGCACATTCGTCTTTTACACTGTTTCCCAATTCCTTGGCAGTCTAAATAATTTATAGTAGAGAATGAAACTGTGGATGGAAACAAATCTGCACATTAGGTGTGGCCTAATTCTCTCTTAATACCTGGCAAAGGACTGTCTCTTGCATGCCTGCATAGAGAATGGGATGACAGAAACAGGAGGTGTGTACCATTGTTTTCATTTTTTTTTGTGTGGTTTCTCTAATAAGCAGATAGACAAAATGCATTTTTGGATTGATGTGTGTGAAGCTGAAATTTTGTAGGAAGGGTGGGACCTCTTTATTTCATTTGCATATATTTACCCTTGGAGTAGAAGTAATTTATATGAATTTCCAGAAGGACTGTAAAAGTTATCCAAAGATCATCTGGGAACTCTCATAAGATACATATGCAAAACATGCCTATGCTGTCACAAGCAGGTAATTCCACATGCAAAAATATGCTGTTCTAGATTATGAAAAACAGGCTGTCATTCATGCAAGCCATAGTTTACTTGGGCAGTTAATATCTGCAGATTCAGCAAGGAAGAGACACTTGCAGGAGACCATCTAAGTTGTCAGGTCCAGTTGTCATAAATGCATTTGTTACACATATAGTCCAAATGGCTTCATAAAACACCTCTTTGGTGCACTCAGAATGCTACAGAACTGGTAACCTCAAGGTTAAATATCAAATGACATAAAAGAGTGCAATGGGGCACATAAGAAGGAGAAAGTGAGATCAAGGATATTATCATTCCTAGTGTCCTAGATTCTTCCAATGTTATTCTGTGAATAGCCATATGGTGCTAGAAAGTCCACTTTTCATGGGAAGGATTTCATATTGTTTTTCTTGGTTTTTCTTGTTTTTCAAAACTGGACTAGACAAGACCCTGTTCAGTTTGGTCTGGCTGGCTCTGTTGTGAGCCACAGGTTAGACTAAATGACCTCAGGAGGTCCCTTACAACCTAAATTGCCTTTATCATGCTACAATTCTTTTATTGTTCTCAATTTCAGAACTTCTGTATGAATTGAAGTTCTTACACGGTTTCCTAATAATTTGCTGTGGGTCAAAAATTATTATGACTGTTGACATCCTTCCTTAGTTTGGGATAGCCTTTGTCTCTGATTTTTGAGCCTTACTCTAAGACACACAGTTGGGAGTGAGATAAATGAGCCCAGAACAAGACTAAGTGTTAGTGGTTTCATCAGGTCATGAGAAAAGGCACTTTTTGGCCATGTATTTAATTAAACACACCAGCCTGGTTCTGTGGTAATACCAGAAAAATGCACAGATGAAAATCCTGAGAGTAGAATGACTTCTCTGTACCTTATATAGTGCAACACTAGCACTGTATGTTGCTGAAATTTGGGCAAATACCTTTAGAATTTTGAACAGGACATCTGCACTGTTTGCTTGAGGGAAAACATACACACATTAGATGGGAAATGTGCTTGTGGGGCAGCCTGAAATCAGTTTAACTTTCTATTGAAAAAAGGGGTTAAATTTAGAATTTAAAATTGTTTGAATTTAGTAGAGCTGGATAAGGCACTTAGCTGTGGAATTCCTCGGGGAAATTTTCTTGCCATTGTGTAAGCCTAGAAGAGATCTGGTCAACTAAACCCAACACAATGCTCTAAGAATGATCCCATTCATCAAAAGAGTGGACAGGTCCTCTCCATCAGTGAACATTTGTGCTGATAGCGTTATCCCAACTGAGCTCAGCAGAAAAGAAAGCACCCACATCTAGCTGATGTAATTTTCTTAGAGCATAATTAATTAAAGTAGTATCTGTGATCTGTTAATTAAAAGAATGAAATCTGAAATTAGATTTTTGGTAAAACAGAAAATGTGGACTTGGCAAAAGTTTTGAAACTCACATAAGGCTTCTGATAAATTCACATTGGATATGCAGTTATTTGGGGGGTGGGGTAGAGGTTAAAAGAGGGTCTTTTATCTCCCCCACAAAACCATCTGTGTGCCTTTTTTTATCTGACAGGCAGTAGAAGAGGAGGAGATGTGTAGGAAAAATTAAATGTTCACATTGTTCAGCAACAAAAAAGGCATGTGTCTTAGAAGCTCTCTTATCCAAACTTCTGCCGTCCTAAAAGCCCTATAAGCCATATTTAGGTTGTGTCCCCTAAAGTGCATCATTAGCCTTAAGGAACTTTTCTAGCAGAGATTTTAGTGTGTCCAATTACAGTCTGAGAGCCTGATCCAAATATCACTGAAGTCAGTATCTCCACATTCCATCTCAGCGATTGTAAATGAGGGAGTGGCAGTCTACTGTGCAAAGCCATAAAAATATTCTTCCCTTTAAGGCACATGTGACTAAAAAAATATAAATCCCTTATACATAAACAAACATTAGCAGAAGATGATAATGTTGCAACATATAACACTATACAACATGGTAAATTCTGCATTTATCCAGAGAATTTGTTACATCACCTAGTTTATAGATCTTGTTTTAGAAGTCCTTAGACATCTATTCATTGTGTGTATCCAGCTATTCAGAATCCTTGGATTGGTGATTTTCCAAAGTAAAACCCAATGAAAGGTTAAATCCATGTCATACGATGTAGAACTAGATTAACTAAAATTATACATGCATACATATATGCAAATATTGTGTATAGCTGTAAGATATAGATACCTGTAAGAAAATGAAAAGGGAAAAAAGTGGGAACAATATTCAGTATTGGTAGCTATTTAACAGGAATATCTCTGGAAGAATTAAACCACTGAGTCTTACGATACTTTTATAATTTCATCATATTTCTCCATCAGGGTGATACTAAAAAAAATTTTGAATTTTTTTTATAAATGCTTTTAAGTATTTGAATATATCTTGTTGACTTCATTTGCCCAAGCAATTGTCTCTTGAAACCAGTCAAGTGGGACTGTAACCCAGGATCCAAATAACTCATCACTTGAAAAGCAAAAGAAGTGAAAAAGAAAATAATGTCTGAATTCAACACAAACATGCATAAACACAGAGACACAATATACTTATTAATCATAGCAAATATTCTCACTAGTGTCATATATAAGACGGACAGATATATTCTCGGTGTATTTGTGTATGAGTGCAACACAACAGACACACTGTGTAACAACAATGTGTCTAAAAGCTATGTCTACATACTCTTCCTGTAGAAACCAAAACATTTTCATCAGTATCTTCGCAATCAGGTATATTTAAATTAAGAAGAATTTTTAAAAAACTGATAAGGACATGGGATTTTACGTACAATTTCAGCCACCTGTCTAGTAATCTTTATTTTATATTTTAAGGAAATAATATTTTCTGGCATATGTTGAAGATAAGTGGATGTGCAAAAATCTCAGGTTTTGTCTTTATATTTTAATCTGATGACAAAAGACCTATAAACTGGCAATTATTGATACTAATAACTAGATGGATTCTTGTTGATTAGTGGGTTTGGGCTTTTCTTGTTAGGAACAAGATTAATCAGGTATTTCCAGCCAGAGATGTGTGTCAGAATATAGTAATGATGGAACTTTCTTTTGGGTTTTATAGCCTGGAAATGTTGTCAATATATAAAATAAAATTATTTTTCTCTAATTGTTAAAAAAAAATCACACTTTTAAATTGATTTCCATAAATTTAATTTTATGATTAAGAAAAACATCTTTAATTAAAGTAGATGAAAGCTGCTTAGCATTATCCACATCCTGATTTAAATCCTTGTGTTTTCCACCTCCTGTATGAAGAGTCTCTCAAGTAAAATTTGTTCTTTTGGTCTGGAAATATGTGGCAAATGACACAAAGCTCCAGTTTATCAACATTCACGGTTTCTAGTGCCTTAATAAGCTGCAAATATTATGTAGTGACACTTCTCATGAGATGAATTGCAGTGTCTCCAGAGCTGAATGACAACATGTTCTGGGGGAAGAGCAGGGCAAAGGGCTGGCAGACTGAAGGTTCTCTCTGTTACCTGCACCCTGGGCACCAAAAGCACCAGGGAGATGCCTCAGCCACAAATTCAGATGTGCCCAGACCCTTGCAGACTTTTAGCTTCATCAATACCAGCAAATAAAAAAGGCCAAGGCCTCTTTTTTAAACAATATGAAACATTATGGCTGAAGCATCTGTCTTATGGCAGGGTTACCTCACCCTGACTGCCATTAAGCAGACCCTTGCACAGAGTCTGTCCTCAGCTATGCCTGGTCTTTGCCAGAGAGCAGACAAAAATAGAAAAAAACACATCAGAGTTTGTCCACTTTATCAAGATTTAGTTTACCAGTATAAACAAAGCCTTTTTAAAACAATTTCTTTCCTGAGATTTCCATGGAGATCAAGGATTTTGCCACACTAAAGGTCCAGGTAAATATGGAACAAGATGTGACTAGTGATGTCTGTTAGGTGTCATCTGACTCTGTTGGTTTGAGAAAGTAATAATTTGCCTTATAGGACACAGATATAAGGGTCACCTGCGCCTCTGCTTTTGATGGAAATGCTTCCAAAGGTAGTAAGACCATAAATGAGCCACCTTATTTTATTCAAACATTGTGCATCTTTGCAGGCATCCAGCCAGAAGGGAGGCTAGGTCCACAGTCCAACTACATTCCTTGGGGAGTCTCCCTTCAACTCAAGGTTCAATTCATACACAAGGGTGTGGAGTAGAGATATATATTGTTGTCCTGGTTCCAGCCAGGACAGGGTTAATTTTTTTAGAGCAACTGGGAGAGGGCATGGCCAAGACCCAAAGGTTATTCTGTACCATTTCCGAGGGTGGAGGCAGGGACTCTCTTCCAGGGAGGAGGCGTTCCTTTTGGATGACAAAACATGGTGGGGGGAGGCGTCTGGTGTTTTCTATTTAAGGGGATGTTTGTCTATGAATAATTTATTTTCCTAAACTTTTTATTATTAATACTGTTGCTGTTAATGTTCATTTTCTTATCTCATTACTGTTTCAAGTAAACTGTTCTTATCTCACCCTGTGATATTTGCCTTTTGTGCCTGTGGTTGGAGGGGACAGGGGGAGCAGTGGGGGCAATGACTTGGGAACTACCATTCCTAAACCATGACAATGGTCTAGACAGGAAAACTGTGCTCACTCGTGGAACCGTGTGGATCTTCACACTGCTCACTGAGATGAGCCCATGGTTTCTGCTAAACCCCTCAAAGGCTTTTGGGTATCAGCAGCAGTTTTTCCTGGCTCAAAACAGTGTTAGGAACCATACTGACATTAAACAGGACAGGTGCTGGGAACCTTGTGCTCAATCCTGGACTTGTGGTCTTCACTGTTATAGACAGTTGAAGTGGGTACCACTGGGAGCAGAAAGAGAAGAAGCTTCTTTGCAGGGGAATGTGTTCTCTCTTTAATTCTAACGATTCCTAGCTATTTTTATGTACTGTAGTTAGTTTTCAGACTGATGAGAAGGAGTGTCATTTGTGCAGATGGGAAATGCTTATTATGCTAATAGTGTTCTGCATTGTTAGTGGAGATTATTAGACAGAGATGTTAGAAATGCCTCTAGTGGAATTAAGTAGGTGACAAGGTAAAACGAAGAGATAAATGACAACAGTGATTAGGAAATGGATTATGCTGAATACAATAGTGCAAAGGAAGAGGGGAAAGAGACTACTTTTACAAGAAATTGTTTAATCAGTGAGGTATCCATGAAAAAATACAAAAAGATGGTTTACCTAGATGATACCAAACACTGCTTGTGAGGTTACATGTGATGTTTAATCTGGAGAAATCTGAGAGAAATGTCAATATGGTCAGCAAGGAGGAAACACAGAATGTCTGAAAGTAAGGAAGACATAGGCTTGTGTTTTATAATTAATATAGTCTGTCAAATAGCTATATTATGTATGGGTAACTATATATTTTAACATGTGATTTAGTGAAATGTGCTATTCATCTTCTCTGAATTTGTAATACATCAAGAAAGTCCAACTTTAGAGGTAGGCATACAGGCTGTCTGGTCATACCAGTCTCTCCTATTGCCTTAAGAACTTTGTCATGTTGCTCTTTGGCATGTTGCTTCTATACCTACTTCCCGTGTTCCAGCTGGAAGATGGGATTTGTGATTCCAGTCTGAAAAACAGGCATTTGGCTTTGTTTCTGAAGTAACACATGTCAACAGCCTAACTGTGCTGTAAACTTTCACTAAATGCTTGATGGAAATCAGTGCTCATTTATAAAGTGCTATTGCAGCACTGCAGTTTGATATGACAGAACTAGTCATGGTAAATAAATGATTTGAGGAATATGGCTTTTTCCTTGTTTGTGGATCAGCAGTGAATCAATCCTGCCAATATATTGATTATTCTTAATTATTCAGTATGGGTAAAATCTTTCCTTGTTGTGTCAATTACCATCACATGGCATGTTCAAACATTGATCATTTTGACTGTTCACACTTGCAGTATGTGACAGATCGCTAAAGTTTCTGGAGCTGTTTTAACTCTCTCATCACATGCCTGAAACTTCTATGAGAG
This sequence comes from Vireo altiloquus, assembly GCA_013396875.1. NCBI lineage: Eukaryota > Metazoa > Chordata > Aves > Passeriformes > Vireonidae > Vireo > Vireo altiloquus. Next base: position 719,096 of record VZRF01005657.1, on the reverse strand, counting down.
GCAGAATAGTAATGAACAGCAAATAGTTACAGCCATTAGCTGATAACAATTGTTCTTGCTAGCATTCAAACTTCCCTGCTTTTGTACCTGATAGGCAATATAATATATATTATATAATATTTAAAAATTGCTTTATTTCTCGCTGGTACAGAGTATATGTTAAACAGAGAATTCTGGTGGAACAAATGCTGCTGCTTTCAGATTTATTCTGAATAATATCTGTGGCTTTCTAGAATCATGAATGCAGACATTTACTGACCAGAAAACTTGTGTTGGCTAATATTAAAAGAGGTTCCTGGATTTTGTTTGGAATGGGCACATGTGAAGTAGCTGTTTGTGATTTTCAGAACCACTGCAGAACCTCATGCACCATCCAGATTTCTTTTCTCCTGTTCTGATTATGTTGGTGGAGGGCCAGATTCTCTGATCTACCTAGCAGAAATGGAGAACCCCTAAATGCTTTGGTTGGGGTTGGTGTGCACTCTATTGCTGTAATACCTGAGTGCCTCATAAACTTTAAATTCTCTGAGAGGAGCAAGTGCAAATTATCTCCTTGCACAGACAGTAAACTAGAGCTAAGAAAGGCTCCATGACTTGTGTTATGTCACACAGGAAGACTGCAGTTGTGGACCCTAAACATCCAGGACTGAACCATCCTTTCAGGTTGATAATGCACGAGATACTTGAGCTGTAAAGCACAACAATAAAGATCATCTGCCATGAAGAGATGCCCAGGATACAGAATGCATGTTCATCTCTTTTTGGTGCTCGATATGAGGGGAAGAGGAGAGGGAAAGGCTGTTTCATTCCTACTGAAATGCAGCTCAGAACAGATCGTGCACGTATGTGATTTTTCATGATGGTGCAGATGTGAACTGGTGTAAGCAAGAAGGAATCATCTGTGTCCTGTTATGAGAAATTCTTTATTCCTCTCATTTCTGACACTGAAGATCAGGCAAAGAAAGTTCCTTTGGTGTCCCAGCAGGGAGGGATGGGCTGTGTCTCTGATGGGAAGACAGTAGGAAATATTTCTTTCAGAGCGGGAAGCTCCTGTTTTGAACACCATCAGTTTTTTTGAGACTGCTTAGTGACGATGGATGGTTTCTTGCTCAAAGAAGTAAAAACATTTAACATGAGGGCCTACACAGCCTGGACATGAGAAGCTATTCTTTTGTGTATCCCTAAAGAAAGATTGGAGCAAGGTCATCTTTACATTGGGCCACAGCAATGAGGAGGAGCAAAGTTACACCGTGGAGAATATTTCTGTACCAGAAGTGTCTTCATGAATCCAATTTGCATTTGATAATGCACATTTTTTGCAATAAAATAATTTAATGTCTTATTTTACAAACAGCTGAAACAGCCTTAAAAGACAACTCTTTTTTTAAAGTTGAGAATAGACACAAGACACAATGTCCTCTTTTTTCTATTCAGGCTGTTCCCACACTGTCACAAAAGCATTGTCACAGGCTAAACCTCCAACTGTGACTCTGACCTCTGTCCTTCCTGGACAGTAAAATCATCAGTCAATATTTGAGACACCTGCAAACAACGAGCTTTGGTGAGAGTACCCTAAAGCCTCTAGTGCTCCAAAATTGTGATCACTGGGAAAGAAGGCATCCCTGGGTGAATCACTACACAATATGAGTCTCAAAAATGACCACTTAGCCTATTTCTTTGGTAATTAAGGTGACTGAAAAGTTAGTAAAATGCTCTCTTGGTCACTTCACTTTCTTCTTGGATCTCTCCCTGGCTTCAGATTTACATACAGCACAGACAGAAAATATTTTCGGGAAATTCAGACTTTGCAAAGATTTTGGGATACTTATCAGGGAAAACTAACATAACAGTTTTGGATAAAGCAATCTGAATTGGAACTGCAACATTTAAATCTGGACAGGTTTTACTTTTGCTTACGTTCAATTGACCTGCCAAGTTACCTGCTTAAAGTTTTGTTTTGGATATCTTGGAATCTAGAGATTAATGGTAGAAAATAGAACATGGGGAATACAGGATACTGCAGTAAGTAGTCCAGGTAATGCTAGTTCTTAAATGGAGCAAAACTGTAACCCAATGATTCAGTTCAACAAACTGAAGTTAAAAATTGCACTAAATTAATATTTTTGTAATGCATTTTGAATTTTTAAGATTAAGCCATTTTCATTCCCTTAAAGAGCAGTTTTTGTAATTTGCATTCATCACAGGAAGATAAATGTTCTGCAGAAGAGAAATTCCCATTTCTATTTGTCAGTTGCAGACCTGGCAACAATTATATGTACTTTTTGACTTTTCAGGATTAATTCATTACATTTAAAAATGAAACAGCCTGATTGAACTCTACCTAATAGAATAAACTAGGATGCATAAAAAACATCTGAAAATATTTATCTGAATTATTGTATTTGTATTAGATCTTGACATTGGCTGGCAAAGTGTAGATGTATTGTGTTTATTTGGCTAGCCAAGTGTTTACTTTCCCACTAGATAAAGGGTAGATGACACTAGCTCCCGAGAGCAAGTGGCAAACTAGAGTGAGGGCTGAGTTGTCCTGACTGAGTGACCACAGGATCCCTTAATGAAATTACAAACTTAATTGCATGCTCTTCAATCAATATGAGCATAGAACAGATATTGGTCCTTGCAAGTATTCTAGTCTGCTGGTGACTTTTTCAGTGCCTCCAGAAAAGCTCAAAGTAACCACACTCTAATCCAGCTGTCTCAGAGCCTTCACATAGATGAAAAATTCCAGATTGCCATCTGCCTAAAATTGAATATAGAGCTGCTATTCTGTTCTAGTAAAAGTCTGCAGACATATTCCTGTATTTTCACTCTCCTTTGGGATGATCAGGGAGCTTATAAAGTTTTTTGGTGGAGAACAGAAGGGAAGAAAAAAAATGAGGCATGAGGTAAGGGATTTTTGTTCAAATCCCTGCTCTGAAAGGCACATTGTGATTGAAAAAAACATTGATTTGGGAATTAGTGAAAGGTAATTCATGAGCCAGCGTGAACATGTTGCTTTCCTGCTTCATTCCATGCCAGCTCCCTAGGACTTGAAAGTTTGAATCAAAGTTTCTGCCTTCTGTTAAAATTTTCTGTGAGCTGTTTTTCTCTTTCTGATGGTTTACATCTCCTCCATGGTGATCAGTGAATTTGGTAGGTACTTTCCACCAGAGAAGGTGCTCCTACCTAACAAGAAGTAGGTGAAAAATTCCTTGTGCCCAAATATTAGTTCCTGTTCTCTAAAAGAGCCCTACCAAGACTTCCACAACAAAATAATTTTGTAGGGTACGTGGCATGACTTCACTGAAAGAAACTTACACATGCAGAACTCTTCTCAAAGTTAAAAAAAATAATTAAAAGTTAAAGACTGTGCATACATCTTAAGTTTAGTGTTAGGAAAGATTTATTGCTGGTTTCAGTGTGTATATTTAAAGTCAGTCTGGTATGTGTGTTTAAAGTAATAAGGTAGACATCTGAAAGTTAACAATTTAATAACAGGTTGCCTAAGAATGCCAGGGCCCTTACTGTGATCTGAATGTAATTGACAGCTATTATTCTTCACTCAGGAGCAATGGCCCACCCCAGGAGCAATGAACAGACAAATCGCAAAGTATCATGTTCCTTCTTGATTGAACAACTTCAGGGGCCCATGGTTAACTGCATGGCCTCTTGTTCAGCTGCAAGAGTGTCTTTTTATTTGTTTGAGGAAGTACCCAATTGAATATGGAGGTGAAAGAGAGGCCATTTCTCTTTTCTTCTTTTTTTTTTTCCCCTTTTCCCCCTCAGCCTCAGAAAGGTCAGGAGCCTGCTTCATCTGTCATGCTTAATCAGCTGATGAAAACTCTGCTGATGCATGAGGTTGTGGCTCCTCTATTTTAAGCATAAATCTTAATGGAAGAATCATTCTGTAATGTGTTACTTCCTGAGAAGTGGAGCTGCTCTTTTAGGAGTGTGCTGCAGGCTTGCGGTAGCATGGGTGTACAGTGTTTCTGGAGCTCTCCCAGGGCACCACGCTTTTGTTGGGTGATAGATGTGACAGCTTCCCAATTGCATATGATAAGGCATGTCGCCTCAGACTCCAGCAAAAGGCTGCAACAAAAGGACTAGACATCCCAACTGGAATGTGAAACAAGTCATCAGGGTGCTGCTGACTGAGGAACAAAGATGGAAGTACATTTCAATTGCCAAAATGAAATTGCTCATTCCCCTCCAAACTATCATATTTCTGATTCGAAGTGTTTGAGGAACATTTGAAAAATGCTGTGTGTCTAGTTAAGGTTGGCAAGAGACGTGCAAGCATTGGTCTAGAGAGGGAGATAGAATTATGCAATGTTGGCACAAGTGGTCCTTTGTCCTGGCTGGTGGGTCTGGCTAAACATGCTGAGGGACAGATATTGCATCACACCGTATCAGAAGGGCGCGTGTCTTTAAAAACCCTTCTGAAATTCTCGCGGTAAAAGATGTTTTTTCATTAAAAACTATTTATCTGTCTACCTGACATGTTCTAGATATAGTCTTTAGATAAGTCATATTTTGTATATACATACATTTCTGGAAGGTCCAAGAATTTTTTGCAGGAAGAAGACCCTACAAAGAAAAAGCTGCAGCACCACAAGATGCAGTGCCTTTTCTACTGCCATAGAAGACACTCAGAAAGCAAAATGGGAATGAGTTGCAACATAGAAATATGAAGTCCATGATAGTCATAGACAGTGCATTTCGCCACAGGATGGAGGAAAAAAATAACCGACCTCACACAAAATGAAAATAGTCTACTGAACTTCTCCTTTTTAATGAGCTTAATCTCCCAGAAACACATGGTTGGAAAAAAAAAGAAAAGAAAACAATATGTAGGGACTTTGTGTGGGCTCAGAAATTGAGAGGCCTTGATGTGGCCTGTGTCAGTTATTCTGACAGGAAAATGTTTGCTACAGAATGAGCTGGATATCATAAAAGTTTTCTCCCATAGGTTGATGTGCAATTAAATTGTTCATCATTATATTCCTGTATGGATTAAATTTTTGAAGTCCAGCACTGAGAAAGAGCGGACTGCAACAAAGTGCCTTCACACCTGCCCTCTACTCCAGTTTTATCCCATTAAATACAGGGAAGTATTTCTCAGTGTATAACATTAAAAAAGAAAATGCAAGTGAATGTGCAGACAAGATCTGCAAATCTAATACATTTGTGGGGCATTCATCAGCTCTCCTCTGACATACATAGAATTCAAGGTCCTTGTGCTTCCCACGAATACTTCCAATATTTTCCTGATTTCTTGAATGTGGAAATACTATCTTGAGCATAACATACATGATGCACCTCCAGAGAAACTGCAGAGCATTTAAATATACAGCCAGTGCAGATAGGCATTAGCATGTGTGGAGGTCACATCATGGCTCTAATGCAGCTTTTCCAAACATACAAGCTACAACTTCGAGAAGAGTCATGACGGCAGTTCTTTTTTCTGAAGGCAAGCCAGAAGCTCAGTTTTCAACTACTTGTTAAGTTGCAGCTGGAAAGGACTTGGGAACTGGTATCCTAGTGACAAAATACAATTCTGCATGTTACAGCAATGTCCCAAGATTGAGTGCATGTGTGCTCATGTGCGCGATTCACGTTGCTTGTTCTCCACCTACTGGTGGCGTTTTTAAGGCCTAGAAGCCCTAATGCCCCTCCTCTAAGTCCTGTAGAGGTTACCCCTACTTAACCCCATAAAAATGTGCAATCAGCTAATTGGAAAATTCTAATTAAGCCTGTGCTCATGGTGCAGACATCCATCTATGAAAGGCACTCGTCTTGTCTTTACGACCAGCCTGCTTGCCACTGGAGAGCAGCAATGGGTTTGGACAAGCTTTCCTTTCCCAGCCACTGGAGCATGATGGCCCCAGATGACTGTGTTGATGGCTGGCTTGCTGAGGGCCGATTTTTGTCATGCAGATGCCCATGGTTCCTTGGTTTCAGCTGCCTATTCATCCATGTTCCCCATTCTAAATAATCGCCATTTCAAAACCAAAATGAACAGAGGTGAACAGAGTTATCATTAGGAAAAACGATGACAATTAAATATAATTAATAAACACTCCTATTACAGGGCATATGCATGCTGTGTGTCTAAACCGGACTGAGTCTAAAAATTAGTACACCTCATTACCCAAATGAATTGGAATTACACAGCACAACTTCCACTATTAATATAGCTTAAAGAAATCCTCCATTTTTTCTCATGTATATCTGTTTCCAGAAAACTATGTGTTTTTTAGTCAAAGAATATTAGAATGAACATTGCTAATCACATCAGTCCAGATGGTTGGCTCTCTTCTTGCCAAGTGGAAGTATTGTAGCCTATTTAATGTGCAATTTACATAAGCTCCATGTTAATAAAGATCCATGAGCTTGTGGACTTTTTCTCTGCTCTTTTCTATGTCACGGGTTCAGTCCACGGAGGCAGAGCACAGTGCTCATGACTGCCACTGGTGCTGGCTGCTGAAGCCAGAACTGCTCAGTACATTGCCCCCAACCTTTTGTCCCTGTCTCCTCACAGCAGTGTAGGATTCTATAATTGATCATTATCCACTTTTGAAGTTAAAAGTACAGTTAGGAGTGTATATGCCAAGCCCACATAAATCTGTGGTAAAGGCTGGAGTGAAACATATCTCAAAATAAAATTATCCCATTACTGTGTGCATTCAGCCTGCATTCTTGGAACAGCTGGAATGTATTAGTATTGTTTTGTGTTTATGGGCTTTTCATCTAAACCTTACACAATTTAATTTTCTCTGGAAATCTACTAACTTTGAGGCTACTGTGCACCCTGTCCTTCAGTCCAACCAGCATTTTTTGTGTGGCAGGTCACAGTATGCTGTGTGCATCACAACATATTTTTCTGATGGATGGAATTATGTGCTTATAAATTCCTGTTGGTATCTCTGTAACCCATATGGGAAAGGTTTTTGTTGCTGAGAGGACATCTCCAGTAGGTTTGGCAGGTCATACACTTTTCTGTTATCCAACTGTAATGTGGTAAGAAATCGTAAACCCAAAGATCATCTAACTTTAAATCATTAAATCATGGGCTTGGTTGTCCATCCCTCACTTTTTCTGGATCAGTAGATACCCATGGAAGGCTGAAAATACTTTTTTCAAGTCTTTCTAAGAGTACTTGTGCTTTAAAGAGCTTGTTGTGTGTACAAATGGGACTATCACCAACTGAAGACGGGAAGCAGGCAAAATTGTTTCCAAGGCCACGTAGGAGTTCAAAGGCAGAATTGCATAGCTCATTCTACAAGGCTGTTCTACGTACAATAACAGTAAAATCTGACCAAAATCTGGAAAGGAGACCACCTGTTTCTGAATATTTTGCATATATTTGCCCCTGTTCTGGGGCTTGTTCTGTTAAAGCACTAGAACCTGATTTATTATTCATGTTTAATACTTTGATATTTAATTTGACAATTAACATTTCAAAATGTATTTAAGCCTATTGGGAGTATTCCCATTGGTATGGGTATAATGCTGGAGGGTGCACATCTCAGTCTTTTCTGTGTAATAGTGCACAATAAGATGCTGAGGGCTTAATGCTTTTTGGTTTTGAATTCAGTCTTTGACTCAGCTGGAGAAAGGTTGGAGCTAATGAGATTAAAGATCAGATGCACCAGGATGAGTTTGGCTCAGTCAGGGATTTCTCCTACCAAAAAGCTGACTACAAAACTAAATACTTTCTGGAGAAACATCACGCAGCCCAAAGCTGTCTGAATCTGCTGTTCTTGAGTGTTTCATTGCCATTTCAGAGAAACACAACATTTTGGATCCATGAAACTTCAGATGTCTTTGTGATGTCTTATTCCTCCACCTTTCACTAACAGGTCATCAACTTCCCTGGGAGTACGAGCATGCAAACTTGTGTTTTATGTGACCAAAGGACAAGCATGTTCCTCTCTTCTCCACACAGGGATGGTTTTAAGGGAAGTCTCCACCCTCAAGGTGGTGCAGCCTATTCACTGCTGATGTCCTGGCACTAGAAAAAGAATGAAAGAGATCTGTGAGAGAAGGAGGAGATTATCCACTCCAAAAATTTACTTGTCCTAGTGGAAGGAAAGGGCATGAGACAATCTCTTACCTCATTACATGGTAATTATAGGGAAAGCTGGACTGTACTGGATGCTTCTCCTGGATAGGCCCAAATTTTCACTAGTATAATTTCCAATGTCCAAATGGCACAATGTAATCTGTAATAAGCAGGTAATAGGACTCTGATCCCAGAATAAGAAAACAGAAAGAAAAGCAGGCAAATTAAAATGAAGAGAAATAAAAACTCAGTTGACTGGCAGGGCTATGTGATCTTTTAAACTGGTGGTTTTTAGCAGGGCTTTCACATGAATCCAGTGGTCTTTTAAATGTTTTTCAGATGCGGGAGATTTCAGCTGAAATTTTTGTAATAACTTGTGTGTATGTGTGTGTACATATATATGTATGCATACAATGGGGGTTTAAGGGAACAAATTCTCATAAAGCAAGAACATCCTAGATTATCCATTACCAAGACAATACCACCTATGGGAATATTTAGTGGTTACATGCTAGAAGACATTTAAATCAAACAATTACTTTGTCAAGGACCTTATGAATTTGTTCTGTGTGCAGCTTCTTTCACCGAGGTTAAGGTGACACTTTGTCTTTGCAAACCTGGGGACAACCAGTAAAATCTGCCCCAAGGGCTGCTCCAAAGGCACAGGATGCCTCCTGCTCTGTGCCTTCTTGTGCCAGGGCTGGAGCGAGCAAGTGTTCTGCTTGTGTTTTACCACAGCAGGTGAGGTTTTGGTGATTTTACTGAGAGCTGCAAAGTTCTGGTTGTGATTCTCCTGCCTCAGTGTAGCAGCTGCTCTTGCAAGTCCTTGTCAGGGCTGATGGAGGTAGAGTAGCTCTTTGTTTTGGACAGAGGGAAAAGAATTTATAAGATAACTCTCTACTGTGTCCCTTTCTGCCTAGTTTTCTATGAGTCCTGGAAAACAAACAACTCAAATGCTGAGAGAGACTATTTTCAAACATCACCAGTCTCCAAGACCCCAAGCATCAAAATTCCGGGAATGTTTTGTTGACAGGAAATTGTCACTTGCATTTTTGACAGATGTTGTCTTGTTTGGTTGTTATTTTGGTTTTTTGCCTGTTTCAACTGAAATATCAAAATATCCTTTATATGTGTATGGGGAAGATAGAATTACTGAGGACTGATTTCCTCTAATCTTTAGAAAACACCCCCATAGTCTTCCATTGACTGCTTCTAATGTCTCCTGCTGCTTTAGCCTCTGTTTTCTTACAGAAGTGTATTTATGACATTTTAATCAAGTCTCCTTATTAAATGTGTGAGCACCATTTTATGTGAGGTGAAGGCTTGAGTACAATCTACATCAACACCTCACAGAGCCTGGTGATTATATATAACCTACATAACAGCTTTTCTGTTACACTTTTGACTAAGTTCTCACTCACTTCCTAAACCTCGACAAGACAGGCAATCTGCCTTCCCATTGGAATCTTATGCCCACTGCCCACCATTACAGTCAGATATTAATGAATGACAGCAAACTAAGCCACATTTACTGGTACCTGCTAGTACCAGCTAAGTCCTCTTTATCTCATAATATTAAAAAA
>VZRF01005657.1:475783-709007 GCA_013396875.1 Vireo altiloquus | reverse complement strand
TTTTGTGAGAGGGTTTTGTTTGGTGGGGTTTGGTTTTTTTTTCTTTTTCTTTTTTTTTTTTTTTTTTTTTGTTTTTTTTTTTTTTTTTAATGTTTGAGAGCTAGTTGAAGTTTTATTCCTGGAAGATGAATGGAGACCCCTCAAAGGAGTTATTTCAGGTCTGTATTGATTGTGAACATTTGGATTAATGATAAAATAACCACAAGAATCTCCAAGCAGATTTTCTTTTGTACTGGATGTTATGGCAACAACTAGAAAGATTTTTCTTCTACAAAGATTTTTAAAAGTTTTTAGAACCTAAAGGTATTAAAACTTTGCCAAAGCAAATCTTCGGTGCTGGACATGGCTGCTGAACTCTAGCAAATATTTTTCATGAATGACTGAATTGTCATTGATTTTGGACATTCAGAATACTTTTATTACCTGTTTCTGGATTTGATCCTGACCTTACAATTTGTTTAAGTGAGCCAAATCACCTTGTTATTGTGACAGTAGGAACTAGTCCTTTCATTACTTCATATATTAGTGTACTCATGAGGCAGTCCTACTCTTAAAATTATTTCTCTAAACAAAGTAGAATCTCATTGCAACCATGTCTTGTTAAACTCTTTTCCAATTGAAAACTCAGGTAAATAGAAATAGAAACATATTTCTGTTCCATTTGCTCCATCTGTTCTATCAGATTCTCCCCTAGCAGATAAGAAAATTGAACCACCAGGATTTATCAACTGCCTCTCAAATTCAAGCAAGTTAATTTTTAACCTGCTCCTTTATAGCCAGCCTCAGGCTTTAAATCTCCCCATATGACCTTAAGTAATAATTACAGCAATTAGTCCCTACCTCTCTGGGATAATTATTAGCATAAATTAAGTTAACTTTCCTCAAAGTTTCCCTAAAAAGTCATAAAGAAAGAAGGAAAAAATGAAAGAAAAAATGCAAACCCCACTAGATAACTGAGGGAGGAAAAGGACTGTAGACACAAGCAGGGAAAAGGAAAAGCAAGACAAGACAATTTTCCACATTCCATTCCCATGTGCTCCCTCTCTCCCAAGCACCACATACATAACATTCCTTCTTGCAGGCAACAGGCCTCCCTACCTCAGGTGCCATCAAAAATTATGAGAGTGGAAAAAAAAGAAAAGCTCGTATCTTAAAAGAAACCATGTTTTTCATCAAAACAGATTGCTTTAAGGCAGCCAACTGACTGGAAAGAGGAAAAAAAGAATTAAAAGAGTCTTCTGCTCTAAATTTCTATGTAATGCTCAGCCAAAAGAATAACTGAACAGTAATGGGCAGGAACTAGAGTTTACCAAACTAAAGAGAGAAATATTGCAGTGAAATAATTTCCTAAAGGGGATTAGATTGAAGTCAACCTAGACCTCTGTGGTCAGCAGCAACAAAAGTAGAATAAAGATGAAATTCATTACGAATCCAGTATCAGGAGTAGAAATGCCATATCCAATGATTTCAAAACTTGTCTGTGTGCAGAATCAGTGCAAAACCTGATGATTTAGAATACTTTTTAAAAGAAATAATACAAGCTGTTATTTCTTTAAAAGCCTTCTGTTTCAACAATATTAAAATACTTCCTTTTTTTTTTAGTTTTCTTTTTGTACAGAGCAACATAAAAATATATTTAAAGCAGACAAATAAGAAATCCTCATAGAAGCACACAGAAATGGAATTGTTTTAATAGTCATAATTTTTGCCACGTCCTTTGTCTTAGTGAAAATGAAATACTGGTGAGTTTCAAGAAGTACTTGAGTAGACCCACATGGACACAGAGGATATTCTCCCAATAATATTAAAGCCAGCTCTGCTTCAGAACTTAATTGTCCATTGTTGCTTTACTGCAATTCTATAAGTGCGTTCAATTTAGCAAGAAATACAATGAAATTACTTCATATAAAACAATTATTTTTCTCTGTGAAGGCGGGGAAAATGATTGATAAAGGAATCTTGAAATTATTTCATGTAATTTGTCTAATTGTATAATGCCCTAATTAATTCTGATTTTCTTCTCTCAATGGGGAGATCCTGGTGTTGCCTATTACTGCCCCTGTTTTCCTAAGAAATATGTTGAGTCTGTGTTCTGAGTAACAAATATCAATACAGGGACTGACCAATTACTCACCTTTCTACATCTGCATGAATTTGAACAATCACAATGAAGGAGAGAAAGTAGTGCTATAAAATATTGGATTACTGTACTGCTAAAAAAGAAAGGATAAGTAACATCTAAATCCTCACATAATGCACTCCTCACATATGGTTAATGCAGTGTGAATTCAAATAAAATATAGAAATCTAAATCAGGGAAAGCAGATCATGGCTGACATCAGACACTGCAGGCATATTTACATTTTCTTCAGTATTTCCTCAGAGATCAGGGAGCACAGCTGACATACATTCAAATGAGGTAATTTCCGTATCCTTGAAGTCAGTGTGACATGCACTTGGTCACTTCAGCTGGATGAAGTGATATACATAAGAACTGTCAGCTTCATTAAACAGAGTGAGATATAAAGCCTCATGCACCTTTGAGCATTTGCACCTTTCGCACTTCTGGTACAAAATATAAATGGTGGAACATGCAGTTGGTAAATTAAAATATTAGGGTACAATATAATTAATCAGTCAAGAATCATGGAGGGTATCAGATGTTGTAAGGAGTCTGCTCTAAACAAAAGGATTATGGAAAAACACACAGTATCTCTTGTGATATACCACTCTGAGCTTCAGGGCAGTATTTAAAGCTTCAGAGAAATATAAATGAATCTGTCCAGTGTAGAAGTACCAAGGAGACAGCTAGAAGGGCCAACAAAAAGGTAAGCATGAGTTTAGAAAGATATTCATTAGATAACATCCAGCCAAGTTCACACAATTCTGCTTCATAAATAAAAATTATTCCATTTTATTTATTTAGATTATGTTTCTGTTGTATCTGGGTCAAGGGGAAATGCCCTGCATTGCAGATGAATCCTAATGAGAATGCACGCTAAACCACTACATTAAAGCTATTTCGGTGTTTGAAAAACAGTCAAGTCCTTCTGTGAAGGTGCAAAAAATGTTAAAAATGTAGAAATTGAAGGAGGTAATAGGGTACATGGTGGCACTGCTAAGCTGAGTGAGTGTGGGTACATGTCACGTACCCGTGTGGGTGTGAAGAAGACTATGTGTGGGAGCACATGGGAAGAATTTGACTTCTGTAAGGGGATTAAAACTTAACATCCCATCTAGGAAATGTTTTTTTTAGCTTTGAATCTAAAAATGTGGCCTTGAAATAAAATCTGTACACCACCTCTGTAAATCTGATTATTTTTAAACATAAACAGAAGGATCTTCCACTCTTAGTTTCCATTGTCGGGAGAACTCAATATTAAGGGAAGTAATGTGTAAAATCTCAGGGACATGCTGATTTCTCAATCTCAGGGACATGCTGATTTCTCAAAGTCAAACCTGTCAAGAAAATACCAATATGCTGAGTGGTGTCACAGCACTTCAAGAGGAATAATTTCTAGTGCAAATTTGATGGCAAAAGTATAAACTTTGCTCCCTGTTTCCAAGTGCATTTCTTACCTTTTACACTAAAAGAGTATGGTTTTGATGAGTCCTAAAGGCAATGGTTTTGATGAGTCCTAAAATCAAAGAGCCTGACTGCAAGCAAGTAAATGTATGTATGCATGAGAGTTCAAAGGAGGATTCTGCTTAGCAAACACCCTTCCAATAGGCAGGATTTTCACTCGAGGTTGTGAAGCTGGGAATATAATCGTATTTCTCATCTGTACTTCCCTATGTTGAAGCAGTGTGGATTTTAACATACCTAGAGAAGAGTGTGGGTAAGTGGAGGAATTCTGAGAGGGAATGTGTCAGATCTCTAGCTACACACAGTGTTAACACATGCTTGGACTCCCACTCTTCATTCTCTCCTTTACATCACCTGCCTGCTGAGTTACACATCTTGGAGGTGGTGAGACAACCCGACAAGGAAGGACTATTTTCCCAGCTCAGGGAGAAAACAGAAAAAGTGTAAATGGGGCAGCTGATACAAGGGGTGTTAGGATTTTAGTTTAGGACATAACTTCTGTATTTGATTTGCAGCATTCAGCAACAAGTTATGCAGACACAGTATATCGCCAACTCCTCTCCCAAGCACAAGGAAGGTTGAAAACATATTGGAATACCGATAACACACTGAAGATATTCCCCAGTTGAGCATGACTTTTGTTGCCTACACAATGAAGTACATTCCTGCGTTTTGCATGTATCATTTCTTAGCATTTGTTCAGTTTGATATCAGTGCAGAATTTCCAAATACTGAGTCTTCTGAGTTCATTGGTAATTGCAAGGGCTTAGCACCTTTTAAAACATGGGTAAAAGTACTGCAGGTGATTAGAACCCTAAAACTATAATTCTGGATTAGGCACTGAGTCATTTGACCAAAACTCCTGTCTTTGAAAGCAATTGCTTCTAATTACACTCCAAGACAATTTCAGACAGAATATATATAGTACCTGCTATATTAAGGCCTTCTAATCAATTTTAAAGATTATATAAGGCTCTGAAGAAGTAAGTAGTTATGATTTCAATAACTGCATTAGTTGTCCTGGCTCTAGATTCTTTCCATCCATGTAAACATATATTTTCCCTTTGAGTCTTACCACTCACAAAGCTCAACTATTTACAAACAGTGAGAAGTAGGTCACTCCCACTTCTTCAGATCCTGAAGCTGTAATGAAGTATAAACATAAATGCATTCATGTTGAGTCAACTTTTATTCTCACATCTATCTGTGGAACTGAAGCCTAAATAGGGAATGTACACAAAACTATAGATAGAAATGGTTGGAGAGAAAGGTACTACCAGCCCACTATTAATCTATCCTTTTTTTACTGTCCTCTCCACTTTGTAGTCTTTAAGACATTATTAATTTTGTATTTATTTCCCCTTCCATATCACTTCTTGTATTTAGCAAATTTCTTTCCTTTTCACTAGTTAATTCTTGTTCAATAAATAATAATTCCTGTTTTCAGTAATACAATATTCCCAAATAGTTACCTTTAAATGGGGTTTTTATCATGCTTGGCCTCTCCTGGATCATTACTTTTTTTAGGAATTTGAAAATTACTAAAAAGCTACAGTTATTTTCAAGTATGAACACAATAGAAGAATAAAAAATTCTTTCACATTATAAAAGTAACATAGCTGTAACAGTTCTTGTGACAGTAAAATGTAAGCGAAATTATTTCACATTATAAAAGTAACATAGCTGTAACAGTTCTTGTGACAGTAAAATGTAAGTGATTAGAGCTCAGAGCAGGTATCTGAAGGGTTAAAATCCCTTAGTCTCATATGAGACACATTTTGACTGCTTTAAATTCTGATATTAATCTGACAAGACATATGGATCTACAACCGAGGCAGTCTCTTTGTGTTCCCTCTTTAATCAAAACAGTGAGAAATACTTTGCAGTACAAGTTCTCAAGTTTATTTTGGATTCTCCCTTTAGGACAAGAAGTGGTATATATATAAGTGGTATACATTTAAAAGAAGTGGTATTTATCTAAAAACTTGAAATATCTACAGCTCCTTTAATCAGATAAATCTGATTTTTGTCCCTGGTTCTCCTCAGTCCATGGCCTGCCACATCAATGCAATGTGAAAGGAATGTTTCATGATTAAGAGGTAATGCAATGATGACTCAAGCTGCAGAGGGAGGCTCAGGGAATGTATGCTCCAGGTAGCTGTGCTATTAGGGGAGGCCTGTGGTCACTCCTGTATCCCTAAGGTAAATTTACACCTGTGCAGAATTTAAAGGCTTCTGAAGAATTGGTAGCAGCCCTATGCAGACAGATAGAAGCAGCCTCACATTTACAAGCACCAGTCCTCATGGAGAACTTCAACCACCCTGATATCTGTTGGAGGCACAGCTCAGCAGGGAATAAGCAAGCCAGGAGGTCTCAGGAATGTGCTGACGAAAATGTCCTTCTCCAAGTGATAGAAAAGCCAACAAGGAGATGTGGTATGCTGGACCTTATTCTCACCAACAAGCAGGGGCTGGTGGGCAATGTGATGCTTGAAGGAAGCCTTGGTGGAGTTTGAGATCCTTATGGCAGCAAAGAGAGCATGGAGCAAGCTCACTACCCTGGACTTCAGGAAAGCAGACTTTCAGGAAACTTCTTGATAAAGTACTATGAGATAAAGTCCCAGAGAGAATAGGGACCCAAGAAAGCTTGCAATATTCAAGCATCACTTCCTTCAAGTGCCAGGTGCAACTCTTATGAATAAGAAATCAAGTAAAGGGAGCAGGAGAACTGCATGGATGCACATGGAGCTTCTGGTAAAACTCATATAGAAGAAAGAAATTTATATAAAACATGGGGAAAGGGGCAGACCACTTGGGAAGCCTATAGGAATGTTGTCAGAGTATGAAAGGATGCAACAAGGAAGTTGTCAGAGTATGAAAGGATGCAACAAGGCAGGCTAAGGCCCATTCAGAATTCAATCTGTCAGGGGAAGCCATGGACAACAAGAAGGGCTTCATCAAGTACGTTGGAAGCAAAGGGAAGACTAGGGAAAATGTGGGCCTCATGCTGAATGAGGTGGATACCCTGGTGACAAAGGATACAGAGCAGGTGGTGCTACTGAATACCTTCTTTGCTTCAGTCTTTACTCCTAAGGCCAGTCCTCAGAAATCCCAGACCTTGGAGGTAAGAGAGAATGTCTGGAGAAAGGGAAGACTTTCATTTGGTCTAGGAGGATCAAATTAGAAGTAATTTAGACTAAATCAACACCCACAAATCCATGGGCCCTAATGGGTTGCACCCATTAATGCTCAAAAAGCTGGCAGATGTTATTGCTGAGCCACTCTCCATCATCTTTAAAAGGTTGTGGAGAACAGCAAAAGTGCCTGAGGAGCACTTTTTCTCAGGAAAACCAGTGTCACTCCAATCTCCAAAAATGGCAAAAAGGAGGACCCAGGAAACTACAGGCCAGTCAGGCTCACCTTTAGCCTGCATGTCATGTCTAAGCATATAGGTGGCATCTCTAGGCATGTGGAGGAAAAGAAGGTCATCAAGAGTAGCCAGCATGGATTCATAAAGGGAAATCATTCTTAACCAATCTGATAGCTATCTATGATGGAATGACTGGCTGGATAGAGGAGGCAAGCACAGAGAATGCTGTTCACCTTGACTACAGCAAGGCTTTTGACACCGTCTCTCACAACATCCTCACAGGTAAGCTAAGGAAATATGCATTAGGTGAATGGACAGTGAGGTGTAGTGAGTGGAAGAGCTCAGAGGGCTGTGGCCCAAGGTGCAGAACATAGTTGGAGGCCTGCAGCTAACAGTGCTCCCGAGGTGTCAGTGCTAGTGCTAGTGCTTGTGCTAGTGCTTGTGCTAGTGCTAGTGCTAGTGATAGGAAGTGGGGACAGAGTGCACCCACAGCAAATTTGCTGATGATACAAAACTGGGAGGAGTGGCTGATATACAAGAAGGCTGTCCTACCATTCAGTATGACCTGGACAGGACGCAGAGCTGGGCGGAAAGGAACTGATGAAATTCAGCAAAGGCAAATGCAGGATCCTGTGCCTGGGGAGGAATAACCCCATGGACTAGGGCTGAACTGCTGGGAAGGTCCTGTGGGTCATGCTAGACAACAAGCTGTCCATGAGCCAGCAGTGTGTCCTTGTGGTCAAGAAGGTCAAAGGTATCCTGGGGTGCATTGGGAAAAGCATTGCCAGTAGGTCACAGGAGGTGATCCTGCCTCTCTACACAGCCCTGGTTAGGCCACATCTGGAGTGCTGTGTACAATTCTGGGATCCTCAGGGCAAGAAAGACAAAAAACTACTGGATAGGGTCCAGAGAAGGGCTATGAAGATGACGAGGGGACTAGAGAATCTGTCTTATGAGGAAAGGCTGAGACTGCCTGTTTAGCCTGGAGAAAAGATGACTGAGAGGGCATTTTATCGACACACACACAAATATTTAAGGGCGGGTGTTAAGAGGATAGGTGAGACTCTTTTTGATGATGCTGAGTCAGAACAAAGGGCAATGGATGCAAAATGGAAGATCCATTTAAATATGAGGAAAAGCTTTACTGTGAGGCTGATAGCAGTGGAACAGGCTGCCCAGAGAGGCTGTGGAGTGTCTTCCTCTAGAGACAGTCAAAACACACCAGGATGCTATCCTGCGCAATCTGCATTAAAGGTCTCCAGAGATACCTTTCAACCCTAACAGTTCTGTGATTCTCTCTAATTAGGTCCAGAAATCTTTTTTAATTCACGGACATACACATTCATGCATCTCCCTCAAATGTCAATAAGAACAACCATTTGCACCAAAGAGTAATACACCCTTACTGATCTTATTTCTCCTTGATTTTCTCATTTTCTATCCATTTCCTTCAGGCTTAGATGGCTCACAATTTCCCTTCACTGTTGGTCTAGTAGAAAGTCATTTCAAGCACTGCAGGTCTGCCTGTGGTAATGACCATGCTAAATGCCATTGTGTGGTTTGGATCTTCACAAATTGATGCTGCTCTGTTACCTTCTTTCTTTCCTTCTCAAAGGTTATAGGTCTAATAATTAGAGTGGCCCCTTAATGAGCACATTGAGACCTAGTTTTCATGCCTTAATGGCAATGATAAGAATAAAACTATAGCTCTTCACAGCAATCTTTTTTCGATACAGTGTTAACTCTGCATTGTGTAAAGTGTGGTTATTATACCCTTATATGCCAGAAGAATTTCACTTATGAGAGAAATGAGGAAGATTTTGCCTCTTGAGACATTCTAAAACTCTGTTGAAAGAAGAAAACTTAGATGCATAAGCCACCTGGACAAAAGACTTCTTTATTTTCAGTTTTAATCAGCGACAGGATTATTAGCTAGTCTACTAGACCTGTAGGACAACCTTCCCTTAACCAGTGACCCATATCAACATCTGAACACAGGGCTGTACCTTATGACTTCGTTGGGATTTTTGAGTGTGCTTAAACACATACACTTATCTGCCATTCTGCAGTAGTTGTATTTTCCTGAAAAACGACCCAATTCTAGCAGTGCTGTCAAAACAACTGCTGTAGGAATAAATGCAAACAATACCAACTTTAGAACTTTAAAAATGCAGACACATATATCTACAAGCAAAAAGAGAAAATGGTAGTGACTGATCTAAGGGTAGCCAAAAGCAGCGGCATTGAACCATTTATGTTGAGTCCTTAAGCCACAGAAGAGTAGATTCTTCCCATTTTGAAAAGGCTGAATTCCCGTGCGGTTCAGACCACAGGGGTGTCTGTGAGGAGAGGTCAGGAGCGACACATGCCAGACACAGCTGGTTCCAGCTGGTTCCAGCTGGTTCCAGCCAGCTCCAATGGCCCCACCAGAGGCCACAGCTGATCCCATCAGCCCCTGATGGGAAATCAGAGTCACGGAATCTTTTCGTTCGGAAAAGCCATCTAAGATCATCCTACCCAGGCATTAATGCAGCTCTGACAATCTACCACTAATTTTCTCAAGTCATGTCTGTTTTACCACAACAGTAACCAGTAAGCAATGTCCCTGATTTTATCTCAACCCAGGTGCTTCCTGTTCTTTTGATTTTTTCCCTGGTCGTCATGTGAGAGGTGAGGTGGGGAGTGGGCAAGTGGCTGATGGGGAGTTTAGCCCTTAGCCAAAGTTAACCACCACACTGGGTGTAGTTTTTGATACTGTGCCCTTTGCAGTTTGAATACCTGAAATACTTGTCTAATTTTAGTCTACAATTTTTCGCTTGGATGTACGGTGAAATGAGACTGTGAACTTGCAAAACATTAATTGATACATATTCAAAGTTTTTCTCTAACTTGTAGAAAAGCATTACTAATTGGTCTTTAGTCTCAGAAATTTAAGATTTAAAAAAAATTAGTAACAACAACAGCAATTAAAAAAACCCACCCCCCCCCTCACCCCCCCAAAACAGAAAGGAATGAGACAATTACCAATGAGAAAGAGTGGTTGATACATGATTACTCTTCCTTTCAAACTGCTCTGTGTAAAAATGGAAAAAAAAATTGCCTGCATAGCAGAAACAGACTCCAGAATTCACTGTATATGACTCGAGGATCTGAGGGGACTGTTCTGGCCAGAGATAAAGTGAAATATGAATAATCTTAATTTATCTTTGGGCAGTTCTTGATATACAACTTAAAATTCTTTGAAGTGTCTAAAGAAGTTTAGTACATAAAGGAAATAGTCTTCGAACAGACTTTTTTTTCAGAACAATTATAATTCCATAGATTCAAATTCCTCCCTTTTTACAAGTTTAAACAATAAAATGGAGCATATAAAAGCTTTTTGAATTGTATCTTTTAAATATAAAATCAGTCCTTTAAGTCAATTTCACATTTTTCACGTTTTGAACCTTCTAAAAGGAATATCTTCTGAAATTATATTAGATGAAACCCCGTGTTGCAAAAAATTCTCATGAATGTTGGTTTTGTGTTACTGCTAAATTGCTTCCAGTACATTAGATTAGTTTCTTGCATTGTGCTCTGTTATTAGTATTGTTGTCGTTACTGTTAATTTTCTTATCTCATTGCTGTTTCCAGTAATTTGTTCTTATCTCCACTGGTGATCTTTGACTTTTTGTGCCAGTTCTCCTCTCCAGCCTCCCAAAGGGGCTGTGGGGGGGAGAAGTGAGAGAGCAGTACATGATCTGGGGTGTTTCAATGGGAGCACTAAATGGGGGAACACCATTCCTAAACCATGACAACATCATAAAAGAAAAGGTTCAGAAATTAAGCAGGATTAGGCTAGAGAGACTGCTGGTCATTCCTCTGTCTTCTTTCTCATGAATATTTATCCTTTGAGTAAGGTTCTGCAATTTTAGCAGTTAAAAGCGACTTTTCAAGTGAAAAAAGAAGGCAAAAAGACAGGGAACCAGGCAGGCAGGGAGAAGGGAAATTCCTAGAAGAATTCTGGCATTTTCATGACTTTTTATTTTTTCCAAATATGGCAAAATAATCCATAGACTAAATGGAACTGTATAGAGGAAACCTAAATCTTCTCAAATGTGTACTTATGAGATGCATATAAATTATGTCCAGTCAGAGATACAGACATTGTTCAACTCTGAGGAATGAACTTCTGTGAGGCTAGCAGAGAAAACATAGAAGCAACACTTGTTACCTTCCAAAATGTATTTTAAGGTCTACTTACCAACGACTCGATATAATTGAAATTATGGCAGGTTTTATGTAGTGTGACCTAAGATAGAATTTGTTGAGTTTGTTTATCTAATGGATTTAGATGACATTCATTGAAGCTGAACTGCGTTGATTTGGCATAGATGAAAAGTCATGAAAGCACTGCATTTGATACTAGTATCTCAAGGGTTACTTGAGAGGGTTACAGAGTAAGAGATCATTTACTCTGTGATCCATCATGAAAATAAAAAAAAATTAGAAGTATTGAAGAAAAAAGAAGGATTTACTTCATGATATCTTCCATAAGTGAATGGGAAGGAGCACTGGGAACTGTGAATCTTATTTTTTTCTTGATGTATGGAGACATCCAATTTGGACAATTTCATATTTTCCATCCTCCCTGGGGCCTTCTGTTACTGACCACTGAATCAGTGTCAGCACCCTGAAAGGTTATTAAAATAAGCCAAACTGCATGTCCATGGAAGTAGTCTTTTTATACACTCGCAATGTGTACACAAACTTCTTATGGTAGGGAGATGCCTGTTTCAGTACACGTTCACAGCACACATCTGGGCAAGAATTTGGTAGCAAAGAATCATTTACTTCCCTGCATGTTTGTATATGTGTATTGGTAATGATGAATGAATCATGAATGGAATGCTCCTGTGTGTATTTTGGCAATGCAGGATATGCTTTTCTCCCTGTTCCTACTGCATGTGTGTTTTGGCATGCTGGTTTCGTGCATATTCCTAAATAGGATATAGATTTGTAATGCTGAGCCTGGGTTTGCATGTTCTATTCTTTCATAGCACTAGGCAGATCACGAATAATTGAAAGGGGAAACGGGACATTGTTTTTTTTTTAATTTAATGATATCAGATGTCAGGAGAGGAACTGGGAAAGTGTAAAAAAACTTCATATCACTATTGGCTGAGAATTGCAAAACCAAACTGGGTGTGATTTAAGTTGTGTAGATGAAGAAATAAACCAAAGTGTCTGAAATTTTGCCAAAAAAAATCCAGAAATCTCAATCCCTACTCATCCTTCAAAGTCCTTGAATCTCTACATATGAGGTGTAAAGTTGGGTTACAGTGACTTTAAAAGTTTATTTGAAATATCCTTATCCTAACTGTGTCTGATTCTTCTACTAGCTGCATCAGGATAAACTAAGAATAACTTCTACAAGTAAATGGCCTTAAACTGGCTTGACAGGGTCTCTGGCCTACTAAAGCCAGTTCTTTACTCCCTGCCACGCCAGTGACTACCGAATTGAGCAGTGAAAAACATCACCTTCTATTTTGGCCACCTAGTACATGTAAGAGTGAATATGTGGCTAAAGCAAAGGGCTGGCTGTTGAGAGGTCTGGTTTATATTCCAAGCTCTACCATTAAGTGCTAGTTTCTGACTTGGCATGAGTATTTTAACCCCTGCGTTCACACCTTTTTCATCATTACAAAGTTAGACTGGTATAACCTCACAGGGATAATAGAAAAACATATATTTTAAAAATTGTAAATTTTGCTTTAAAATTGTTTAATAAATGTTCATATTAAGCAAATACTAATTATGAACCAAGTTTTCTTGAGGCTTAGGATAAGAGCCGGATATACTTAGTGAAATACAATTTATAATCTTTTTTACAGATCTGAATTTTTGTGAGGTCCTAAAAAGCTTGTAATATAGTTTTTCATTTTTGAGGTGAAATTAATGGTATCAGGACTGACCTTTCCCAGAATGGAACAGGGGACCCGTCCTTCTCTCCTGTCCCTTTGTGCTGAGATTCAAAATGCTACACTGGAAGTTCAGTCTATGTCTCAGTACAGATATGTTGAAATTTTCTGAAAAGTTGTATCTCTGAGAGGTGGGTTTTTTCCTCTCCACATTTATTTTTTGTACTGCTTGGAAGATTATGAGGAAAAAAGTATGTGCAACTTGCTAATAAAAGTGCAGAAGTTTGGTGTGGGAGTAGTGTCTCCATCCCGAGTCTGTGCCATAATAACAGGGCCATGCTATTCGCTTCTAAGAATAAGTAAGAAGGAATAATGGCCCATTGCACACTAATGGCTATTACAAAACTTCCTTATGTTAAGCAACAATAGGTAAAGCCTTTCTCTCCCTTCCCTATTTATTTACAATAACAGCTCAGAAAACCCTGACTACTTCAGGAAATTAAGTCAGTAGGTGCTTGTGGCAGACACGTCCTTCAGCCTATTCACAATTAAATTATTTCCTTCAGCCTATTTAAAATTAAATAAAGTTGCAAAAGAAAATAAGACTTTGTAGTGTTTCAAAGTATTATTAGTTGAAAATACATATAAGAGAACATGTCTGGAGAGAAAGTGAATGGTAGTGTAGTTAGACAATGCCACTTTCCTGTCTAAACTCTTGAAGTCTCCCTTTGTTTAGGACATCTGTATCTTGGCACAAGTTCTCATAACACCATTAATTCCATCCCTTCCCCATGACAAGGGTATCCCCATGATAGATTTGGCATCCTAGCAAGTATCAGTCACAAACCCTAGCACTGAGATAACGCAGCAGGAACAGTTCCAGGAAGAAGGCAGTGGGTGTCTCTGAAGATTTGCTACACACTGATGTTTTCTTTGCAAAAGGTTCTCTATTTTTCATAAGTGTCTCACAAGATATTATTGTTCAGGTTAGATATTTAATTAGTTATCTTCTAACGCTTTGAAAAAAAAGTTACCTACCTGTGGGACATTTTCCCTTCACTGTATTGACTCAGTTGCACTGATGTACGTTCAGAGCACCTCATTTGGCAACAGGAAACTCAGATTATCTGGTGTACTGGCAACAGTACACCAGATAAGAGAGGAATAGGTCTTTGTTGTCTTTGCTGGACACAAAGTAAACAATGAAGCCCTCCAGAAGGCCAACATTTCAGGGCTCTAGAGCCAGCTCCCTGGAGCATCCTGGTGGAATGTGGGAATGTGCTGCTTTGAGGCTCCCATTATTCTGTGTCAATTGTCACAGCCTCATAGCCCACTCTCCCCATCCAGTAAATTTGTTCCTTGTCCAACCTTTTACTCCTCTTTGCGATGACAGGGAAATGGATATGAATTATAATGGAGGTCTATTTTGCGATCATATGAGGTCCAGACCCACAAGCCAGATCTGGATGTGAAGATCTGTGCACACTGCTAGCAACAGCTCTACTGTGTGAAACAGATTTTAAGGATATATGGGAGTGGGGAAACTGGGAGAGGAGATCAGAGCAGGGTCTGTGGCTAAAGAGAGGCTTTGAATTTCTAAGACCCATTATCTTCTGTCTAAATCAGAGAGGTTGAATTTATACATCTGTTATTTCATATTTGGCTGCTAAATCATCTCTAAGATTCTTTGCCAAGGCTAGGGCTTTTACTGAAAACACAGCTCCCCACTCCCAACACTAAAGATAGGGTTTGAATATATCTTTACAAATCCCTAAACTTCATAGTTTGAGGACTTAAGCCTCAAAGTGAGACCTAACATGTGAAAAAGATTATCCCATGCTAGCCTACAAGAGGTATTTTACACCATGCTGAAGGTGAGGGGCCTGAGCCTGTGTCTATGACTATTTCTACATTCTTGTAAACATGTTCAAAGAAGACAAGGCACGAGGGCAAGAGTTCTGAATGTGTCTTGTAAATCAGCTAATTTTGGTCGTTAAGTTGAAGCAATAGTCAACCATAATGTGGGAGAAGGAAGATGTAGTGAAGAAATTAAGATTCAACATGGAGACAAATAAATGATATGTAATGCTGAATGAATTTGAATTTAATTAATCATAAACAGAAATTCTCCCTAGTGAGGCTAGTCATTTGAAGCAGTACATTTTTTGCATTTCTGGTTGTATGGACTGTTTTTATGCTCAGAAAGGAAATGTTATGAAAACAGCATTCAAAGATGGGCAGTGATATTTTTTCTATGACCTGCTTAAAAAAATATTATATATATGAAATATAAAATAAGCCGGGCTTTTATGCATGTCTCCTAGACAAGTTTATTTTCTGCAACAGTTGAAGTCCAGAAGAATAAGAAACCCCTAAGTCGTAACACACTTTGTTCTTTAGGGAACAGAGGTGGGGCTCTGGCACTTCACAGCAATCTCCTCATCAGGAAAAGTATGTCTTCTGTCTGGGCTGTGTCACGCTGTATTTGCTTTTGCAGTTGTGCCCTTTGGACCAGGTTCTGCCACTGGTTACACTCAGTCGTGCTTACAGAAGAGTACAACAGAAGGACAAATTTGGTTCTCTGTTTGTAAGCAAGCACCCAGGGAATGACACGAGTTGCCTTATTAGGCAGCACAAAAGGAAATAGTGGCGCTTGGTGATCCTCACGTGTTCCAGCCTCCCGCGCCTGGGTTTGCTCAGGCCTCTCGGGCCTGTGCTTTTTCACTGTAAAACGGCAAGGCCTTGAAAATACGGTGCTGGCTTGGCAACTGACCGCTGCCAGATAACAATTGACACCGGGACTAATTTAGTAATGTGCAGTTTTAGGGAGTGACATTTACTGTATCTCCTGGCGCAACTGATACAAAGCATGCAGCCGTGGCAAGCCCTGCATGGTATTTGCAAAGTGTCAACTTGAAAGAGTCAGGCTGCTCTTATGTCTGCTCTCAGAGGCAATTGCTGCAGCCCATCAAATCAACCTTCATGTAATATAAACAGGGAGACGTTCTCCCGCCATTCAGGGTTGCTATTCTGTGCGGTTGCTGCTTATATCATATGTCAACACATTGTACAGATAATGAAAATGGGGAGTCTGAACTTGTACAGGAGATAAAGGTTTCCCCGGAGAAGCAAAATTACAGTGAACCTGTCAGGCACAGATTAAGGACTTTGCAAAATAATCAGAGACACAGAAGTTAGCCCTTTTGATATGACTGTTAGCTGTGGTATGACTTACTGTGCAGAATAATTCTATTAAACTAGTTCATTAATATGTAAGTTATAATGATCTCTGTAAAAAGGACTTTCAGCATGAAATACTGGTACTTCTTTCAGGAATTCCAGGTGGGTGGGCTGAAAGCTATTGTGATAATGATTGCAGAACTAAAGATCTCACAAAAGAAATTTTCACCTGGATTTTTGCAGTAGATATTTTGAGGTGAGGTATAAATGAGTGTTATCAAATCCTCAGATAAGGATATTATTTTCATCATTTCTTACCTTTCATTGAAAAGGGTTGTTAAGCAATGGAAGGTTTCCAAACAGAACAATAGAAGGGGGTGTGTGTGCAGTTTTACTTTCACTCATTGACTTTTTGCCAGAGCAAGCAAAATGCTTAGTTTTCAGCAATTCAGCAATGCTTTTAATAAGAGCTGCAGTTGTGAGCTATTGCTGTGCTGAGAACAGGATATCTTGTCCTGACATCCAGCCACTTCCCCAGCAAGGATCATTGGGAAGCTGCTCTGGAGCTACCTCAGTCCAACCCTCTGCAAGCCACATGTCCTGCATGACCCTTTCTGCTGCAGAGCCCCACAGGTAGCATGCAGATGGCAAATCACAAATGGCCTCAGTTTTCCCTTGGTAACTGCGTCCTGGTAAGCTCTAGCCCTTGGGAAGCTGATTGATTTTAATATTAAACACCATCAAAACTTGCAAGTCTGTCTCATAGAGAAGAAAACCCTGTCTGGAAAAAGATGTCAAAGTTGTTACCATTACACTTGCTTGCTTTCCATGTCATATATTTTTATATTTTCTGCTATGCTGTAAAAAGTTCTTTTCAAGTTCTTTTATAAAGAAATCACTGATCAATAGCCCCAGCAATAAACAGTTTCTGCACAGGAATATTGAAAAAGTGAAATAAAATAGTGCAAATAATTTCTGTTTAAAATTTCATTTTTGAAAATAAGTAGTATTTGTAACTAGAGAAGCTTCTAACTCTGAAGTTTTAATCGATCAAAAGATGCTTATGGTACATTTATGTTCAGTCTGAAAATATCTTGATGCTCAACTGAAGCACAAACTGACCTGTCAACTGTGCTGGTCTCCGTGGTGTTTCTGCTGTATCTGTGCCCCTGTACTTAATGTTGGAACATTAAGAACACAAAATGTTAAAATGTTACGATTTCATCTTTTACTCCTCTGCATAATCCCATAATGAGAAGTCACAAAATTCACCATGGGAAAATCATGATGTCTCCATGGTTTTATTACTCATTTATTTTTTTCATTCTTGTAATGATACCATTGCTTTTGTCTTAAAGTAACAACTCTGTCCAGGTCAATGATTAAGCTCTTGTATTTATATCATAGTCTGTGGATCAAAACTATCTCAATTTCCAGAAGCCCTAACGGGCTAAATTCAGCATCTGCTAGAGTGAAAACAAACTCCAGTTATTCTGGCATAAGGATGTTGTTCTCTAGTGGTCTGTGTGAGCTAGTTGCAAGGATAATAGGAAGGTTTTGAGGGAGCAGGAGTGTGCTGGTGTGTGGCACCCAAGGAGCAGCCTGCCCTTTGAGCAGCCTGGCCTGCAGACAGTGGCCAGTCTTGAGAACACAAAGGGGGAAGAAAAATGACAGAGCCTACATGTGTCCACAGCTCTACAGAACTCTGCAATGAACAATTCAATGCATTTCTTGATTGGTTTTATATTCTCATTGCCTTGCATTTATGTTTCAGGAGTGGGATAATGCATGAGTTTTGAAAGAAATTGTGGGAATATTAGATATGATATTTGGGAGAGAAGATATTTCTGTTTAAGTGCTGTCTGCAACTGACAGAAGTGTAGATCTTTCTATGATAGATACAATTTTTCTTCAAATTATTTGGTAGTTTATGATTAATAATATATTAGCAATCAAAAAAGTGCCCTATATTGACTGTCTTAGTAACATAATAAATGAATAAAAAAGAACAAATGAAAAGCAGAAATGGCATCAGTGTCACACAGCTGAATCTCAGAGAGTGCCACATTCATCAAGAGAGCTGTGACAGGTTTTTATGTAGATCATGGAGGAGGAAAAGGTCTGCATCAAAGCAACATTTGAAAAAGTTTATTTGAGTCATCCTCATCCTTTAATTTAGGCTGGGAAAATACATTTTGTTTGCAAATTGACAGGTTTTCTCTTGGTAAGGCTAAAGGTAAATGTTTCTGTGGTGTTTGAAAGCAATTCACCAAACAGTTCCTAAGTTAGAGATCACTAAAAGTTTCATGGGAAATAGTGGAAAAAGTAAAAAAGATGTTTGTCATTAACTCCAGTGAGGTACTGAACTTCTTTTAAAAAATTGTTTTCTTGTTTGAAATATGATTGTTTTTAGCTGTTAACCATTTTCTGTGTGGGCCAAACCTTTTGGAAAACTGATATGTCTATTCTATTTGAAGACAATGCCCTTATGTTAATTGTTGCAATTTCTTTTGAGGCCAAATTGCCTGTGATGAGGAAGACTTTTTCTTCTTGTTTTTTAAAATGACTTTCTTTTTTTGAGATGTTGGGTGTGTTTGTTTGTTTTATTTCCTAAGGCAAAATCAGGAATTAAGCAACATAAATAAAATTCAGCTCAACATTAAACTCCACATTTTTTGTAAATGGCCAGATTTTTGCCACAATTTTTCTTTGTGTTGTTCCATTAGATGGCTAAAAAATAGCTAATTAGCTAAAAATTATAAATCAGATTGCACTCTTCCACTTTTATGATACTTAGCAATGCAAAATGTATTGCATTGTTAAGTAGTATTTTTTTGTTTGACCTAAAATTCAGAAGAAATTAGTGTGTTCTTCCTTAGAGAAGATATGAAATTGCCAATTTGACAAGAAGCTGTAAATTACTCAACTTTTTTGAGTCAGTTTTGGGAAATCATTACTTTACTTGACTTTCAGTGACTTGCAGAGATGTGAGTACTGCAAAACAAACCCTCATTTGTTCTGTTTCTTTGTATTCACCTTTACAGGGTTGATATAACCCTAATCTGTGGAGTTGGAGCTCCTATTGCTACTCTGCTGAAATAATAGCTTTACAGACATCACAACAGTCACAGCACTTCCCTGGGATTGTTTGTTCAAGATGTTCATTTTTAGAAGACAGTGATATGTAATGCCAGACTTTTCCCTATCTCCAGGGAACAAATGTTGGGAATTGGTGCAACATTTTAAGCAATAACTTGGCATCTTTTAACACTTTACATCATTGCTGGTAGGAAGCATATTTGTAGAGAGCTATAACAATGTGTGCAAGACAAACCCAATGTAAATATCTCATGAGAGAAGTGTTGGCTGTAGCTGTCTGAATTAAATCATATAACTTCCCATATTATATAAAAAAGGCATCCAATTTATAAGATCTTTTTCCTAAAGCTGTTAGCAGAAGGTTCCGCTGTGTTATCATGTGATTAAAAAGACAAGAAATTTGTTTAATAGAGCTTTTAATCCAGACATGAAATCATTTATATAAAATGGAGAGATGATATTTTGGATGAGAACTCAAGAAATTTGGGTGAAATCCCATCTGTGCTGCACATATTCTGCTTGAACTCTGAGAACTGATTTAATCTGCATTTGCCTTAAATCTCTCTTTATGATCTTAAGGTGATGATACTCAATTTGTCCTCCTCGGGGAACATCCTAAGAAATGCATATGTGATTTGGAGCTTACCTCCCTCATTTCCCGTAATACTGAGAGTAAAGAAAGGAACTTAAAAAGTGAATATCTGACTTAATGAATACTTGACAAGTTGGTAATTTTAATGCTATTGTACAAAGCCGGTATTGTATGTTAATGGCATGCCAGCAAATGCAGCCTTTGAACTGGTATATTCTCTAAGTATCAGGTTGTCATTTGAATCTAATCATTACAGCTGGCATTCTGGAAAAATATCATTATTCTAACTCAGGTGATTTTGAAACAGATTTCTGTTTAGATCTCTCCATCACAAAATCAGTGGAACAAAGGCTGTGTCTCTGCATCATTGAGACAGTAGGATCCTCACTGGGATCCGAACATGTTGCTGAAGTATGGATGGTGATACAGGTGCAAGAACAATAGCAGTGTGAAATATCAAACTGTTTTCTGGACGGAGAGCAAATTTACCTTCCCAAGTGCTACCACTGAGACAAAGCTGCACAGTAACTTTTGGCTGCAATGTTTTCATCACACTGTAAGCCTCATAGTATGAATGGTTATTGAATGGAATCAAGAGATCTTCACTACCTCATCAGTTTATTATTCTCACTTTTTTAAAAGTGAAATTGTTTCCTCCAAAGAAATAAAAAAAAAAAAAAGAGAACTTTTGAAATTGACAACAGAAAATAAGACCAGAGATGCAAGCAATCATTTCTCGTTTGACCATATCCCTGAACAAGATAATTCACCTATGGTTCAAGTCTATCCTGAAAAGTGTCCCTGTTTTCAGAGATAAGCCTAAAGCTGAAAGCTTAGATCAACAGGAGATTTCATTGCTGTGGCAAGTACCACTGTACACCCAGATTCATTATTACTTGTTTTCACAGGCTTTATAGTAGTTGAATTTGTGGAGCTACTTGCACTCTACAAAGGGGTTTGAATGGTTTTAATTAAATGTTGATAAAACAGAAAAGGAATCTTGGGATGTTAAAACAAATTAATTCTGGTCATTAGTCACCTGACAAGCATATTACAGTACAGATTTTTTATAGCTCCATGGATGCTTGTGAAAGTGGAAAGATGGTATTCTAAATGGATTCCTTGTTAGCTGATTTGAGTCACTGTGAATATCACTTTAGTTACCTACTAAATTACTGAAGCAGTTATGTAAAGTGCTTTCAAGGCAGTACATTACCATGCCTGTATCTGATTTTGAAAATGAATTCTGAAAGGTTAGCTGTAAAAAAATATAGGATCAGCTTAGTACAGTTCAGAAACTGCTGTAAAATCTTGAAATGAACATAGTAGAATGTTTTGGTGATATGCAGCTGCCAGATGCTCTTATGGACATGGCAGAAGTATGTCCCATATCTCCCTTTCTGCCCTGCTTTGCTCTTTTGTGTTTGTTACATGTCACATGAAGTTAACATTTGTCCCTTGCTTTTTGCATCCTATATAGTAGTCCTGTCAGCTGAGAAAAAAAATAAGTCAAGTAACAAAATAGCTAGCACTGCCTTAGCCATGAAGAATCACTCTGATTTCATACATTGATCTAGCCTGTTTGATAAGGAAACCAGTCTGGAAAAAACTCCTCCAGGTTCCCTAAAAACCTGCCACTGAGGTGTGTATTACTGGGACTATGAGGGACACACAATACTTTCTATTTCTATACAAATTGTGTTGGCAGTTCTTGCAACAAGATGTACCAGATCTGAGAATTACTTTTTCCAATGTACTGCTACTTGAAGTTGCTTTATATTAGCTTTTATGCAGAAAACATCTTCTTATGTCTCATTTTATCATTACAGACTATTACAGAGACTGAAGGATGTTTGGATATCCAGATTATATATTAATTTGCAGTAAAGTAGCAAATTGGAAAGGGAGCATAAAGTAAATTAACTAAACTAGGCCAGCAAGACTAATTTCTTTATCATAACATAGTATGTTGTGATCATTAGATTTTCCACCAAGAATGAATCTTGCTTGCTTTTTGTCTGTAATAGAGCTGACAAAGAGAAAATAAGGGAAAAGAATAATACATTTGGATTTTCCTGGCTGACTGACACAGATTTAGAAACCCTTGAAGATTGAGTCTGCTTAGTGAGCAGATAGGAAATCGATATAATTGACACCAAGATCACCTTTGCTTTCTGACCTTTAGGACTTTGGAGCTCATGTCAGTAGCAGGCCTGGGAAATTCTGGGAAGCCCTGAACTATCTGTGTTAAAGGCAGCTTGTCTGCATGCTTAGCCTGATATTCTGGGTCAGGGAAGGTTTGTGCTTCTCTGTTAATAGAATAAGTCTGCACAGACGGTACCAGTGATACAGGTGTTTGGGTGATGCAGGGCAAACAGAATTTTATTGAAGGTCACTATTTCCAAGAGATGTTGAAAGTTTAGAGGAAAGAAAAAATGTTTGATCAGAATTTTTTGGCCAGCTGAACCTTCCACCATTCCTTGGGCAGAAGTAATCTTTTGGCTAGGTGGGAATTTACTGTCTGAAGTTGAGTGCATTCTAGCCATCCAAATACTAAAATTGTCTGAAACATGGCATATACCGTGTTATATATATATATATATATATATATATATATATATGGTACCATATATACCTGCCATGGTATCAGGATTGCCTCTGCATCTAATACTCACTTGCACAGAACCAAAAACAAATCCAGTACACAACACAGAGTGATAAACTTGCCAGTGAAATACTATGCTCCTGAAGTACATTCCAAAGGAGATATGCATGGCAAAACTTTGAGGGAAGGGCAGAAGAGGAACAAAACCAGCAGCTAGTAATGAGAAGGCTCTTTTTGTTTCAAATCCCTGTGCCTCTGAAGTTAGTAGCTGTCACCTATGAAATGTTATTATCTCTAGCAGAGGAGCATTAAGCAGTGTTAAACAAAAGGAAGAATTAGGTTCATTATCTTAAATTAGTTTATCTTAGAACAATCTTGGAACATAATAAAAATTTTAAATAGTGCATTAAGGAAATAAAATACAAATGAACAATTATTTTAATATGATTGACCAAGAAACTGCTGTTGGTTGACCCTGACTGGATGCCAGGTGCCCACCAAAATGTCTCTATCACTGCCCTCCTCAGCTGGGCAGAAGAGAAAAAATATAATAAAAGGATCATGGGTTGAGGTAAGGGCAGGGAGAGATCACTCACCAGGGACCATTATGGGCAAAACAGACTCCTCTTGGAGAAATTAGTTTAATTTCTTGCCAATCAAATCAGAGAAGAGTAATGGGAAATACACCTAAATCTGGAAACATGTTCCCTGACACCACCTTTGTTCCTGGGCTCAACTTCACTCCCATTTTCTCTCTCTTCTGCCCTCAAATGGCACAGGGGGATGAGGAATGGGGACTGCAGTCAGTTCATCACAGGTCTCTGCCAGTCCTTCCGTCTATGGAACAGCACTCTACACACTCTTTCCCTGCTCTAGCCTGAGGTCCCTTCTAGAGGACACAGTCCTCCATGAACTTCTCCAGTGTGAGTCCTTCCCACAGGCTGCAGTTGTTCATGAACTGCTCTATGGATCCCTTCCCATGGGGTATCCTTCAGGAACAGGCAGCTCCAGCGTAGGTCCCCTGTGCGGTCACAGGTCCTGTGAACAAACCTGCTCCAGGGAGGACTCCTCTCTCCTTGGGGCCACAGGTGCTGCCAGGAACAGACTGCTCCAGTGTGTACTTCCTACAGGGCCCCAGCCTCCTTCGGGCATCGCCCTGCTCTGGTGAGGGCTCTTCCACAGGCTGTGGGTGGATCTCTGCTCCTCCATGGGCCTCCATGGGCTGCAGGGGCACAGCTGCCCCACCATGGGCTGCACCATGGCCTGCAGGGGAATCTCAGCTCTGCATCTGGAGCACCTCCTGCCCCTCCACCTCCACTGACCTTAGAGTCTGCAGGGTTGTTCCTCTCACATCTTCTCACTTGTCTCTTGCTGTGCACTTTTTTCCCCTTCTTAACTATGTTATCCCTGAGTCTCCACCTCTGTTGCTGAGGGGCTCGGCCTTGGTCAGTGGCAGGTCCATCTTGGAGTCAGCTGGCATTGGTTCTGTCGTAATCCTTCGAGCCTTTGCTACCAAATGTAATTCTTGTGTACATGTAATGCCATATGTTAAAATCAATGGCATTGATTTCACCGTATGATGCTGCTTTGTAGGAGTTTGAAGAAAACCAGAGCCCTGAGAATTTCCGACTGATAATGTAAAAGTATTCCGCTTCTCTTTCTTTGTTAAAAGAAGACAGTTTTATCTCACAAAATGGTAGTTAGTTTGACTGATTGCAGTTCTAAAAGATTGATACAGTTCAAATATTGAAATGTACATCTTATTGTGAAAGACATACTGTGCAAAATAGACTGTTACCCCAAAAACAGGAGGAATAAAATTTAAAAATTGGAAAAAGAGCATCAGTGTTTCAGAACATATCTTATGGAAGAATCTTTTGAGATGCTCATTTATATTCCTCCACATCTAAACTCTTTGTATTCTCTAGGATCAAACTTCAGGTTCAAGAGCTAGCAGAGATTTGACAGGAGAATGAGAAAAATAT
The DNA here is from genome assembly GCA_013396875.1 of Vireo altiloquus. Lineage (NCBI taxonomy): Eukaryota > Metazoa > Chordata > Aves > Passeriformes > Vireonidae > Vireo > Vireo altiloquus. The sequence continues at coordinate 684,690 of VZRF01005657.1, read as the reverse complement.
TTCTTTTATGACATGGGGTTGTGCCATTCAAAATGGAGATCCAGTCAGTGAGCACTGAACTCACATCTGACTTATTCTTCACAAACAAAAAAACCACTTTATGAAGGAGAGTTTCAATTTTCTAAAATCACAGTTAATAAATTCCCCAGCTGCCTTCTTGTACTATAATACAGTCAAATCCACTTTTCAAAGACCTGAGGTGTTATGATGCATTGTGTTTTCCTCTATCCCTCCTACCAGTGACAATAAGACCTCTGCATCCCAGAAAGGCAGTATGCATCTCATCTCACACCTCTTGCCCTGTCACCAGTGACAAGACAACTCACAGCAAACCCAAGGCTTGCTGGAGCTGTAAGATAGGGCAGAAAGGTGGCTGTGGTGGTGAGGAAACTGCAGATCTTTTCTCTGTAACTGAGCTGAAACAGCATGCTGGTCCCATTGTTTTTATGTACATATTTTTGGCAGTAAGTGAATTGGAATATGTCGTTTTCTGCTACCACAGAGAGTCATCCAGCACTTCAGTTAGTGAACACATTATTTCATTCTGAGGTTTTACTATTACTGCTCCAGATTCTGGTCTGCTTGTATCGTCTGTAAGGAGACATAGTAAACATGGTCGATTTAATCCCACTCTACGAGAAAGAAAATAAGTTTTTTTTCACACAGAGAAGACTTAAGATTTTAATTGTGAATTCTCAGCAAAACTAACTTTGACTTGGAGGCTTCCTTTGTTCTTTACCAGGAGATAAGAGGGGGGAAATTTTTTTTTGGTAATTATTCTCAGTATTTTCCTGTGATTAGAGTGACACTAAAGCAATTTCCATGGTGAGCATTTATGAAGCAGTTTGATTAGGCAGCAGGCACAACAAGCAGTGCTGTTTGGAGGGTTAACACTTGCACTGGTTGTGGAGCTTTGAGGCACAGAGCCAGAGGCCAAGTGACATTAGCTGCTCAAGAAATGCACTAATCGCCTTAGAAATGCAATGCCTGGAGAGTCTGTTAGGTATTATGTAATGGAAATTGTAAGAGAAAGGATAAAAGTCAAACTTTGTGTATTTACTGAAGATTATTGACGTAGTTGTGACATCATTGAAGAGAGTCATAAGACACCTTTTGGGTACACAGTCCAACAGCCAGCTGGCAATTGGCACAATGCCACCCAGGCAGGTGGAAATGTGGTACTGTACCTACAAACACGCTCCAGGAGGTATTTCCCTAACGGCTGACTGCCTTTCATACACCATACACAGGAGGTGCCATACAACTGACTATTGGTCTTGTAGAAACCATGGCAGTGTCATCTGAAGGGCTGGCTTTCCCCCCTCACAGCAAAAAGGACATTGAGGTACTGGAGTGTGTCCAAGGATGGCCAACGAAGCTGATAAAAGGTCTAGAAAACATGTCTTAGGAGGAACAGCTGAGGGAAATGGGGTTGTTTCGTTTGGAGAAGAGGAGGTGCAGAGGGGACCTCATTGCTCTCTACCACTACCTGAAAGGAGGTTGTAGCCAGGTGGAGGCTTGTTGTCTTCTGCCATGTCTCAAGTGACAAGATGAGATGCAATTGCCTTAAATTGTACCAGAGGAGGTTCAGATATACAGACCTTAAGAAAAAAAATCAGTGAAAGAGTGGTCAAGAATTAAAGTAAGTTTCTCAGGGAGGTAGTGAAATCACCATCTCTGGAAGCGTTCAAGAGGTCTCTGGATGTAGCATTTCTGAGTATGATTTAGGGGTGATTATATTGGTGCTGGGTTGATGGTTGGACTGGATGATCTTGCAGGTCTCTTTCAAACTTGATGATTTTGTGACTCTGTGATTCCCCACATCCTCTTTATGTTTGCTCATCTTGAAACACCAATGATGATTTGAGCCTATAGAGTGTTTTTGTTAGGATCCATGCAGTGTGAAGGATTCTGCAAAATGCCAGTGGGCTTTTGACTTCTTTGGGTTATTCAGCCATCTCTTTAATAGGTAAAGGCTAGGCAAGCATGAGGGAAATATGTTAATGGATTAATTAAGATTGTGGTGGATCATGACTCATCCAGAGTAGCAGAAATTCCAAAGTTAAAGAAAGCAGCCCTTATCTGCACAGAGACGTTTGGCATACCAAGATGGTCCTTGGGTTAAACAGCTAAATGGCATGATGTCCTGACAAATTCACAACTCCCAGAGGCCAGAAGGTGGCTGTCAGAAGCCAAAACTTGTGAAGAGAGGAATTTGGGTATCTAGACGTATGATAGCTAACTCCTTGATATTTGAGAGTTCCACCACAAATCAGTTGAAAATTCTAGACTGGATTTGTAGATGTCCCCTCTATGATCAAGCAAACTACTCTGTTGGACAACTTTGAACTGCCCCATGGAAATCTTATGATTGGTGCGGGAGGATGGAAGGTAGCCCATGAGTTCTTACCTGCTTATATTAACCACTGAGAAAAGTAAGGAATTAAAAAAAGGAATGCAGTAATTTTCCTACTACTGAGAAGTTCAGGTCAGGTATTAGGGCTCTGTGCAAATCTGTTAATTTAAATGAAACTCTACGGCTGCCTCTTTGCCAGAACTCACAAGCCTGATAAACAAGTCCCACAAATCTCATAGGCTTCAGCTAGCAAGTGCACTGCTGTTCAGCTGATGGCCTCATTCTGATATGATTGTAAAAGCCATGGACTCTAAATAAAAAGGAAGAAAACAAAAGAGTTACAAAATTCTCTATAAAGGAGTAAAGATTCTGTTAGCAAGTTTTAAATGCTGCTTTGCATTTTTGTCACAGAAGAAAATGATACAGCGGTGGTAAAAGATAACTTTAACTAGAAACAAGATTGAAAAAGTATTTAGGAATTGCTGAAGCGAATCAGCTTCAGTGGACTATGTGCTATGGCATCTGTTCTTTGACTGTGGTGAGTGCTGCAAAAGTGAAGAATGGGGTGGTAAACAACCCTGGAGCAGTGTGTCCTAGGAGAAACCACTAGAGTGGGGGCTGCAGCCTTCTCTTCACAACTTCAAACAGGTCTTACGGGGGCCCCTAGTCTTGGAAAAGAGCTATCTGGCCTTAAAATATGCCTCTCTTCTTTATTTTGTTGTCAACCCCTACTTATTCCCATGCTACTACCATGCAGGCTCAGAATTAATTCAGGAATCGTCAGGTGTAGCAAGATAGAGACAGAACCATCCAAAAGTTTTTCCTCTGTGCAAGTCATGTTTTTGCTTCCCCTGCTTTGTTCATCAGTTTTATTTGCTGAAACCTGGGCTGACATGACCTTGAATCACCACACTCAGAACAAAGGACACCACTCTTTTCTTGAGTGGTGCTTGTATTTGGCAAGCACAAGGATTTGGGGCACAGGAAGGAAAGGTTTGGGAGCAGATACTCAGATGCCTTTCCCATACCAAAGAATTGAAAGATTTTTATCTTCTGAGTACCAAACGAATTCATTTGAGGTTTCATATTCTGAACAGGGACTGTGCCCTTTTGCAGAACCTAGAGACTTCTCATCTTCATCCATGGCAACAATGAATGATGAGCTGTATTTCTACCCCCACTGCCAGCTAGCTTCATATTTCAAGTACCTCCATCAAAGCAGAAAACACTATCAAATAATTATAAAACAATGTGATTTGATGGACCTTATCTTATATCTTGAAAGAAACCATTTAGCTGAAATTGAGAGCCTTATTTTCCCAAAGTAGGGAACTCTTAACAGCAAAGGACACTGGTTTCAATCCTGTAACTTGTTGTTAGTAAGAGCAATATTAAATTCCAGTTCAGAAAAATTTTAGACAATAGTGATTCAGATTGCTTCTCTATTTTAAACTCACAAAGAGCTCAGGGAGACTTAGCTTCTTAACTGTGAGCTGTGGTGTGCAACCATAGTGATGAAATGTGCTATGGAAAAAGGATTAAATTCATTATATCTACTTGCAACATAATCTGCAAAGATTCAGTTGATTCATGCTTCCTTTTGAGCTCCGATCCTGTCCATGAGACCCTCTGGTTCTGCAACTGCAGTGTCCTTGAAAAGGCTGCCATTCAGTCCACTTGGCTGTCTGGTAGGCCTGTCAGATGAAGGAAGAGCCCTGCTTCTTCCCAGCACTTCACAAGTGCCCATGGACAGCAGTACAACCATGCACTGCATCCCCAGACAGAAGAGCAGGATTGTGCTCAGCCAGCCAGGAGAGCCAAGCACTCTCATGCTTAAGCATTATGACTGAATAAAGTGGTTTTGCATCTTCTGCAACAAACTATAATCACCGTAATAGACACTGATCACTGGGGTGCCCTAAGTGAACAGAAAAATTAGTGCTTTGTCCCCAAGAATAAAATTAAAATGGTAAAATATTTTTAAAATGAGTAATATTTATTTTGCTTTACTATGTTATTTATTTAGATTACTTTTGCTTTACTGTTGTTTTCAGAGATGTCATATACTACCTCGCCTTTCCTACTATTAGAATGTTTCACTAGTGACTAATATTTTCAAATCAGCTAAGGAGTAATGGAAGTTTCTTCACCTTTCATGTTTTCAGTTGAGAGCCCCAAAGGCATTTAGGATGCAATGACTACAGTGGCCAGCCTCAGCCAGATTGAACCGATCTACTTTGCTGATACCTTCTTATCTCGGGAGTGGAATTTGTTTGGAAACATATAAAAATATTATTTGTTGAGTAACAATCAGCTCTTACTCTCTTCTGACATGTCTAAGTGAGAAAGGTTGATATATAAAGCAGTTGACATGCAAAGCAGAAAGTTACATCGTAAGGTTCAAAACATAGAAAGGAAAGAAAAACATAAAATAATCCAAACATGAAAGAAAAATTAGTTTGTGCTTCCATAGTATGATATCACAGAGTTTTCTGGAAGTTTCCCTGTATCTCCATAATCCCTAATAGCCTTATTATTCCAAGTCAAGACTTGAAAGAAATCAATGACAATAATTCCATTGATTTCAACATTTCCTTCTTACCAAGAGACACACATAAATAGCATCAGTATTACCATGGAAGAAAACATTTGTCTCCTCATGGAAAATAGTATTACAAAAAATAAGAGTTAATCTATCAATCATGGGAGATTTTCCTTGCAGAATTGTGGAGGGACATTGACATTGGCAATGTGATTTGCTACATGCTTCAGCACAGCAGAAGATTTTGGCCCTGGAACAGTGTTCAGAAAAGCTAGAGTCAGAAATGGAATATAGGGGAACGGGATCAGTGTATGGCAGCAGTTACATGTAGTGGAACCTGACCTGTCACAGTGCTGCTTTGTAGCAAGAACAAGAAATAAACAGGAATTTAGAACAAGAGTTGCCATGTATGACTTTCAGAGCACAGCGTGAGCCTTTTACATGTCTGCTGTTGCTACACCTAAATGTTTAGAATGAGACCTTGGTGGGAAAAAGGGCTTATAAAAATGATTTGCCATTTGAACTGCCTAGCTTGACAGATTTTGATGGGGCAAATGTAGCATAATTCTTGTAGCCTGCTGGAGGCGCCCAGGCATTGAAGTAACAACTGGCAATTTTGCCACATTGTTTTCAATTAAAAGAGTTTATCTAAGGGAAAAAAGAAAAAGGCGCAGCGGAAGAGTGATCTTGCACAAAACCTTGCATGCTATCTGACAGCAAGCTCTTAGAGGAGTTAGAGCAGCCTTTGGGCCGTGCTGCACACTTGTGTGAGTGTTTGCCCAGGGAGCAGCAGTCAGGGCTCTGAACTGACAGCACCTCCAAAGGCAGATGAGCGCACAGGTGTGTGCGTGGGTGGGGAGTGTATAACTAAGGAAGAAGGGTAGCAAATGGAGAGATAAACCACACAAAGGGACTATGTTTGAGCTTTGTTATGAAAACTCAGAGACAGCGAGAGCTGTAAAAGTTACTTGCTGTTCCACATAATGAGCTAACTGGTACAAGATTCTGTAAAGGCCCAGGACTCCTCCACGTTTCTTAAGGACAAATGAATGCCTTTCATTTTGCTAGAAGAAAAGTTCTCGTCTGAATAGATATGAGTGACTTTCCTTCCCTGACATTTCTTACGCTAAATTATGTACTGTGTTAAAATCTTTGATGCAAAAATTTCAGTCACAGGTCATTCTGTATGTAAGATTATAATCCCTTGGTTATTTAAATCTGTATATTATACATTCGTAAGCTTTTTACAAGCTCATTTGTGTGTCTCATGATTAAAAATTCTGTTTATGTTTTTTCGCTTGTCAAGACATAATCAGCTTTCATGCTGTGTCTATATGATATTTTCAATAATCAGTTAGGTTTATGGGGAAAGCAGGAGCAGCAATGCTGTACAAAGTGCTTCTTGGGGATGAGCTGAAGCTGTGAACTCCGTTTTCATTCTGCTTCGCTTAAAATCTGAAAGCTGTGGGCTGCTGCCAAGAGAAGTTTCTCTAACAGCCGGTACTCTTGTTAGCTAACTAGCTCCCCCTCTTGAAATTCCAGAAATGCTGACAGGAGTCAGGGATGGAAGGGGGGGAAGTGAAATGAAATCCATCGGCGTTGGAGTTCTCTCATTTTTAAAACAGTTGTGGGGTTTTTTTTCTTATATGCAACTGACATCTGGGGAATGTCCTTATCTTACTGCTGCTGGTTTCTGAACCGACCTTGTAAGAATGTAAAAGGGGCTTTGGTGCCTGTTGCAAAGGAATTCAAGGCTGCAGAGGTCACCCCAGTGCCGGTGTCCAACGGAGAAAGGCAGCAGAGCTCCCCGGCTGAAGGGCACTGGAGAAAGATGGTGGAGGACAAGGATGGCTGGGGGGATAAGAGGGTTCAGCTCTGCCCCGCGGCAGCCCCTGCCGGGACTCCAGCAAACACCAGGGCAGGAAGGGAAGCGCCCATCTGTGCAGGACACAAACATCAGCTGCGCCTCCCGGGGCATTCCTGCCTGACAATGAGCCCAGCTGACGGGGGAGGTGGCAGCTGCGCTGCTGCGCGGCTCGGCTGTGCTGGGAACAGGGCTAGCAACACTGTAGGTAACTACAGCCTGCCTTTTCTGTCTGCTGGTTTCTGTTGTTTTGGTTTGTTTTTGTTTTTTTTTTTTTCCCTAGGACATGTATGAGGTATAGAGAGAGAGTTAGTTCCAGGGCATCAAATGGTGAGGTATGCAAGTCTGCAGCTGAGAAAATTTGTCTTTGGTGTACAACAGGCCTCACTGCGTGGAACTGCTTCCACATGGGTTTTACAGAGAGCTGTCCTTGCCTGAAAATTCCCATTCTGAAAAAGTTAATACAGTGGATGGATAAAGGGCAGGAGAAGGGAAGTGTTCTTGCTTTGTCGAGAGCGGTAACTGAGATATGGAGCTGCATTTAGGTTTCATACTATACTATTCAATCATCCAAACACTTACTAGATGAAAAAACATTTGCCATGCCTGCCATCCCTGAAAGAATGAACGTTAGAACTTAGGACACCTCATTTCCAAGTTTTTCCTGGCAGTGGGCTATAAATCCAAACCCTTTTTGTTTCTTCTTCCTCTCTCCAGTACCACGAATCTTTCATGCCTTTGGATAGTGGCCCATTTTCAACACGAAGGACAGACAAACTCCAGTGTATAATCAGGTGAGATTTCTTCCGCATGGGGCAGACATAAGTTTAAATCTGCAGATTGAAGAGAGTGTGACCGATTTTCTGGATAAAAATCAATTGTTTAAAATGGAGAAGACTACCATTAGCTTGATTTTGGGCTGAATATGATGCCTTGTGTAATTTTCAAGGGTGTGGTAGGATCAGCTAACAGAGCTGTTTTGGTATTCAGCTGCTTGTGTGTCACTGCTGCCATTCAGTGAACCACAGTGGAGCAGCCATCACAGCTAGGGATCCAACTGAGAGTTTATAGCCTTCTCATGCAAATAATGTGGCATTTACTCACTTCTCATATAATCCAAATTATTGAAGTTTTACAGTTCTTAAAGTCAGGCTTAAACCTTTCTAATCAGCCTAAATACATCCTTGGAGATACATCTTAGCTGTTTGGGTTCTTAAATTCTATGTAACTCTACCGTAAATCTTAGCCACAAAAATATCTTTCAATATCTTATGACACCTGTCCCAAGTCATTCTGAAAATCTATAAGAACTAAAAGCAAATTACACATATTCTTCCCAAGAGTTCTATCTACAATATGGTGTTTCACTTAAATTCAGTGAGCAGCACTTTTTAAATAAGCGGCAAACACAAAGATACCAATTTTTGGATATCTGTTGTAGGACATTGTAAGTTCAACCTTATTCTTCAGATGAATATCACCTTCTGGACATCTGCAACATCTCTCTGGTAAGTCTGCACTGTAAATTATAAACACTGACCCAGATACAACTATGGGGTTTTTTTTGAAATCTCCCATCTCAATGATGGAGAAAAACTTGCATCAATGCATACAGAAATAAAGTGTTTTGAGGGCACACTCTCAAATCTGCTGAAATACTTGTAGTGTTCAGGTGAACTGTAAAATCAGCGGGAAACAAAGAAAAAGTATTTCAGGTTTTTAGTCTCCAAATTGTATTTCTCCTTTACCTACATACAAAGAAAATTATTAGGGGAACAGGTTGAGGAAAATTTTCTTTTAATCCCTTCCCTAATCTTCTAACAATACATTATTTGCCCAAAACATAATATATATTTTAATTTCAAGTAGTAATGATCAAAACATCAAGAAAAGACTGGGTTCTGTTCAGTACCCAGTCTTTTCATATTTGTTCTTACAGTCCTCTGAAAGCTTGCTCTCTGCATGCTTTTTAAAGTAGAACTTTAGGATTCAGCTTTTCAGCTGATAGTCTTAGAGAAACTCTGCCCATTTTTATCTCTTAAAAATGTGAACTTAAAATGGTTTCACAAAAAAACCCCAAACCAAAACAAAAATACCCCTCTTTATACCCAAATTATGCACATAGGAAACATGCCATGGAGTGTGTTAGTATGTCTGAAAATACAGCATATTATTCCTGATGTATATTTTATCAACTGCACAAATACCAGGACATATTAAATGCCTGGGTCTGCATGCAGTAGTGTTCTTTAATGCTCATCATATTTAAAGCTGGGGGTCCTCTAGGCAAAAAGTGACTGTCTGGTTTGGAGGTGATGCAAAGAAGGTCATCTACATTAAATGAACTAGACTGGGCTCAGTAATAGTGAGCCATTCTCAAATACTAATGACCATCTGGATTACAGATGCAGTAGCCAGATTGTCTGTTGTGTCCACCAAGTGAGTTGTCTTACCCTGGGAAAAAACTGTCATCTGTCTGTCTTGCCCTGTAGACATGAGCTTTCTTCCAACCTGTCCACATGGATTTACTGGTGGCAAGGTCATCCCGTTCTCTGGAACGTCACTCACTTGCATTTGCTGGCTGCTTAGCAGCTGCCAAAATTTTAGGAACAGAACAGAATGGCAAGGGGGTGGAAACAAGATAGCAAAACTAAAATATTTTCTCTTTGTTTCTGGTGCACATTCACCAGTACTTAAAGAAAACAATACCTATTTATTAGCCAAATAAAAACTCTTTTCTGAGCTCTGTTTGTAAAATAGATGATGTCGGTTTTAGGGTGTTTCTCTTCTCAGCTCCCATGCTGTGAAGCTCCTTTCCTTTTGTTAAGCAAAATAAGCAAATCATTGCAAGACCTAAAATCTTGTTAAAAAATGCACCAATTTGATTTGGCATTTAATTAACACATTTTTGTTTGGTATTACTGTGTGAGTCTTGACTCTACTTACAAATTTCCTTTTCATTTTACTAATGCAATTGTGCTTTGCTTTTAAGGGTGCCCAGAGAGTCCATAATCTATATGTTTCTGCTCTGGTTTTGTGGGTTTAGCATCATACTATTACTTATTCAGTAGAGGATTGTAAATATTTTTCTGAGTACAAAATTTAGAAGTTAATAATACCCGAAGACCTTATACTACTGAATGTTATCCTTGCGTTTGAAATGCACAATTCTGAAGAAGCTCTGCAAAGTATTGAAGGGAGTGAATACATGAGGCATTTGCATTTATTTTCAAAGCTTCCTTATATCCTTGTGAGCACATAGACAATTAAAACCTGAAAGGGGTTAGTGCCTCAGTTAACTTTAGTTTCTGGAGAAAATAGTCCTTCCAGAAAAGGTTTCATCCCAAAATCTACAGGTAGGTAGCTTGGGGATTCATTTGTGATTGTCATGGTGAAGTGTTTTTGCTAATTAATTTTGCTAATGAGGTGATAAACAAATTAAGGGAGTCCTCTCCTTTTTAACACTAGCTCAGATTTCATTACCAGTAGCTTGTCCGTGACAATTGCAAGTAATCCCAGATAGTATTCATTACAAACAGTAAATGCAAGGTACTGGGATGCTCTAACATCAGTTGTAGCCCACAGCCTTGGATGATTCTTGTAGCTGCCAAGCTGGATGTTCAGCAAGATGCAGTGTGAGCAGGGAAGGCCATACTTCCACGTTACTGCAAACACATCACATGGCTTTGAGGGGAATATGTTGGGAAGAACAACGTAAATATGGTAAGAGAGGAAGGAAGGAGGGCTGTTGTTAAGGAGCTGGAAAATATGAAATGCTGTGTGTGTTCAGGGATGTGCATTCATGCACAAGTATGTGCTCTCTCTATATGATAAACAGTTTTAATGTTAAGTGTGTGCTTAAGTACCTCCTTATGCTGAGGTTGCTAGAAACATGGCTAAGAAAGCAGAGAAGAAAGGAATAGCGAAAAGGAAATAGAAAAGGGAATAAAAAAAAAAAAGGAAGAAAACCATGTATTTTTTCACTCTTTTATTTCATGGGCTGCTAATATGGAATATATATATGTATGTCTCTGTGTATATATAGATGTAGACAAGTGCATATGGTTAGATATTCAGAAAACCTGTGTGCAGACAGAGCTTTTATCTTCATTATATGTAAAAGAGAACCAAGTATATGTGCTTGAAAAAAAGTCTTGTGTATGGTATTTCATCTGGCATCATCAGAAAAGGTGTTTTCCAAGCAGATCAGAAACAGTCTGTAGCTCACTGTAGCAATACTGTTTGGAGTAAACGAGCTCTTAATTAGGTGAGGGCTGATTTCTTGGCGTTCGAGACTCTTTGAAACTCTCAGACTGCTCTTCATGTAAAAAAAAACCCCTGTTCTTTGTAAAACTTCCTAGCAAGTGGGAGCATAGCATATAGGAAAACAGGATTCAAAGCCACACATCATTGCAAAGAGAATGATGCAAAGGTGAATCAGACTCCATTTTGTACTTGATTAATTCCACTGAAACATTTGGCAAATACCAGCTAGTAAGATAAAAGTAGTATCTTCCTAGAGTATAGGTGTTTCATGAGCAAGGATGTGAAGGCTCAGACCTAGCCTAAAACTCATCCTCTGCTGTGGGAGGCATCACAAAACACATCAGCTTCCTTTTGAAGTTGGTTCATTTCTTGTCCTCACAGCAATGGGAAAGCTGTTTCTTAGCTTCATTCCCATTGATGCCTTAGGTTTTAACTTCTATATTTTTCAAATCCTATACTGCTACTGTAACTGAAGTTTCCTGTAGCTTGTTTAGTGCTATTCTCTTATGCTAAGATAGACATAACAAAACCTCTAACTTGCTCTCCAAGGACACCCAGAACAAGAACTGTAAACCATCATCTTAGGAAGAGGGGGGCAAGCTTGGGGAAATTCCATCATTGGCTGGGTTCTGGTTGGTGAATTTATGCTGATATAAAAGTGTGAAGAACTCGTGACCTGTTGTCCATTTTGGGATCCACTGAGGCAGGACCCTCTGGAGCCCAGAGTGTGCATCTGAAAACCTTTCAAATGAATACCTCCTTTATTCCTGTCTAGTCTCTGTTTCTAGGTAGCCATTTAAGGCATCGCCATGATAGTTAGAAACTATATAATTTCCTTCATTAACCTCTTCATGGCCTTACTATTCCTGTGGCCCTGGTATAGGCACCTACTTACAACACCTGCTCCAGCTACGTTGCTCAGCACACTCACCCCACAGAATGATCTCCAGTCCCCAGGCCCAAGTAACACAGACTGGCTGATATTCAAGGCTAATCCCCTGCAGAGCAGAGGAGCAGATGGACCCAATCCACACCATATAGCCCATATGGTACTCACATACATCTAAAACATGACTGTTTTTATCTGTGGGGGTGGTTTGGTTCATCATATTTAAAAGTGTGAGGACTATGTTGCAGCCCACAGATTGGCGTTTCCATGGCATGAAATAATAGATGTTGCATGCTCTGGGTTGTGGCATATATATGATGGGAATACTTGAGAGTACCTACATTCTGTTTTGGTAGGAACTGGTTGATTTCTTCCCAAAGAGGTCCTGGAAGTAAATAAGCAGATGAGGAGGCAATGAGCTTAAAGGAGGAAAGGAGTGAACTGAAGTATCCTATTATATTGGTACCCATAGGCTTTAGCTTCAGCAGCATAATCTCCCCTTGCTGGTTATCACCATTTCTTTGGAGAGAGCAATCATATTTCATCCTTGGCTGTGTTTTACTAATCAAACAATCTTCCCTTTTTCCAGATCATTCCATTATACCTTCTTTATGAATAGCTTCAATGTATCTTCCTGAGATGTGAATTACTAAGACTTTACACAGTATTCCAGGTTAAGTTTTGTATACTGCTTAATAAAAGAAAAAATAATTCTTTGCTTCATAGAAAGATCTAGAGTAACATAACTGAATATTGCATTTATTTTTCCCATATTGGCCTTGCTTACCTAGTTCATTACAAGCATATTCACAGTGTAGACATCTCAAACTTATGCACTTGTCTAGACTTCTTTCATAATCAGTGGAGAGAAAAAAGTAATTAATCTCATTCTGAAGTAAAGGTCTGAAAAGGGTCAGATCAATAATGTCTGGAAGTGCCTGTTTGTCTCCTTTGACTGCAAAAGCAATCTGGGTTGAGCAGTGAGGAGAAATATGTCTATACTGTAGACATCTGAAGTTAGGTCAGATAAATCCCTGATTGATCAATACTCAGATGATCACACTCTATTTCCTCTTTGCTGCCACTAACATCTAAGAGCTCTTAAATTATAGGAATTATTCTTGTTATGAACCTGCAATTGCAGAAGCTTCCATATGCTGTATTAATTAGGTAATTCATGAATTTCTATTAGCTCAGTCCTCAGGGTCAATATAACATTTCTACTGTGTGGCACTCCAGTTCTCTTCCATAGTGATTGTGTCTCCTTATTTTATGTCAGCACTCAAACTGAACTTGGGGGTTCCTACGTTTTGTGCTATTGTCTGTGAAAGCTTTCAATCATTTGATTTCACACAGGTTTTTAAGAAACTTTAAGAATATTGTCCCTAAAATACAAGTATCACTCTCAGTACAAACTGCTGCTGTCTCCTAGTTGGCTCCATTTTTTTCTTCATGGTACAATTTTAGCTAAAACTCAGCTTCTCTGTTAACTAATGGCCAGTGTAAAAGAAGATAAAATGATTTGGCAAACTTTAGGTTGATGGGCTATATCAGGTATATCTAAGATTAAAACAGAATTTTGTTTTAATTAAAAAGTCAAGGAAGAAGCATGCTGTTAATTTAAAAAATATTTCTTGGTAATCTGCTACCACATTTATGCAAGTTTCAGTATATTTCTATGGAAAATTTTTCTTTCCTTCTAACTGCATGAAAATGCACATTCCTGAGACCCTACCAACGGAACTATAATTTTTTCTTCTTAAATATTACTAGTTTGTTTGCTGGTCTTTCCTCATGTGTTACCTGACTTGATCAATTCCCTAAAAATCCCAGACATTAGACTGAGAATTTTTTGTGTCAGTTCGTTGTATATTTTGGATTGTTTTCCCTCCTTCTTGTACCTTCTTCAGGTTGAATTCTGAATTCTGTGTCTGTCTGGGATTTAATTTTAATTGCAGTGTTTTAATTTCTCATTGCAGTTTAATTTCTTATTGCCTTATTTTTTTCATCTCTTCCCATTGAGCATTGATTTTATTGAAAACTGGGACAAAACATTCCTTTGCTACCTTGACTTCATCTTGATTATTTAATTTCTTCTCTTTTTCTAAAAAGAGATGAGGAACTCTTTTTTTCTTTCCTTTATCTCATTCATGTTTATATGTTATTTGTCTTAACTTTTGCTATTATATGTAACTCAGCTACACTATGGCAGTAATTTGTCCCTTCAATTTCTCACCTTCTATATGTATATATCTCTCAAGATATGTATATTCAGTCTTTTTTTCAGTTGCCTGTAGAATCTCTGCTTACCTCTAACATCCCTTCTTAGGTATATTATATGTAACAGAGTTTATCCTGGTTGTAAAATGAATGACGGGAAAGTTTGTAAATTTGACAAAGAAATTCCAGGCCTCACATATGAGGCTATAAGTTCTTCAGTCCAGTGGACATCACTCACTAATTACCTTAATTTTCCTCAGTCTTCTTCTTGACTTAAAAACTGGATCCATATATTTGTTTCATTTAAACAAAGTCAACTTATCATTACCCAGCGCAAGGTTTTTTCTGTGATTAGTTCTTCTGTAAAGCCTTTTACTGATTACCAAAAATAAGCCAAAAATTATGTGTCAGATGATGGGCTCCCTCTGCAGTCAGTGAAGAGGGACAGACAACTGCAGATGAGACAGCCCAGCATCAGATGGAAGGCTGACTCTTGCTCTGGAAATGCTGGTCGTAGCTTCTTGGCTTAGAGGCACTGTATTTCAGACAGGTTGGGCATCTTCCCTGGGCCTTCCCTCTGGAGGTTGTGTTTGGTGAGCTGCTGCTCCCCCAGATAGGAGAGCTCTTGTATTATTGGTGACATTTGTTTCCCATTCTCCAAGCAGGCAGCTGGCCTCCTGTAGCCCTGTAATTCCCAGCAGTGTGCATGGCTGTGGTTATGCATGCATGTGTATCTAAAGTGTTCTACAGGTCTTGAGCCATACTCACGTTAATCTGATCACACTGGAACTGCAGGCCTTCAATGCTGCTTCAGGATGAAAAATGCTTCCTTGGTGTATCTGTGACACAAGTGCCCATCACTTCCTATTTCCTTGCACTATTTTGCAGAACTGATGTATATATCAATCATATAAATGATTTTATTAAGGTGTGATCCTAAAGGAGTGAGCTCTGTGCAACAGAGCTCAGTGCCTTTACCATATTCCTCTTAGGTTTGGTTTGCATTTTTCAAGGAATCAAGGGAGACTGCAGCTTTCTCATTCACAGCACTTGGTGAAGTGCTTGATCCCCTACAGATGCTACTGCAGAGTTTCCTCTTGCCCTTTCCCTCCTCTATACATATGCTATAGTATACTGAATCCTTATTTTACTTCTCTCAAGCCACCTCTATCCTTCATTCATTTCAGCCCCTAGAGCAATTAACTTAATCAATCCCAACTCCATTTTTTAAGTGTAAGGCATATTCTGTAGGGATAGATGTGACTATCCTGTCAATTAGGGAGTCACAGCTAGCTGATTCACCTTATAACTGCTATTTTATTTTTTCACTCTCTTCCCCCTACTCTCTTTCTCTCACTTTTTCTTCTTCATGGATTCACTTTTTTATTGCTGTTGCTTTCCTTTAAATTTCACTTATCTCCAGCCCTTTTTTTTTCTAATGTCTTTCTAAGAAAAAACCCTCTATTTTAGTGGTCAAATTAAGTCCCATGGCGTTTGACCAGATATAAGCTGGCAGTGATTAGTTCTACTGTGAATCCTACCAGCTGCAGTGGTAGCTCTAAGAGCTGGTGTAATATACAGGCTGAAGGCTTAGGAGATCCCAAGCCTGTCACTGTACGTGTATCCTTAGCAGTCCCCCAAAAGAAAGGAAATAAGTAAAAGTAACCCTGGCTACCACTGGTCTCAGTGCTGAAAGATATGTCACTGCCTTGAAAATGATAAATCCCAGTAATTTGCAGATTCTTTTTGTTCTGATACATGAAAGAAGAAAAAAAAAAGATTGTTTTACAGGAAGTGCCTTGACTTTATAATGTAACTTACAGTACTGCTGTAGTGTAGTGAACTATGTAATCTAGCAAACTTACATTGCTCCCAGGGTACAATCTGAGGGATTTTAGCAATATTTTTGGTTTCAGTTTATGCCCCATCAGTCATAAAATGTATCTTTTCCTGGTCTAGAAGTAGGGGTGTTGCAAAAAAAGGATTTTCATTCCTGTAGCAGAGAATGAGGTCCCAAGCTTACTAGACTTTGGGGGGGAAAAAAAACAGAAAAGAGGAAAGGTTACATTTTCACAGACATTGAAGCAACAGAATTTTATTTTTTTTTTTAATTTAGCACAGGTCTTCCGAGATTCTGGTTCTCAGTTCTGTGTGAATGTTCCTTGGAAATTTTGACATTCCCAAACTTAAACCAGAGCTGCCTTAAAACTTCGGTCTCTGAAATTCTAAGCCAAATTCCCTTGTGCTTCAGTGGAAATTCATTGGAAGTAATATATATCTGTGATCCAATGCCTGTTCAAGAAATAAATGTCCTTTCTGATAAAAACCTATTTTAGTGAGAAACTCTGCACTGGTGCTAAGTAAAATACTAGAAATAATGATTATCCCACTGAAGGAATATTTGGTAAGTATGCAAATCTGAAAGTGAACGGAATAATAGGGTGCAGCTGGTTCTTAGTCTTATATTTGACTGTTGCTGTTCACACACAGTACAACAGCCGTGCATGGGGGAGGAGTGTTAACACGATATTCAGTGAAGGCTGCATGGCGTGGGTGTATCACAGTTCCAGGAAGAGCCTGAGGTTATGGTTTACAGAGTTCACGCCAACTCTTCATTTTAAAATGTAGTGGCACACTGCAAGTCTACTGCTGACAGAATGAAGTTTTACTGATGCTTGACATGGTGACTGAACTATTAGGCCCATCCGAGCTCAAAATATAAAGCTGTTTTCTGACAGCTTATCAGAAAACAAGACTAACTGCTCTTCAGCTGAATATTTCTAAACCTCTCATTCCTCAACCAATATCAATTCTCGTGACACACATTTTGAAAATCCACTTATGTACTTCACTTTGTTGGGGAATTCAGCCCTGCTTTCCATACAGAGGAAGCCAGAACTGTTTTATTATTTTATCAAACAATTTTCTATTAGCTATTTTTATTTTTTTAAAACTTAAAAGTTTCAGGCAATCTCTAGTACCACTGTTTGTAAAATTTAAAGCAGAGTGACTGATGCATGAAAAGTATACTAACAAAACACATCCTGCATTGGCAGAAAGTAGGTTTTTCTCATATCTTGCATCTTTCATTGCTAGATTTGATGATTTTTTTCTGTGAAATGTATTTAATTAGTCTTGAAACTCTTATGTAAATCTATCACAAAAGTCCTTTTTGTTACACTTAGTGAAAAAACCCTTTTCTATTATACTTTTCTCTTTATATAATATTATATATAGTATACATAATGAAAAAATCTTAGCTCTGAAACTTTATTTTCTCTGCAGATGACTTAGAATGTGTTTATCATTCCTCCTCTTGACAAGTTTGCTGTCTTTCTAGTTTTTAGTACCTTTAAAACTCTGTGCCTTTATTTAGATTGGTAACTATACTAAAACATACGTGAAATAAGATGTGAAAACAATAAATATTTCATTGCATGAATGAGACTCCTTCAATATCCAGCCAGTGTTCTGTATAACCAATA
Organism: Vireo altiloquus; assembly: GCA_013396875.1. Taxonomy (NCBI): domain Eukaryota; kingdom Metazoa; phylum Chordata; class Aves; order Passeriformes; family Vireonidae; genus Vireo; species Vireo altiloquus. The sequence continues at coordinate 667,068 of VZRF01005657.1, read as the reverse complement.
TGTCAACATCTATTTTGTAGTGAAATACAATATTTGAACAACTGGGGGAGGGGGAGTATTTAAATATTGAAAATGGAGTTCTTTGCCTTTATGCAATAACTATAAAATATATTTCTCCTTAGATGCCTTTTTCAGGAAAATGAATTGCAGTTACTTACACCAAAATACATTTGGACAAAAAAAAAAAAAATTTAATGCATGGCATGGAAACTACACAAGGGAACTTGTGAATAAATACCTAAATACCCCACTGTTTGGCCAAAACTACAATTGGTGTCTGGAGGAGAGGCCCTTCCATAATCCAGTCATCATATTTCCTTCCATGGCCTCCATTCTAGTCAAAATTCTGTACAGTCCAGGTTACTTGTCTTGTGATCATAGGTCTTCTAATTTATTTCATCCTGAAGAATTTGGGGCAAGTATAATACAGTATTTTCAAATCTCCAAAAAAGAGCAACATATCAGCTTTCTCCCTTCTACTTCGTATAATTTGTAATTTGTTGACTATCTTTTGTTTGACAGCAAAACTACAATCATATCTGTAGAAAGGAAGTATCTTTATAATAAATTATTTTTATAATATGCAAGTACTTAAGCATTGTCTGGCATCTTAATACCTCCCCCTCTCCCTAAAGCCATTTTTGTGAGCTCTACAGCTCTGTCAGCATTCATATTCTTTCATTATCCTATATTTGAGAAAGCTGTTTATCTTGAAACATACATTTTTAATTAAAAATTTCACTTATGCTCAGAAGGCTTAGGTATGCGTCACCATGTACAAGCCTATTTTTTTAATCACAAAAGTCATATTGGAAAGCAGGTCTGGTATAGAGAAGAGTGTGGATTTAATCAGTTAATTGTGTGGTTACACTGTTCATAATCACTTCATTTGCTTTTAATGGCAATGAGATGGATATTTCCAAAGGAGTCTTATTGTCCTCTGTGTAAATAACTAATTGCTTTGTTATTAAATACTTAAATACTCAACATGCCCTGTAAATGCAATCTGCATGTGAAACCAAATCCCCATACTCTACCCAATTCTCATTTCATAGACAGACATGTAGTTGCATCCAAATAGTGCCTGGGATCACCTTTAGGTAAATCTGAAGTAATTCCTTTTCCTCAGGAGATAAATATTCTGATTTTCAGTGATTATTGCAATGTTTGCTGATTATTTTAATTGATTTCATCTATCTTTCTATTCACACAGTTAAACAGTCAGCTTATCTTGGAAGATGCCAGGACTGAATCTAGGTGGGATATAAAGGCTACTGCTTGTTGCTTCATGTGAGACTGATACAAAGGAAGCATGAGCTGTTCCTCCTTTGATCTGAATCAGACAGAAGAAGTTAACACAGATGTCATCCAGCATATACATCACTTGGAAACTAACCCACTGATTCTCCTACTGCAGAAAACATGTTCGGAAACAGGTTCCTTAGGGTTCAAGTCTCCTGCTTCTCCCCAGAAAAGCATGTACCTGAGTGCTCTTGTTTAATCTACTTTCATCCAGACCCACAGGCTTTTGCGTCACTATATTAAATGAAAATCAAGCCAGAAAAGATAGAAGACAGCCTGGAAAACATCAGATCATGGAGGGCTGCAGTGTGGAGACCCAAATCTGACCACTAGGTGTTCTTTATTGCCAGTAAGGAGGACACATGATTCATCTGACCCATATTCCGTGTCTACTGTAGGTTAAGATGAATCATACCCTAAAAGTGCCTATTTCTTTCTATTGACTATGAGGAGAGGCTTGACAATGGCTCAGTTGTAGACAGCTACATTCACTTTTGTTGCCAAAGATGTGCTGGGTAATTGCTAATGTATTGAATTACTAAGATGGAAAGGTTCTGCATGGGAAAAATAAAAAAGAGTGCTATTACAGGAGAAGTAATGTCAATGGAGGTACATGCCATGTTGAAACAATGGAAGAAAAGCAGAAGTAGTGAAACAGTACATAGGAACAGGAGAGTCTGAGTTCAATTGGCATACAGATAGGACTAAATCAGCATAAAACAATTTAATTCAGAATACACATATTAAAGCAATCAGTACGAGATCTTTGTATCCGTTTTGTACATAGTTTGGGCATCTTACTCCAGTCTAGATTTAATATGGTGTTCTGCACTGAACACCCCTACAATGAATATGTTTCTGAGCTCACTAAAGAACTGATTGTGGGTTGAGACTGCCATATCCCCCTGAAGGGCAGCAGCCCATTTGGTGTGCACTATTGCACAGCCCCAGAAGGGATTTGGTTTGTAAACACTTTGTGCAGTAAGTGGGGATGACTGAGTTATTTCAAGAATGCACAACTGCTCTGCACCAATATGCTAATGTAAATGCAGCTTAAGACAGTTTGCATATAAAATTTAAAATTCTAATGAAACAGTCCTTTAGACATAACTGCCTAAAATCCTGATATAATTGATGTAAAGTACATAACTTTGAGAGCTGCCAGATCATCAAATCACTAGATGAATTGAGGAGGAGAAGATTTTCCTCTAGAAGTCTGCTAGCACTTCTCACTCTATGCTGATTATATGGGGCACGTGAATAAAAATTTAGGAGCCTCACATCCACCCTGGCAGTACACAAGCAGGTCTGATGGGAGAAAAATCAGGGGTAGGACTTTCTGTAGGGAAATATGTACACAGTTTGAGGTTTGGTCATGGCTGGAGACTGAAGAGCACTTCAACAAATGTTGACCAAAACTGGAAGGCAAGATGGAGACAGGTGCAAAGAATGAAAAGATGACAGGGCAAGTGTGAACAAATTAATTTAAATTTGAAATACTCTGGAAATTGTAAAGTACAATTTTACATTAAGCGCAGGACAAAACAATACATATGGAGAGTTCTGTTTGCATTTGTACCACATTGTCCGAACCTCCTGTTGCTATGGTTTTGCACCACCTGTCTGCTATCAAGAATTGTTTACCTCTTTCAGTACTGCACTGGATTATTTAGATGGTTATCTCAGCATGATAGATTGAGTTACCTCTCTGGCTTCATATGCTGAGAATAAATTCTGTAAAAGTCCTTGTTGAACAATTGTGATGCTCCCTTATATCTGATCTTTTTAAATTATAAAATGTTTCTGTTTCTTCACAAAATTAGAAGAATGGTGAATGTAAGGAAGTCCATTAGCATACAAAAAAGACCCCAACATGAAGAAGAAGCCAGGATTCTTTTTAACTTCATGAAATAATATTTTGCATCAGTTATAACACACTAACAATTCTTTCACTTGTGGCTAGAATTAGTGAAAATTGTGATCCACCTTTTCAGGTGGTGTGGAGCAATGTATTTTTATCAGCTTCAGTTTAACTGCTTTCATCTTCTAAATTCACTTATAGGATGACACATACATTTCAAACAGCATACCATTATCTTAGCATTGGCAAGACAATATGGCTAGGATGGAAATGGATTCTTGTGCAATAGCTCGGCTGAACTGTCTGCTAAGTTCCATTCAATTATAGTTGCAGAAGACTCTGGAAAGCTGTGGAAAATCTCACCTCTTAATCAAAAACAACTTGCTTGTATCCAAGGGGCTCATTGGAGCTCTGAATGACTCATGAATGTTAAAAGGGTACAAACGGCAATGATCTTCCAAGTCCAGCTGGAGTTTGTAGACATAATGGTTGGAAGCAATGTTTCTTTACATGTAACCTGAATGCATTTCAACAACAATTATTGACAGACAACAGGTGATAAAAAAAAAGGCTGTATTCTCAGCCCTAAAACTTTTCTCCTCTTAGGTATAATGACAAGATTTCACAAAGGGAGTAAGCATGAGGAACAGGAAGCTTAGGTTGAGCTTAGTCAGAAAGAAAGCTCCTGATTCTGAGAGTTCAAAACAAATAATGTGTCATCTTCAGCTCTGTATGACAGCCCCGTGAGCAATTGAATGTGTGCTGTTTATCTGATCCTCCATTCTTCTGTGTATGAACATCACTGTTTACATCTCTCCCCCTCAAAAAATCTCAGGCTGGCCTTGATATGCACAGATCTACCACAGAGCTGAGCCTCTTCATTCGGCCAGAAGCATATCAAATCTGCAAATCTTCAGTGAGAAGAGCAACGTGATGCACGGGCATCAAAGGGGTATAGATGCAGTCTGCAGCAGTTAGGTTCTAAACTATCTGAGACAGAAACTGTGCACAACTGGGGTAAAGGTAGTCCCATCTCAATTCTCCTGGAAAGAGAGAACACACTGGATAAAACTCCTCTTTCACCAAACAAATCAGAAAGCTATCTAAATTCTCCCCTTTGCAGACATCTTAATTCTAAAGAGAATCTTGCCTACACATTCCTACCAGATTTTTTAAGGTACTTCAGAAGACAATGCACAGAAATATTTTGTGTGGAAAAGGTGTCAAACAGGGCTTTGAGAACAAGCATCTCTCCTTGTCAAAAAGGGGTGGTCAGTCTGATCTCAGGACTCATTGTATCTGACAAGGAGCAAAAACACAGGTGAAGGTAAACCAGAGGATAAGCCCTCTCATCCTTGTTGTTTAGTATGGCTCAGTGGTTTCTGGAAGCAGAGGTAGCAAACTGCAACTGATAGGGTGAAATTGAAATGGTAATGCTCTACAATTAGAAGCAGTAACACAGGGTTGCAAGATAAAGGTGTCTTTGTACTGCTTTATGGCAAGTGACAGAAGCTCTTCATAATTTCAAGTGAGAGAACTGTGGAAAGCAGTTTTCAAATTTAGTATATAAACCTGCAGGGTGCTACAGTCTGCCCTATAGGATAAAAGCAAATGGATAAGGACCACTGAGCTCTTGTTAGCACTGAAAAAGTAACAGAAAAAGTTACGCATGAAAACCTTAAAAACATGAACTTTTTAGCCAGCCTTTTTGGTTTTAACCCATTTCCTTAGAAGCTGTAATATCTTTTACTATTTAACAGCTCAAAGTCACCAGATCCTTGCAGAATTTAATTTATTATTTCTTTTAGAAAGAAATTGGATATAATTAAAAATAATTATTGCCATGAAGAATAATTTTTACATTTAAATACTATATAGGTCTCTAAATAAAATACATGCGGTCAAAGAACACTTCTCTCACAACAGTAATTTTGTATTTTTTGTCCAAGTTTATGGAAGTTTAACTGCAGGATCAAAAAAGTATGCTCTGGCCCTAAATTCACTGTATCTCTGTTGATTTAAATACCATTTTCCATTAAATAAATAAGTGTTTACCCATTGTGTTTTTTGTGGCACTAATACATATGGAATACAAGAATTATCTTAAACTAATCCCTGGACTTTAATAATTTTTAATAATTTGCAATCAGTTAATTGTTTCCTTGGGACTGAATCACAGGATTTAATTTCACCAGTTCAGATTAATATTAATGGCTCTTCCAGAAGAATTTGAATCCTCCCTTTTTGTATTAAGTCAATGAGATTCTCAACCTTGTTTTTTTCAAAATAATCTACTTCAATTATCTTAGTTTATTCTTTAAAATAGAATTCTGAAATAAAATTATTTTAAAGGATTTTTATTTCTATAGATTTCTTTGCGACAACTCATGGGTAAAAGTGACCTCAAAAGGTTTTAATGTCACCATACGTTTTTCTATTAAGCAGTTTTTTTAGCTCTCCAGCCCTCTGCTGGAGTGTTCAGATGGCAGTTCTTTGTAAACAAGAATTTGAGCTATATAGGACATAGAACACCATCTTCCTTATCACTTTAATATTCAACATCCTGTGAATCTCTGGGATGGTAATTTTTATTCACTTATCTTCAATTTTTCCATATAATATGAACAACATGAACGTATTTGTTTATTAAACAAGTTTATTAAAGATTTTCATGGACCAAGTTTTGTACTGAAATTCTGTGAGGTTCTCCATTTTTAGCATCATTTAACAAGGCTTCATAATTGCAATTTTCCAAAATCTTACTTCTGAGAGAAAGTAAGCACTTCAGCAGCCAACATCTTCAGTTCTGGCAGTGCAGGAGCATCTTGTTGCTATGCTCCAGCAATGGATCAGACAGCAGATAAACATTTTTGCATTGTCAAGGCCTGTCTGTCATTGGGAAGTCCAGGGATAACATAATCCAAATCATGAAAGACAAGGATGGGAACAGTGATAGACAACAATTCCATGAGGAATGCCCAATCTTGTTGTAGTAATCTTGTTATGTATGGAGAGAGGTATACTGGCGGTAAAACCAATCTTTGATGGTGAACAACTCTTTGAATAAGAGTTTGACAGACATTCCTGACTCTACCCCTGTGCCACAGCTGCCCTGCCTCGGTGGCAGGCATTTCTGCACTGGTGGCCATCGAGGGACCCAGTTCACCAGGGATTTTGTGCTCTGGCCAAACCAACGTGGTAGATTGGACCTGCTGAACACAGAGCAGAAGTATTAACACAGTGCCCTCAATGCCATCAGCGTGCCACCAACATACAGCTCATCTGCTTCCAGAGCAGAGAGATAAAAGAGTTTCTGGAAGTTATTCCTCTAGGTAGGACTGAAAATTTGGTTTGGGTTACTTTTCTTAGAAAGGTTAGAAGGAATAAGGGTTTTTTTTGTTTTTTTGGTTTTTTTTAACCTGGGATGAACTGGGATTCCTTGGCTGTTTGGTTTTTTTTTATTTTGTGTTTTTCTCTTCCTTTTTGTCTCTTCAGATTACGGAGAAGACATTTCTTCAAGTACATAGAAAGGGAGCCAATAATTTGGGCATTCACTTGCTTGCTCTTCTTTTATGGAGATGTATTATTACTAGATTGTTTGTCAGATGTCTATCTTCCTTTGAGTAATCTGTCTCCATCTGTGGCCTCAAAAGGGTTTCTGTGTGCACTTAATCTAAATGACCCAAATAAATTATGACTGTGACTAAGAAGACCCCAATAAGGGAGGTTAGCTAAAGACTGTGCCTGGAGTGCTCCTCTCCTGAACTCCTTCAGTAGAAAAAATTGGTCTGTAATCTTGTCCTTTGAGAAGAGGTGGGTGCAGCTGGACAATCTGCAGGTCAGGCTGCTGCCCTAAGATGTCCTTGTGCCCAGCAGTCTCTCTCTGTGGGGCCAATACATTTCACATGGACAAACAGCAAACAATGCTTGCCAACTTTAAAATATTTTTTCTTTGGATGATACCAAGAAAGTTTTGCATTTATTAGCACTTGGGAGCTCCCTTCACTCTGTCAGGTAGAAAGAATTATTTTACTCTTCACTAGATGTAAGTGCAGGGGACCACTCACTATTCGTTTGAGGAGGAAAGCTTTTCACACAGTACCAATCCTGTTTTTCACTCCTTCCAGGAGAAGAGCTGTAGCTCAGTGAGTGAAGAATGTTTTGCCAGGCGTAGAAAAATGAAATGGGACGTTAGAAAGTATTTTCTCTCATTCCTCTAGCATTCTCTTGGTATACATTTCTTTGTCCAGTGTATGATGTACTGTGTTCTGTGAAAGTGGAGGAAATAGAGGGAAAGGAAAGGAAACAGGACCTCTGAGTTCTATTTCTTTGCTGTTGTTTGTGACAAAAGAAGGAGAGACTAAGTACAAACTGATAGATATTTTAAGTGTCAGGGAATAGGGCAATCCAGAAATGACATCAATTTATATGAATGAGTGAAAGGAATCAATTGCTTGCAGAGGGGAAAAAATGGTGGAGGGAAGGTCTATACAAAAGCTTTCTAAAACAGGAAGAAGGATATGGGCAGAAGAGGAAAAAGAGTAATCCAGAATCTGCTACTCTCTCATAAGCTGTGCTGCTGAAGGATAGATGAGGAATACATGGGGAATCCAATATATATGTACATACCCTTGGCAGTCTAGAAAACTGTTAGTATACACTATACACAAACTTGCCACTGGACTGGGTAGGAATCTTCCAGACTGTATGGTCTTATTGGAGGCTGTGTAGCTTACAAGGGCTCCATCCTCCTCTAGTCAAGTGTGCAGAAAGCATCTTGATGATGTTTTCCACGCAAGCAGTGAACTCTTCTCAATGACAAGGTCCTAAGCCAACCAAACACACCATGACAAATGTCTGTCGGAACCTGAAAATATTGGTGCACACTGTCTAGGAGTGAAATGGTCAAAAGGGCATAAGCAGCAAGAAAAAATTCTTGGTTTGGGTTGTAAGGTTGGCTTGAGATGCAGATATTGATATTTTGCTTGACATAAGAAGTTATGTTGATCCTTGTTAGTCACAAAAGGAGGACAGTGCCAGGGATTTGAAATAGATTGGCAATATGAGCATGACTGGTGAAGACAATGTATGCAGCTGGCCTACAATGAGGAAGCATCACTGTATGATTATTATAAATCCAGAGAGATTCAGTGGAAGACTGCAGAGGAAGTCTGTTCTTTTGATAGTCTTGGAGTGGCTGGATATGGTATTCTTACGGAACATGGTAATGATGCCTGAGTTGTCATAAATCTTGTCAAGGATGAAGCAGATGGAGAACAGCCTTGCAGAAGCTCCTCAATAATGAAAGAAATACAAGATTTGCTAACTTGGAATTGTAAAGCCCCATCTCTATAAATGTCTGATGTAGCTTCATTAATGAAGCTAATGACGCTCTGAAGGAAGGATCCAGAAAATAGCCCGCTGCTTCTCTAGATCTGTCACCCTTTCCTTCCAAAGGGCTGTCTATGTAGCCTTTCAGTGTGAAATCAGCAGCCCTCTCTGTCTGTATGTGTCTATGGGAAGATGCGGTTTCCTGTGTGCCATGCTTATGATATATATCCCATACAAGTTTAAAAAAGATGGCTTGATCTTCGTACCAGTGTCCTGCAGTGTTTAAAATGTGCTTTTGTACTACAGAACAGCTGAGAAGTCTCTCACATTTATTCTTGTCACAGCATTGTGACTTAGGAGAAAAGGCTACATTTTGGTGATCCTGCCATGACCCAATCCTGCTCCCTCTCTCTTCATCCCCATCCTTCCAAGATTTAGCTAATCAATTTTGCTACCACAAGATTAGAATGAATGCTTATTGGTGCTGGTCATACATGTGTTGTGGATGAGTCCAGGGTGGTGAATTCTGGAAGGGTTGTGGGGTGGTGAGTGCTGTGCCTGCAGGTGGCCTATGCTCTGTGAAACATGGACATGTTGGAACATAGTGGGAGTTCTCAAAGGTCTGTAGCACAGAGGTAAACAGAAAAGCTGGGAAGTTGTGTCCTTGTTGGGACAGGATGTTAAGAGAGATGTATCACTCTTAAAATGTTTAAATCAAAGCAAAATTAATTGCATAAATTCATGCATTAACTACATAATTGTTCTTTCTTATGTTATACTGACTTACTAATAGATCAAACTTCTAAGCTCTCAGCTGCAGTTTAAATGTCATCAATAGGATAATGCTGTTCCTGAAAGTACCCATTTAGATTTAGATTAAAAAAATAAAGCACTGATCATAAAGTCAAAATCTAAATGAATGTGTGGGTATGAAATATCCACCAAATCTTGCTCCTTCTATAATATTCATGTGATAACAGAGTACCTCTCAATTTTCAGTAGTCCTTGAATTCTGACAAAAAAAAAATATTCCAAGTCTAGGTCATGGATTCCTGCAAAATTATATTTATTTCAGCCCATGGCATGACACTTTTTTTATCATATCAGTGATTTAAACCTCATTGTCTTTAGAACCTTTATAATATCCAAAAGGGACAGTAATCTAATAAAGCAGCCTATTTTATTCTTACATTTTCTGTTACTACCCATCAGATTCAGTTTGTGTGCAGTACAGAAAACAGACCACTACTGAAAGAAAGAACAAAAGGCAAATCATTGTAAAATCTGAACTGCCAGAATTAGGCCGTCACATTACAAAGTGGTAATTCTTTCTGACAGCCTCAGCTGTACCAATCATGACATTCGGCAAATTAGCCAGGCCAAGAACAAATAAAAAGAAGAAACAGGTGTGAAACCAACTTCCTGCCTCCCAGGATAAATACATTGTTCACTGAAGGGCAATGCACCTGCACTATTGTTTCTAGTTGGCAAAGGGGGGTGGGGGGAAGCTTTTAAGTGTAAATACACTTGAGACTTGATAAAGACAAGAGACTTCTCTATAATTTCAGTATAAATGGGCATTTTCTTTCATGATCATTTTTAATAAGTTAACTCTTTGAGGAGAAATTTATACTGTAGTTTGAATAAATTATTGCTCTGCAAGAGAAGATGAAATAAAGCTGAACATAAGCCTTTTCTGGGCTTTTCAGAAAAATGAGGGAGATTCACTGTTTCATTTCTGATGATGATCTTTCTTCTTAAAGTCACCCTCGTGGCTGAAGAGCACCTCAGTGGGGTTAGATGAAGGAGCCTGCTGCCATAATCCTGCTGAGCCCTTGAAGGAATCTCTTCCCAACAAGGTGTACTACACTGTGTTTATTTGCAGAAACCAGAAGAGACATAGAAGAGTAGGAGACAAGAGAAGAGCAGCAAAAACGCTGTAGTTCGCATACCTTAACTGAACAAGTCTGTTGTTCTGTCCCTAAATTGTCCTTCTGCCTTGGTGCTTGGGAGTATTTGATTCATGATTGTTCTAATGGGTAGACAACGGAAAGGGAAGGTGAGAAACTGTGATTTAATTTTAAGAACAGCTCATTTCTACAAGCCAAGAATCATGAACAAGTGGGACTACTTTCTCAGATGTTTTCTGGACTGGTACAGATATGAATCTTCAAGATATATTTTAATAAATCTCTGCATTTGGGTAAATGCAGACCAATACCATAACCGGAAGGCTGGTATCTCAGTTTTCATGGTTTCTGTACAAAAGAGCAAGGAATAAGAGGGTTTAGCCTCCACTGATGATTAGGGGTTTTTTGTTCCTAGTGCAGATGGTTCAGCACCTCCACATATAACTCTGCAATGGCAGAGATGAAGTAGGTATGGAGTAACACATTGAATAGGTATTTCCAAGGGGCAGGGCAGCTGTGAAACTGCTCCTAGTTTTCCTGGGGCAGCTGCTGACCCTCACTGCCCTGTGGGGCAACAGCTCCTCCGGTGCTCTTAGGAGCACCTGTGTCTGAGGAAGTGCAACAGGTTAAATTTCTGTCATTCTCATGAATCCCTGGGAAAAGGACAGGAAACAGTGGTTTCACAATTACAAGAATGGGAGAGGGTCCAAGAGAGGCAGATAAGAAGGCTTCTCAAGCTGACCTCAGATTGTCCCCAGATTTGGTCATAACATCATATACAACATGTTCTGCTTGCTTTTCTTTGGTGCCTGGTTTGTGGTGATGTTACTCTGAGAACTGACAAGGTCTGAGCAAAACTGGTCCCTCACGCACTCCAAACACAGACCAGTGAAAACTGCAGGATGAAACTACTTCATAGAAATGTTTCTGTTCCTGAACAGTGGATTTTCTAAGTGAGTATTTCTGTGCAGGATCTCAGGATGTTTTATTGAAGTAAATGGTGCCTCCTGGCAGATAAGTACCTCCTCAACCTTCTACTGCAGCCCTGCCATCCTTCACTACAAGGTTATCCCTGTGACAAAATGCTCAGGGAAATGGGCAGCTGTGCACTCTTTTTGTCACATAGACCAGGCATAATTTGAAACAATTTAGGGCCAGAGAATGAAAGCTGTTTCTACATTGATGTAGAAGCATTCTGTGATGCATTAGGCAATGGAACTAGCATAGGTATCACTAGTAATCAGTGTTATGATTTGAATATCCTATAGATTAGGAGTTGAGAACTACAGGACACCAATGCTACTGTGGCAGTTTTCTCTCAATAAGGAGGAGAACTGTAAATGGGGAGACTGTAACAGCTTTACTTGAGGTATGATTCAGAATGAGTTGTACACTTGCAGTGATGATTAGTGTTTGCATGTGAATTTCTATTTATTTGCAATTATTTCTGTGATAAATATGACAAGAAAAACCTTACTGAAGTTCTTTGAGTGAGCACAAGCACTTGCATCGTTTTAACATCTGTCACTAAGCTCAGTTGATAATGGTGACTGCTATTATGGCATCTTCCTCCCCTCCACACAAGGCCATCTGGGATTTGTGTTATGTAAGAGGATTAGCATTTTTGCTTTCCTCTGTTATTTAAAGTATTTCTCAGAACTGATTTTTGAATAATAATAACAACAACAATAATAACTGGTCTGTTTTCTGTAGGGCTTTCTGAAAGGAGAAGTTGGGAATTCTAAAGCTACTGCTCTTAAGGCGAACACCTGGCCTCGCCATTTGGGTTTGAATGGGATTCACTTGAAACAGGATTTTTCAAGCTGTGGCGGATAGGACTGATGGAAGGCTGATATCATTGGATGAAATCAAGGGTAAAGCATAAATTATTGTGAATGGATCAGTTCCAGCAAGGAAACCATTGTAATTTCCGTTTCCTCTTCTCAGACATGATTATTCATCACAATGGTTTTAGGGAAAACCTCAGCTTCAAATCCTATCTCATAAAATTATAGTAGTGGCTGGTAACATTGCCTGTTAAGACAGCCTGAAATGTATTATTTTCTGACCCTGGCTTGGGTTGCTTCATGATTTCCAAAGACAGACTTATTTGGGCTGAAATTTCTAATCTTCAGGGTCTCCTTAAGACCAAAAATTTTGAAAAATTCTAATCAAAGTATGCACCTGTTTTTCAGAACTTGATAAAAATAAATAATTTTTACCATGAAAAACAAGTAGTTCTTAAGGCTAGTTGGTCAAATTCACATAAACTGGAACTAGGAGTATTGAAGGCAGGATTAGGGGAAAAGCCCTTTTAGATCTGTGACAATTTCTGTGCTTTAAATAGCTGTATATCTGAAAAATGCCTCTGTAATGGAACCCTAATGTGACCACAGCTTTCAGGTTTGGGTCTTCATCTTTTCCTTAGAGTAAATATATTAAATTAAAAAACAAAATAAAAAAGGTATAATGACTTTGAACAAATGCTGCAACAATTAGCTCTTCTGACTGGAGATGTAATAAAAGTAAGGAGGGTGGTATGCACTATACACAGTAAATTCATAGACTCCCACTGGAGAAATCTTGGACTGTAGCTAAGGACACCAAGGACTCTATGGACATTGCCTATAGCCCAGTCACCCACACAGCTTGACAACCCCATACATAAGAAACATCTGCAGCAGGACTTACTATACACTAGGAAAGAGCACAGGACTGCTTTTAGTTGGGGTTTTTTTGTGTAAATGCTGCTCTCCTGCTGGTGTGGGAGCAGTCTGGTAAAAGCAGCAAGGAAACAGTCATGGCCTCTGGGTGCTGGAGCTACAACTGAGACAGTGAGAATGGTAGAGTGAAGACAGTGATTTTGGGCCTGGGAACTCAGCAATGGCATTCCCCTGCTGGTGCTGGAGCTTGGATGGGAAACCTGTGGTGGAAGCAGTGATTGACTGCAGCAGGAGATGGCAACTGAGACTGGAAGAGTTTGGAGGCTAATGCTGGAGCAAGGAGCTTGGGCAGGGGGACAGGGGAACAGCAAGTGTCAGCTCTGTGTGCACTGGCATTCACTCCCTTCAAGCCTGCAGAAAGCCAGAGAATCCTGAGCCCTATCACCTCTCTGCCACCACCAGCAATTGCCATAAAAATCTGCTGCCATTAATGGTAAGTACATCTGGCTGACTGTGCTGGGTCAGACCACCTAACCTAATACCCTGTCTCCTCAGCAGTGATTGCCTGGGGGAGAGTACAAGAACAGACCCACAAAATCTAAGTTGATGCACTCTCGACTACCACAGATTTTTCATGTAGAAGAAGTCTCTGCAGTAGATATTAACATCTCCAGTAGCTGCTGACTCACAGAAAAGTCATAACAGTGTCACACAATGGCATTCCTTTCTTTTCAGCTGGCTTTGTAGAAGAGCATTACAGAAGCACACACATAAGCAGATGAGAGGTGAAAGGAATCCTTCCTTGTTGCTTCTTCCTGGGCTTTCTTCCACCCAGAGCTACACAATCACACACTTGCTTTCCAGGAGGACTCAGCCCCAGTCAGTGCTGAAAGCAGACCTCACACCTGAGATGAACTGATGCAGCAGCAGGGCCTGTTGCCTGCTATGGCTATCCCCAGAGCTAGAAATTTGGAATAGAGAAAAATCTTGGGGTGAATCAGTGGAATTTTCCCTAAGTGATTGGACGCTTCACTACCCCAAAGACCTGCAGGCCCAGTGAAGTCATTTAAAGGTAGCCCTTTACTGGTGGACACTGTCAATTAGATTAATCTCACCTTACTTTAGAGGTCTAAGCATCTGGATATCTAATCATAAATTTGTCATTACTGGGACCTGCTTTAGTTGATGAGCACAGACACCTTCAGTGCATCTCTGTCTCTAACTTTGGGATGAAACTAATTTGGGGATCATTGTTTCTCTCTAGTGATTGTAACAGGAACTTGAGACTCGGGGCATGTGAATGCCACCTTGCTCACCTTGCTTGAGACTATTTTGTGAAAAAATATTGAATTATTATAGCTTGTTCCCTCAAAAAAAGATGGGCAAAGAGATTGAAATAAGGAGGTAAAAAGAACAAAGGTAAGGAAGTAAGTAAGCAAGAAAAGTAATTTCTTTATCAAACAGCTGTACATCAAACGATTCCTGTCCATTCCATGCGCTGCAAAGTTGACTTTTGCAGCTGTAATCCTCTTTGGGTTTTGACTATATAAATAAACCTGTATAAAGTAAATATAAAATTATCTGGACAAAATTAGTCATAGGTTTTTCCTTTTTTAATCCTCTCAGTGTTGTAAAAATAATCTGCTAGCAACATGTCTACATACTGTACAAGGTGAATTGCTTTGTTTATGATTCAAAGCTATTTATACAGTCTTTCTTTTTTTCTTTTAATTTTCTAACATGGCTCTTATCTCATGTAGAATATCCCAGTGGTGCAATTTTCCTTACTTTGTGGTCTCACAGGTACAGGTAAGTGTGCTAAAATTTAGGCTGTTTTCTGTCTTTTAGGAAGTAGTTTTCATAACTGATTAAATAGAAGAAGGAAATAAGAAACAAGGGAGAAGGAAGGACCCAATAAAATAGGTGATTACAGGACTCAGTACATGCGAGTTGTAGGCTCATATTTCTGCTTTGAATCTGTTGGAGCAGTAATCTGAATCTAGAACTGCCCAGTGTAGAGGTGTATCCTCACTCATTTGGGTCTCTTCCACACAAAACCTCAGTCTATTTTCTTCAGATGCAGCTTGAAAACTGTTGTTAAAAAATAATTTACAGTAAGAAGACATTCTTGATTGGCAGCTAGATGAGAAAGTCATTCTTTATGAAGTACAGTGTCTGATCACCACCATGTAGATACCACAGCTTTTAAGAAAGATTGTCCCAGTTAAACTTCTTGTCAATTTTTGTGCAGTCTTCATGTTGACGAGACAGGGTTGGTTTTTTTCACCCAGCGAATCTCCTGATTATGTTTTGCCAGTGCAGCAAAGTACATTTTAAACATAACCTGTAACAGAATCTTACTGAGTGAACAGGAAAAAAAAAAAAAAAAAGCAAATGAGAAATTTATGTTAACAGCACTGCAGATATCAAAAGAATGTTATTCTTACTGCATTGTTTAGGCAGATATGCAGCTCAGCAATGCCTTCCTTTTCCCACCCGCGCTTTCTTGGAACCAAGTCACAATTCCTATTGGGCTTCAGATTTCAAATCTCTGCACTACGGAATTACATGGTTTTTCTGCACAGTGTGTTTTCAATATGAAACAGAGTATATTTTTGCTCTGTGAAACTTCCAAATTCTGCCTCCATGCTGGAGGAGTCATTTTGCATTGTGTTCCTGGTTGAATGCCTGAGAAAAACAGTATTCCTAGCTGAGAACTAGATTGCAAGGAAGCTAATCCTTTTATGTATGTATGTTCCTGCTTTCTCATTTCGGACATAGCGAGTATTGTTAAAAATCTTGGCATTGCTCTTTGCCTTGACTTTCCATGCATATCCATGTGCCAAATGTCATCAGAGAGTTTTTTTCCAGCTGTGTATTTTTCTCATATACTGACAGACCATTATAACAATGTGGTCATGATGTGGGGTACTGGAGTCTGGGTATTACGGCTCCAGAAGCCCATCATGGCATTTTTCAGTATGGATTGAAAGAACCTTTTATTGCCTCTCTCCATCCTCAACTGGCCTCTTTTCCTTATAATCACACCACAAACAGTAAGGTCAGCAAAAACATATGAGGAAGGTTTGACAAGCCGGTTCTTTGAGAATATATTCCAGTCTATAAGTATGTGAAACTTTATGTTTTCGTTGTGAATGTGCTGCAGGGCTGGAGCCCAGCTGCTTTTGCTGAGGTCTGGACATAACTGCCCATATTTTTCTTAACATTTTGCAAGAGACAATTGTCCAAATGCATTGTCCAAATAAGCCACAGGAGATATTTATGTGCAATCTGGTGAATTACAGCATATATCTAGCATGCTAATATTGTATTTTAACATGCATACTCATATGTTTTTGGAAACTAAGCTTTCTTCTGTAGGAGAAAAAAAAGAAGATTATATTATGGGTAAAGGGTTTATTTTAAAACAGAAAGGTATACTTGGAAACATAACCAGATGTAAAACAATGACTGTGGCTGAAAACTTGTCACTGATTTTCTTCCTTAATATCACACATAGGTTATTTATTGCCCCCTCTACGTCTGGTCAGGGTTGTGGCTTTCAGCCTGTGAAAACTGTTACAGCAAGATTTTCTTTCTTGTAAGACCAAGCTCTCAATTAAAATCTATCTTATATGTTTGTGAGAGGAGTGAGAAGTGCAGGAACTAAATGAATGAAAAAGAAAGATTTTTCTTTTTATCAGTTTGAAAATATGTCAAAATAACCTTAAAAGCTTGAATGTGGTTATGGGGAAAAAAGATTTCTTCCACTAATATGAGAAACGAATTTTTTCTGTTTTTGGTTTTTTTTTCCTATATGAGTAATATGAAATATTATTCTGAAATTTTATTCTGAAATTTTTCTTTTTCAGGTTTTGACACGATAACCCTTACTGATGAGAGATGTTTAAGCACATTTTTACCAATTTAGACATTACTTCCAACACCTTCCTATCAGACAAGCAACAAAATTTCTTGCAAACCTCTACCTAAAATGGGAGTTGCAGGACACACAAATCTACTATCTAAATCCTCATTTCTAGTGAAAGTAAAAATGAACTAATTTATATTTTTGGTGTTATAAACTCGAATTTGCATTATGTCTTCCATTATGCCTTAATCAAAATGTAAAATTTCACTGTTTATCCCTATGGAAAAACAAATTATTAAAACATAACTTCCCGGTAGTTTTGATTTCAGGATATTGATATATGGTCAATTCTTCATTTGGTCTTTTATTTGCATGTTTATTTTTTTTCCCCCTATTGATTTGTATGTGATTTCAATCTAGAACTTGTCTGATGTGACGTTCCAGCTACTGGTTTTAATCTGCCTTTCTTCTCTAAATAAATAGAACAAGATTTTCAAATTTAAAGAATACCTGGCATTTAAAGAATAATGAAAGAATAATTAAGATTATCATAAAATCACAGAATATTCGGAGTTGGAAAGGACCCACAAGGATCATCAAAGTCCAACTCCTGGCATTGCACAGGACCAAGATGGGGATCACACCATGTGCCCGAGTGCATTGTCCAAATGCTTCTTGAACTCTGTCAGGCTGATCACTTCCCTGAGGAGTGCCAGTTCCAGTGTTCCAGTGCCAAGCCACCCTTTCTGTGTCAACACTTTCCTGGTA
This sequence comes from Vireo altiloquus, assembly GCA_013396875.1. NCBI lineage: Eukaryota > Metazoa > Chordata > Aves > Passeriformes > Vireonidae > Vireo > Vireo altiloquus. The sequence continues at coordinate 649,362 of VZRF01005657.1, read as the reverse complement.
TCCCAACTAAACCTCCCCTGACACAACTCCAGGCCATTCTCTCAGGTCCTGTCCCTGGTCACCACAAAGAAGAGATCAGTGCCTGCCCCTTCTCTTCCCCTCACAAGGAAGCTGTAACTGCAGTGAGGTCTCCCCTCTGTCTCCTCCAGGCTGAACTGACCAAGTGCCCTCAGCCACTCCTCACATGGCTTCCCCTCAGGGCCCTTCACCATCTTCATAGCCCTCCTGTGGATGCTCTCTAACAGCTCAACGTCTTTCTTGCACACCCAAAACTGCCCCCAGGACTCAGTGTGAGGCTGCACCACCCCAGAGCAAAGCAAAACATCTTTCATCCCTTCTGAGAAATGAAAGAGGCTAAATTCTTGAATGAATCCTCCACAGTCTCTTCCAAAACCTCCTACTGTTACCTTATAGTCCTACAGATATTATGACCCCAGGACTCAGTGAAGTATTTATCAATTATCATATAAGTTCATAAGCTTTGTTTTGTTTTCCATGGTAAAATAAATCCTCTAATTTGTTCATTACATCAATTCCATACTTCAGTTCATCTCACTATCTTCTGCTGTATTGGTGTCCAATATACAAAATGAATGCCTTTTTTGTTTTTTGTATCAGAAACTTAAATCAGAAATCCCAAATATATTAGGGAACTATATTGCATTTATGAAATTGTCTGTGTCAACCAAACTATAATCTCAGTCAAATAATGGAATCCTTTTTGTTCTCATATATTGCTTTCCATAATAATACAGTGATGTAAAATCATAAATATTGTGTAACTATGAATTAATTCTTGCTCAATTCTATTCACATATGTTTTCATTATTTAGCCCAGAATTAGGTTCAGGCCAGCTAGCTTATGCTTATTCAGGTCATTTCATTTGCCCTTTTAAAAATCTCCCCAACCTTTTCACTTATGATTTCTCTGCTATTCAAAGACGTACCAAGAACCAACAAGGCCAGAAGTTGTTATTCTACCTCTTTCAGGATTCTTGATTGCAGGACTAAATGGACAGATTTAGATTTAATCTTGCAGCCAAGTGATTCTTCAGTGACATGCTCTCTATGTGTTTTCACCTTTGCTCTAAACAAGCCCCAAATGTGATTATTGCCCTTTTGTTTTTTCTGTCTTACTAACAGCTAGTGGAAAACATTTTTGAACAGCTACCAGTCTAACTGAGAAAAAGTAGCAGGTGGATGCAGACAAGCAGAGAGAGGCAGAGCACAGGGAAACCACATTTGGGCACCAGGGAAGAGGGTGATCTCGACACATTGGGCTGCTGAACCACTGCCATTCTCTGGCAGGCATCACAGCAAAAGAGTATTTTAAGACAGATTTGAAGGACAAGAAGTAACTGAAGGAATCTGGGTCCCTGACTAAGCATTTGCTGTGTGATGTAACATCAGAAAAAAAAAAACAAACTTAGACATGGAAAGGGCAGAAACAGTCCTTTTCACCTCTTCATCAAATTGTGGATAGTATCATTTTTGTTGAATCACTTAGCAATGTGCTGGCTGACATGTTTTTTGGGTTTTTGCTTTGTATGTTTTTGTTTTGTTTTCTTTTTTTTTTTTTTTTAAATAAGTTTAAACCTCCTTTTGTTCAATTAGCATTTTTCAAGAGGAGCTGAGTTAGTTGAAGCAGATGGTTTATCTTTTTTGGTAGTGCTTCTAGTTGGACAAATGAGACTTATTTCTACATCTTCCTCTCTCTTGCAGTGCCTACAAAGTCATTCCACATTTTACGCACCGTGTTTTGACTTATTTAATGCAGGCGTACTTTCCCTGCAGTAAACATGATTACCCAAATACTTTAACTAGAGAGCTTCTGCTTTCCTCTCTGGTATAATTAGTCACACTGCACTCACACTGCATTTAAAGGGGGGAAAAAACCCACACATGGAGCATCTTGCAAATGTGCCTATAATCCCATACAGCTGCTTTCTTCACTTTATTCTTTTCTGACTGTTTATAGAACAAAATTGCTGCAGCTGGGCAGAAAACTGAGCAAAGTTGCAAAGGCACCTCTCCTTTCTTTTCTTTGTGGAATCCACTCATTCAGGTGTCTAGGGATAGCTCTTGATTAGCAATTACTTAACATGGGGCTAAGTTTTCTTGGATTCTAGCATTGAATAACTTGGCAGGATTTCTATTAGGTTTGAATTTCAAAGCCAAAAGAGTGATCTGAGATCGCATACTGGCAGTTCCACAGTGGTAATTTCCATGTTAAAAGAATACTTATCACCAGCACCACAGCGAAAGAGGCAGCTTTACACAGAAAGGGCCTCTTGTGAAATTAATTTGGTGTTTAGTTTATTAAGAAGCCGATTCCAAATGTGCTTTTTTTGAGTGTCTTGTAAAGAAAACTCTTTCTAATTCTGCTGATAGTTTGAAGGCAAAGATTTGATTGTCTAAAAAATGTTTAAAAATTCTGCTAAACCTGTTTTTCATTTATGTGGCCAGTATGCTTTCTAATTCCTGCTTGCTAGAAATCGCGCAGGAGATGGAAAAGGGAATGATCAGTGCAGATTCAGTAAGAGATTTGCCTGAGCAGTTTGGCTACTCTACATTCAGTAGGTAGCTTGTCGGACAGACTATTGATGGATTTACCATTAGTAAGCTTAAAAGAAATATCTTGCTTGGCAAAAGAAATTTTAGATAAGGAAGGAAAAATGCATTTGTTAAAAAAAGGCCCCCAAAAGTTTATCCAGGTTTGTTGCATGTAATATAAAAGTAGAAATCTAATACAGGTCAGCTAGTCTCTGCTTATTTCTGTTTATTAACTGTAAATGAACTTTGGGCAACTTGTTCAGAGATAGTCATCTAAAGTCAACTGAGATTAATTCCACCCTTTGGTTTTTCTTTTCCTCTGACACTAACTTGTTATGCTGCCTCCAAGAGTCACACCCACTCACTTGTCTTGTGTGTTTGGACAGAGACCTCTTCTGACACAAGGCAATCTTGTCCTGTGTGCTGGTACAGAGCTCAGTCCCCACAGAAGAAATACGAGACCTTATATTTCCTGAGGAGTTAATGTGCCCTAAGGAAGCAGCAATCAACAGACATTAACTTGTGATCACAAGCACAGGAGCTGTATCTTCAATGGACGTGTTAGAGGAAGGCTAAAAGCTTCATGGAGAGCTCTCCATCTGTTACTAGAATCAGCAAGGGGACAGAGCGGAAAACATGCTAACACAGAATTCTCTCTAAGCAACGTTTTTTCTATGTATCAAAAAGGAAAAAGCTAAAAAGAGTCAAACCTGGTTTATATCAGACATTCTTCAAGCTCTGGGAAAAAAAAAATGCGTATCTGACTGCATTTGTCAATGCATACCTAATTCCTCATGGCCCATTTTAAAACAAACCACATTCTAGAGTAATAGAGATTACTGTGACATGTATTACAGCCTTTTCACCTCTGAGATGAATGTTAGTACAAAAAAGCAATACGCTGGAAAAAATATGCAGGGAGCTAAATAGCTCTTCATTTGCTGCAAGAGATCATTTTATTTAGTGAGAAAGAAGCACATGAAATGCCAAAAGAAGAAATGAAAATTTAAAAGCAAGAAGGGTGTGGGATTGGTATTGTCAGTTCAAGAAAATACAGCCCTGAGAAGCTGTCTGAGAAAAAGTCAGTGACTGAATCCTTTGTATTATTAAAGAAGAAAACCTATCACGATAGATAGATAGATAAGATAGACAGTGAGACAGATGATCTTAAGAGTTTCTGTCTTTGAGAAAGGAGATTGTAAAGTTTCTAAACTACCTTCTTGTCATTTAAACAACTGCTATTTTTCACATATTTTAGAAGATTATTCAGCTAGAAGAAATGCGTAGCTATGGTACAGATAAATGCATGATATTATGCAGTGTTCAAAAAGATAATTGCAAATACATTTACAAGATTAAAGTTCTAGTCATTTAAAAGAACTGCATTCAGAACATAGCAAACAATTATTTTTTAAATAAAAGCACAATTTTATTAGTAGAGTTTTATTAATAGAATTATTATTTTACTCTCCTGCTTGGTCCACTCTTATAATCTTTCTCTGTTTATCTGTTTTGGAATTCTTTTCTTTTAGTTTGAAAAATCTATCTGCTTATTCTCTACATTTTCTCCAAAGCAGAAAACAAATCCAGGAAACATTAGGACTGAGTTCTCAACTCAACTCTGTCAAAGTAGAATCGTAATTAGGCAAAGTTAGTTTGTCTGCTGCTGTGTGTAAACAAGTTGAATAACTTCATCATTTTCAAGCTTTGCCCCTACATTAGAATAATTCACACTACTTCACGGAAATGACACCTGCTAATTAACCACAAGCAGACAAAGCACTTTAACAGCCATAATCAGTCATTTTCTCCTGCAGATTAAAAAAGATTAAAAAAAAAAAAAAACAGAAAAAAAACAAAGCAAAAAAAATTACAAAAAAGAACAGAAGGAAAGATCAAAACCTTTGTGACAAGATGTTTCCGTGAATCATCCTCTTGAGGAAACCTTACTTCTTGAAGTAGATTCAAATATAGTAAGTCACACATCTGTTCAGAATAGGAATTAAAATAAAGTCACATACGTGCTCTGCTGTATTTTACACAGACACCTGTTTGAGACTTAGCTCCAGCTTAAAGTAGATATCTAAAGTGGTCAATATGTATAGTCAATATGTATTTACTGAATGATTCATTCCTTACAGAGGTTTCTATAATAGCAAACTTCCCAAAGTTCCCTCCCTCTCCATGAACACATCAGCACTGCAGATGACTGAAGTTAAGTGGTGTGAATCACAACCCAACAATCCTGTCCCTAAATAATTTACATTCAACATGCACAAGAAAAATAAAGTATTTGCAAAAGGAAATATTATTCCTATTTTGCAGTGAGAAGATGAAGCATGAAAAATTAATCTCCTACACATGAGTTTCACTGAAAGTCTGTGTGGAATGAGAAACAAATACCAAACTGCTGGTGTCCTGCTTCAGGAACACTTTAGTTCTAACTGTGCCTTTCCCCCCTCTGCTTTCACATTCTAAGACCCTGCATAATTGTTTCAATTGCATTTTTAAGCATTCCTATAAATCCTGATTTCTCAATTCATTTGCAATAATTTAGAAAGTACTTTACATGTCGAATGAGAAACCTGCATTAACCAGAACTGTTACAGATACTGTATCTGTGCTGATACAGAACTGAGTGAAAAGATTAAAACAGCAAAACCTTCTTGTTCTCTCATTCAATCAATACCTATGTTGAGCAGGAAAGATCTACTTTCTGGGATATACTAAGAAGAAAAACCTTAAGCTAAAATTGGAAGACATATCAGAAAGTGGTTTCACAGTAATTGGTAGTAGGAAAACTAAATATAAAATCACAAAACCAAGAATTTGCCGTCTCAATTCTACAGTAGTATGGAGAAAAAAAATGAGCCCTGGGGAAAAGTGCTGAAACAGCAAAAGAAATTATGGAAATCCATTTAAGAAATTGAGACTGTGAATGTTATTCACAAAATAGAGGATTCCAAGGTCAAAGAAAAAAGTCTCAGCCTTTCCGGACATATGCCAAGAGAAGTGAGAATGTTTGATATCTCCTTTAGAGGAATAAGAACCAGGTAGACACTATTACAAGGAGATGCTGAACAGGCTGAAGACCTACACAGTCTATTTCCCATCACATGGCTTGGAGCATGTTAGGCAATTCCAATGTTAGAGCTTACATCCGTTGATCTCACTGTCCATCTCCAGAGATGCACTGATCTCCATTGTTATTTTTCTAGGTATCTGCATCCATTTTAACAATCCTTGAGCCAAATTAGCACAATCTTTATCAAAAATTTGTAATTTTCTAAACCACAGCTACAGCTATTGCCACAAAATGGTTATACACTTTGATCAGTTTCTGAATGTATTTAGGAAGTTTTCACTAATCATTAAGAAAAAAGCTGTCAGGAAGTCTCGTTCTTCAGACCACGTATAGGATTCCTTGTGGTCTTTGTTCTAAGAAATTTTGCTATCTCCACCCTAAGGCTTTGTAATTAGGCATGTGAAACCTCTGCAGGTGAAAGTAGCACATTTCCTTCCATGGTGAAATTTCACACAGATTGGCTGAGCTGAGTAATGTTGGGCATGGTGACATCTTCAGCTTTTCCAGGAGACTGCTATCAATTGCTACAATCCTAGAACACTCCAGAGAACCTCATGCAAGACAGTACCAAAAAAGCAACATGTGGACTGAAGCTAACAGCTCTGGTCTAGTGATTCAGCAGGGGCTGCCCGAGGCCCACCACGTCCCACTGCACACGTTTCTGTGTGCTCCAGCCCACGGATGGTGCTGTCTCCCTGCAGGGAACAGCCCTCTACCCGCTGGTGCACATCCGTAGAGGCAAGGAAGCAGGAGGGGTCTTTCGTGTGGGTTCCAGCTCTGTTGGCAACTGAGGGTTCAAGACTGAAAAGACCGCTAAATGAGGTGGACAGGGGTTTTTATACCATGGGAGGGGAAAATGGGACCAATAGGATGAGGGCCAGGGGGTGGTACATGGGAGGAGTTGGGATACAAACACCAATCAGGGAATAATAGAGGAGGGATTAAGGGACAGGGACCAATGACACACCGATTGGGGTAGAAGTTTCTAGAGGAAAGGGTGTGCCTTGGGGAGAGTGACAAGGGTTCTCTACCCAGATGGTGGAGGAGTGAGTGGAGAGTGATTAGGGGTCTCTGCCCAAGGGGCAGGAGAATGGGTTGGGCCAACACAGGGAGAGGAGCAAAACTTAGGGAAAGGGTAACCGTGGTAGCTGGGATACAGTGTTTGAACTGCGGTTTAAGTGAACAAGAGAACTATCTGGATTTCTTGACCGTTTCCCAGCTTGCCCCAAGCTGGGCCGCGGCAGGAGTCTAGGGCCACTGAATGGGGTGGCTGGTTCTCATTCATGGCAGATAGCAACCCAGACTTATCTTCATATCTTGCAATCACCATATACTTACAGGATGACCACTTCTTCCTTGGCTGACTTTCTATGAAGGAGGCCCGGTTGCTGAGGGACAGAGAACTGATCACATGGACAGCCTATGTTGTGGCACTGTGGGTGATCAGGATTTTCTGGCATATAACAGTGTTGAGTCCTACCTTTTCTCTACCAGAATGTATGCAAAAGTAATCTTAAAGAAACATTGCTTAGTCTTCAAAGTCCAAGTCCTGTGAATTGGGGGATCTCAACACTAATTTGCCCCTTTCTGTAAATGTATTGAAAGTTCCCATGAAAACTTGCCAAATATTTTAAAGATATGACAGAAACAGAATTAGGGATAAATAATCTTATATTTGGCATTTCTTAACCTTTAATCCATTTAACATTCAGTACAATGGAAGTAACTTTCCTTTACTGTTGTTTTTGTTGTGTGGTTTTGGTTTTTATTTTTGTAATTACAGACATGTACATGCACACATTTATGCTCATAAAAATTTTTAATACTGGGAAAAAGGAAGCTGTGTTTTCCATTCAGTATGAAGAAATGTCTTGCTTGACTTGCTTCCCTGTAATGACTCTTAAAGAAGATAAATAAAATAAAAAGGCTAAAGAGCTCATGAACTCTATGCTACACCTGTAATTACAATACTTTGGGGTTCTTAGCCGTACTGCAGAAGAATAAAAGGAAACTATCTCAACATAAACACTCTTGGGTACATGCTAAATCTGTTCACTTTTTTCTTAGCCCACCACCTCCCACCAGCTGACCTAGTGAACAAGTCCTTTCTGACTTCAGAAGAATCTGCATTTTAGCCATTCCAGCTGGGAATAAGCAAGGTTGTATGTTGCCATGGCAGCAGTTACACTGAGAATGGGATAAGTAGAAAAGGTGGCGAAGGCAGCCAAAAATAACAAGTTATAAAGAAGTGGGATTCTGTTTATCTGCAGTTAGGTGGATGGGGTTAAGCCGTCCACCTCAGCCCTGATGCTTAGGAGCCCTGGCTATGAAAGTGTTTAAAACCTCAAGTGTCAGCATGGGATCTGTGGCGATGGGCTGCTAACTTGGGGGATCACAGGCATTTGACAGGATCTCATTTGTCCAGTCCACAGAGGATGCTGTTTCAGTTCACATACCAATTCTCCACTTATTACTTGGCACTGCATAATGCGAACTGTGTTTCCTCTGTTATCCTTGAGCAATGTAAGATCACCAAATTCCTACAGAGTAGGCATCCTTGAGTAACAAGTGAGTATTACTATGTAACAAGAGTTCAGAGAGTTAATAATTTTCCCTTTGATTTCCCTGAGAGTTCATCACAAAATTGTTCCAGGTCTGTTTTGATGAAAAGAGTTGCGTCCTTGCAGGCAAAATGCTGGCAGCACACAGAATATTCATAGTTTCCATTTTTAATTCTGCACTTCCTGTTGCCTGTATTTGCTCTCAAGCCACTTCATTTAAATTATGAAATACAGCCCATTTAAACAAAAAAGGAAAAGGTCTACAGACCTGCAATGAATACTTGAAGCCAAACCAACCATGCAGCACAAAGCCCACCAAAGAGGTTCTGTGAGACTGGAATCACTGAGGGCTGTATAAAGTTTAAAGAATTGAAGAAAATGTTTGTGACAGTTTGATATAGCCCAGCTATTTGATATATGACCAATGTAGAATCCAAAGTGTGGTTCATAAGGTAAATACAATAAGGAAGTACAATTAATTATCTGTATGAATTGTTATCATTATTTCCTTTTCCATCCTTTTCTGAGAACTCTGCAGTATCTTCTTCAGCATAAGTTTAATGTGCTATATAGGATGGGTAAGTGCTGTAGTCATGGAATAGAAATAGCAATACACTTGTGTGTTCTTTCATATAATCAGAAATGAAAAAAAAAGAGATTTATTTTCCTTTTGGCCATGTTAAGAGAGAGAGGTTAATTCATAAAGTCCCTGAGTACTTCCATGTGTGTTCCCCTTAGCTAAAATGCAGATCACTGTTGTAGGTGACTGAACAGTGGTTACACTGTAAATTATTTAAGACTTAAAAAAATGAGATGACATTTGAAAAGTGTCATTGTTAATTTAAAAAAGTATGATCGTTTTCATGTTATTTCCACCCACACATGTCTAACTTTGTCCATCTACCTTTTTTAATCTTTCTTTTTTACCCTGGAGGAACTTTGTCATGCTCCTTAACTGCCATCTTCATTTAATAATGAACAACAGAACATGCAGGTCCAAAGAAGCTATGAAAAATATAACCCAGGTTCTACTGCAATAATGAAATAACATTGTATAATGTGGAACAATATCTGAGCACTCATTTCTCTGAATAACCCACTTACATCAATCAGATTACTCCGTGATTAAAAGAATAAAAATAAGACCAATGTAATAATTTGGCTTTTAGACTTCTTTTATGTTAATCTGACCAAACAATCAGTAGTGGGTTCCTTGGATTTTTGTGCAAGTTGCTGACTTGATCAGTTAAACTGGCTTAGTTCTTCCAGTGCTTATGGAGGGGACAATGTTTTCTTGGTGACTATGGAGTATGTTCTCCCCAGAGCTTTATCCCCATTGGGAAAATCTTTTTCTCCTTGCTGAGCAGTGCCTGTGCTGGCAGAAAGATGAGGATGCACCAGATCAGGAGGTTACTGTGCTTGCCTGAGGAGATCCCACCCACAAAACAGCAGCAGAGCTGCCACAGCCCCACAGTTCTCTGAGACTGTAACCTAAATTACCTTAACATATTGCTTCAAAACTCACTGCAAATATATTATCCATGCAGCAAGTTTAATAAAATATTCACCCTACTCCCGGTGCCCTGATACCTGTGAAAAGAGCACAGGCACTGGAAGGGAGCTGGAGTGCTCCCAGACAGTCACACTGCAGTGCACCTGCCTTGCAGCTACCTATAGCCAGAGCTGCTGCAGCTTTGGGGTACAGTTGCTTCACTTAACTCAATTTTTCAGCTGTTTAAATCTCAGCAAGTCATACCTGGCACTTTTAAGAAAACAAAAAGACTTAACTGTAATCAGAGATAAATACTTCTAGACTGCAAGATGAGAAAGGCTGATAAAAGTAATTTGGGATGAAATCACTTTCCACTGAGAATAAATTTGGCTGCACAGAAGCTGTATGAAGAACCAGCCAAGTGTTGGGCATGGAACTGTAAGCTGCCCTTTGTAAATTATTATAAAATATTGTCAAATTTTTGTAGAATATAGGACTGTCTATCTATTTTGTAGAATATAGGACTATCGTATAATCTGTATGAATATATATTGTGAATAAGTGCATAAGCTTTAATAGACATAGAGTTGCCTCTCATAAGACCTGAGCTTTGGCAGCTGGAACATTGAGTCCTCTCACATTGTGGTTGTTTTTGAAAAACAATAATTGCTTTACAATATAGAGAGCCAAGTCTGTGTGTAGCTTACCTATTGATTCAAATAGTGCTTTACAAAGTCAAGATTCAGGTTTACAAACACATAACAAAATCACCAAACTTTTGCAGTCTTTTTGTATTCTTTTAGAATCCTTTGTTTTACAATTTCAGCTTCCCTGTGCACCTAACAGAAATTTGGTAATAATATATATTTTGTAGTTTCATCTAGGAAGGATAAACTTAAATATATTTGAAAAATGAATTGGCTGTAACATTGTATTTCATTATTTGCTATTGCAATAGTTCAATGTTGTAGGACCTAGAAATTGAAATAAAGCTTGGAAATACATTGCTTTTTCAGATACACTGTCGTGAAGATAAAAATAAAATCAGAATATATTTCTGTGACCAAAGAACCCCAAATACAATGGACAAACATGACAGTCTTTGTGCTCTCTGGTGTTGTTGAAGGACCTCATATTCTTGAAAACCACGATGTCTTAGCAGTTAACAATTACACAAACACAGCCCAAGCCATTACAACAATATAAACAAAGCGAGAAAGAGAAAATTCAGCCATCACTGTCAACCCTTGAATGGAGATAAAAGTGCAGGAAAGAAGCAATGCTTGAAAAGTTTATTTGATTGATTTGTAAGAACCCTTTTTTGTAGTTCTTTCAAAGAAACAGCATGTGTCTTTCTCAGGTATTTCTGGGTGCTTTGCTCTGTTGCTGAAGCATTAGCAGACTGACAACAATAAGCCCAGGGTGGATTCAAAATGCTGTTGTTTAAACATCCTCTACTCCTGTATATGTTGCTCATTCTGCATGCTGGAAATGAAATACAACTCTCCTTTTCTTGAAAAGTGTGTTCTTAACATAAACTAGATGCCTGCTTTTCTGATTTGGAACATCTAAACTCTCACTTCATGAACAGTCATGAGTCAAAATCTGAAGAATATTATTGGCACGTTCTGAGTCATATTGCTATTTTAATAGATACACATTACACTTGCACAGATTCTCTCAAGAGAATGAATTACCTTCAGACAAAAAAAGAAAAAGGAAAAAAATAAAAAAGAAAAAGAGGACAGAAATAAAAAGGAAAAAAAAATCCATGGTAGATGTTTTCTTAATCTTCTAACTCAAACTTTATAAGAAATCTTTCTGAAAATGCATTTTTGATTACTAGTAGTCTTTCCATGGCCATTAAAATAAATGTGTTTAATGAATTTATAAAGGTTACACAGAATTTCTTTTATCTGAATTTACAGTGCTTGGATACCAGGAAAGATCAAGGAATTCATATTGGTTATGTATAATGAGGTAATCAGGCTTTAATGAAAAGCAACAGTTATTAGATAATCAGTTCAGCCTGGTGACTATTGGTCTGTTATTGCAGGACAAGAATAATTAAAGGGCACTTAAGGTATGGAAAAAAATGGCAGCCAGAAACTGATGTGCCTATAGGAGTCTCCAAACGACAGGCATTTAATAGCCCTTTATATGTTACTATAGCAACACACTTTGATAACTCATCTGCCCACACCGTAGTAAAACAAGGGGCACAGGGCTCCTCGGAAAGTGCAATCTCCTTTAAGCAGATCTATAAGCATTGCAGATGAACAGAACTCTAAACATTCCTCCATGAATATTCATGAACTAAGTTGTTTTTTGTTGCCTGCCTAGTCAGCAGTCACAAAACACATGGTGTGTGTTGGCAGCATCTTGCCTAGGTAGAGGGCTATGGACTGAGGCAATGGCAGGAACCAGGACCTGTGAGGCTGACTGACATTTCCATCTGTAGCGAAGGCTGGTAATTAACAGGAAGGAGTGTGCCTGCAGCATTGCACCATCTGCTAGGGAAACGGCTCAATAAGAAAGGAGCTGGATATCATCTCAGTGGTGGCTCGATCTGGTTCTGACATGAGGCTGGGCATCTGTTAGCTGAGGAGATAGGCTATTAGGAAATTCGACTGGGAATGAACAACATGGAAAGAGCACTCTGACCTAGCCCATAAAAGCATCTCTTCAGAAATGGTGTCTTTTTATCTTACTTACACAAGTCTTCTGAAAATGGTTTGCTGAGGGACCATTATGGATCTGTTTGAAGTAACACAATGGTTTCAAAAATGCTGCTTAATTCCAACATGAAATTCTTGAAATCAGGATACAGCTGTCATCTTTTGACAATAGAGCTAATTTCAGAATGAGGATATGAGGTTAAATTCCTTCTTCTGTTGTTTGTTTTTTGGGGGCAGGAAAGAAAATTAACTTCTAACTATTGTACTGTTTAACTCTCGGAACACAGTAAATATGGGATACCCAAATGGAAAATGTACAGAGACAAAAGCATAAAACCTTGCCATATTTCAAAAGCAGGACTGTGCAAAACAACAGTCAGAAAGAACATCAATGTGTATTCTTGGTGTGTGTATATACATGTAGAAATATGTATATATGTATATGACTTTCATAAACTTTTTGCTCTGGTAGGAATTTAAGCAGTTTGTGCTTTGCAGGAAAAGACTTTCAGGATTGAGTTTTGTACTTCAGGACATTGAAATAGGTTAGTCCTTTGTGCTGGGAGACTGATCTATGTACCCAGTTATGAATTTAAATGTTCTGAGTGTAGAAAATATTATTAAAGGCCTCTAAAGCATAACGAACTATAGTGTTTGTGGAAATGACAGTTTGATATTCCCCAGACCTCTGATAATGCACAGATTCTTCAAAATTTGGGTAAATATCTCTGTTTTCATCTGCTGAAATTCTCAAAATTCTTTTGAAGAGGAATGATCTTTCCACATTTTCTTTTTTTCCACATTTTCTTTTCTTTTGCCCACAGTATGAGAGCAAGTGTGCCCAAGTATGTGCAGCAACACGCTTTGTTGACATCATCACTGGCTACATCACATCAGTGCCTGTGGACAAAAATCAGTTTGGGGCTGTGTTTTTGCACCCATGAAGTGCCCAGACACCTACTGGGTTGCTGTAACTTAGCAAATTGAACAGCCACAGATGTCACTGTGTGCTTTATTTGCTGTCCATGGCAAGTGCAACACTGACTGCAGGATAAAGAAGCTGCAATTCCACTGCACTTGCAGGCTCTGAAAGCCTGTATGGGTGCTGCAGCTTGGCTTTTGTGTGCTTGGACTGTGGTATCTTGATTGTTTGTCAGAGGCATAAGGGTGACTGTAGTCATCTGTGTGAGTTTTCCAGTCTTTGTCTACAGTCAGGGCACAGAGGTAGCATTTAAATAGACAATTCTGGTCATTCACGGGTCTGATGTGGCTTCATGTTGAATTTATGCCTCTTGTCTACCTTTTAAATTCCCATACTAAGTGCCATTCCCCTACAGAGTTCATAGGATGCACAAATAATTGCTGAGAAAATGAGTTCACATCAAGAACCCAGGCAAGTAAGATGAATATCCAGTGGAGAAAAACAATTTTTTTATTATGGGATATTAGAACATGGAAAAGAAAGATGGTATGTCTCAGAAAGTGACACGGGTGTTTACATAATTTTAGAGATGTATCTGACACAAAAGAACAAAGTTTTAATTCCACTCATTTAATATTTAGTTGCTAAGGGTTTTTTTTCTTTTTTTTGGTCTGTCCCTCTACATAGATTTTAAACTCTTCTCTTTGCAAAAATAATTGTGTATTGTTTTCTGGAAACACGGATGAATATTTGGCTTTTCCCCATAATAGGAACCAACTTTCCCCCACAGAGTTGATACAGCTGTATTTATATTTCAACTCCATCCCTTTCAAGGGGGAAGAGAAACCCTTTAGGGTCTACTCGCCTAAGGACTCAGGAACCTATTATGTGTAATGCAACTTTAACAAAAATTATCAGCACCCCATATACCTTTGTCAAAGTGTGTTCTGTGAAGGACTGGAAGGCCACAGTCTAGGTAGTGGATATCAGAACATGCAGGGTTTCTGCTACTATTTCTGTCAATACCTTTTACGGGGAGCCGTGCCAATTAGAGTGCTCATGAGAAACTCTGCTCCTACAGAGCTTCCTACTCACAAAACTACAGGCAACAATGCCCTTGTAGTAAAATCAACAGGCAACAGGAAAGAAAAGTGAACTCAGGGGCTAATCAAGCAGAAATCACCATTGTCTGTCCTCAGCAATTGAAGGCTGACAATTGAAGGCTGATCTACAGCCAGTAAAATGGACAAAGCTTTTTATCTTTTTTTTGTTTGTTTGTTTTTTTGTTTTTTGGTTTTTATTTTTTTGTTTTCACAAATATCTATTTTCTTGACAGCAGGTTCCTCACTATTCAATCAAGGGCAATAAGTCTTCAGTCAACAATTTTCCCTTTTTTTCTTTTCTTTTCTTTGTGTATGTGTGTGTGTATAACACTGTTCTTAAAGCTCTTTGCAGCTGGTTGTCATCTGAACAACTGCCAATAGCCTCTGAGAGCACTACCCCCTCCAGAACACATCATTTGGCTCCCTGAGATTATTTACTAGTGAAAGCTCTGCATGCACAGAATCAGTCGGATATGACTCTCAGAGGGAAGAGCTGGGTGTGGCATTTTGGGGTATTAAACTAGTAGAGGAGACAGAAATACTGTTTGGCAAGTGAGAAGGTGTGTCCTGCTGTTGTCTGAAGCCACATGCAGAGGCAGGGTAGCCCAAGAAGGCCCAGAGGAACATGAATTTCTGATCAGCAGAGTCCTAAGACAATGAGTAGTTTAACGAAAACACAGCACAGCTTTTCAAGAGGAGGATTTTCTTGGAGATGGGGGAAGAGAGAGATCAGTGGTAGTGGAAAGGGAATGGTCTATATCCTTTTTAAATCCACAGAAGGGTTAATTGATCTCATTGGACTTTCTCCTAGGTCTGAATACTGTTCATCTTGCAGTGAAAATTATTTTAAATATACAGCTATAATTGTTTTGTTTGATATTAATTGAGAGTAAGTGGATTCAGTCCCAGAATATTTCAGTAATGCACTAAATAAGAATTCATTTAGGTGTCATTGTTACAAGGCTGAGATTCAGCACTGAGCTATTAAGCCCACACACATGTTCACACAGAGTCCCAGCCTCCAGCTCCTGTCTGCAAACATGGTGTCTGGCTCTGCCCAGCAAGATGGACCCAAAACCTTTGGGTCCTGACATCCTCTTCAGTGCAAAGCTTGAAAGTGTTCTTCAAGGGAAAGATTCAGAGGTAACATTAGAAGGCCAAAATTTCACTTACCTGAACTGAAATAGGAACTATCTAAATACAGCAGCTAGTAGTGCACTGAGTTAACACAATAAAAAAAAAAATAGAAAATTTATTATTTAAATTGCATTTGCATGTGAAATCCTTTCAAACTCATCCAAAGATGCTGAATCGACAGGATAGACGAGAATTTTGCTACCTCGTTAATTCTGTGATATAAATATTAAGAACTGGGTCTGTTACCAGATGACACTTGTAATTTCAGCTACACTGCCTGAAAGGGTTAAACACCTCTGCTCACCCAGTACGCAAGTTCTGTTTTTCTAAAAACTTTCTGAAAATGGTGCATTTAGCCCAAAGGAAGGGATGTGAGGGAACTTTGGGCAGTACAGATAGGAGCTCCACACGAGGACTCATGGCAGGATGACAGACAGGTACGATTTGCCCAGGTTCGCCCTGCACAGACCGGATGGGCGCTCGTCCAAGACCAGGGGCTTTTCATAAAACTCGGAAGACTGAATCCTTCTTAAGAAGAATGAAACCTTGCGATCTCTGGTTCCGAAAGTCTGCCTGCAGTTTGTCAGGGTGGGGTGGGCAGGGCTGTGCCGGGGGAGAGCCGCGGGGGCCCGGGGAGGAGGGAGGCAGGATGCTGCGGGTCTGCGATGCCTTGGCAGGGCTTGTGGGGAGAGCTCGCACTGCACCTGCCCACATGCTTCCTGGCTCTAGCCAGTGTCGTTAGCCATTCATTCCACGAGCATTAAAGTCAGCCATAAAATGATAAATTGAAAAAAAAAAAGAAAAAAAAGAAAAAAAGTAAGAAGCAAGCCTCGATGTAACAGAACAGTGAAGGGACAGGGATCACATTGTGCAAAACTTTAAAATCATTTAACTTCAATGCTGAAGTCCAGCCCCTGCAGATGCAGAGAAAGTCTGTGTGCATAAAGGCGTTTAACTGTACAGAGAAGGTATCCATATATATACAAAGCTTCCAGTACTAAAGAGGATGAAAAGGGGAGGAAATAGAAGCTGAAGGTTTACTGTATAGTGAGGACAAAATGCTCAAAGGCCACTGCATTTGGAACATGTTAAAGTCAGTGTGATTCTCAATATCCATAATGGAGAAGAGAGGGGGTTTTTGTTTTGGTTTGTTGTTTTTTTTTTTTGTTGTTGTTGTTTTTTTTTTTTGCTTGCCTCAGTCATAGTACTAATTATTTAGTGGTCTTTCAAACCTTTTGTAATCTCAACTTGAGAAAGCACTGAAAGATATTAATTCTTAGCCATGTGTCTCATAAATGAAGGCCATTCTGCTATACTTAATGACAAGGCTGAGGCAGCAAGATGTCATTTGCTTTTTTCTCGGTTTTTAAATTGCTTTCTAAATGAACTACAGCTGTGAGGGCCAGGTGCTGTGATCCCTTTAGAAAGATCAGGAAATGATGAAATCCAAAATTTCAAAGTGTGATGGATGTCAGCTCCCGATTTGGTGTGTGTGTGAGGTCACCCCCATGCACCTGGTGCTATCTCCACAGCAGAATCACTTTATTGTGGAAAAAAAAAAAAAAGATGCACATGTCGAATGTAAGAGTAACAATATGAGATGCAGTTTATAATTATCCCTTTGTTTTCTCCTCATCAAGATGGAAATGACGGATATACAGTGTGTGTGTTTCTTGTTCTAGGTGCTGCAGAGTATATTAAAACAAGTTTTGAGTAAAATAACCAACATGGCTGGATGGTGAGATGAGCAGCCACCACACGGGGAATGATATGTTAGAAAAATAAGAGCTCACTGACTAACTTTACTCAATTAGAAATTGTAGCTGAGAGGTCAAGAACTCTATTAACTCAATTTTATTTTATAGAATATGGGCTTAGGAAGAAACTGAGGTACACTATAGAAAACAATGTTTCTGTTGCAGCTACTCCAGGCTTTTTATGTGACTAAAATAATTCAAGAAGATCAGTTGAAACATTTTAAAGTGCACTGTTGAAATATTATTACTGTCTTAATGAAGAGCTAGCTTAGCCCTAGAAAATCATCCCCAGCAAGAGGGATAGGAATGTGCACACAAAACATGGATACCAAAAGGCAGAGTCCTTCTCTCTGATACCCTCATTTGACATGTCACTGTGCTGCAGCAGCCGCTGCAGATTCTGGGGTATTTGCAGACACTGCCAACTGCTTCCCCCATTGTCCTTCTTTTTGTGCATTGGCCAAATTTCTCCTCTGAACCAGCACAAAGACTTATTCACACTGGCAATGCACCAAAATGATCCAGTCTACAACATACGAGATGTGTCAAATTCAGCCTCTGAACTGTAAAACTCCAGCACAAATTAAACCATTCAGAGGCTCTGTTCTCCGTTCCGTAATGACGTGGCATCTTCTGCTCAGTTTTAATAGCAAAGAATTAAAAAATCCAATAGCTCTGTCCCAAGTTTTCCAGGAATGAGGATGCTTTTGTTGCAGATTAATCCTTCCAAAAATGCAGTTATGCAATAAACACATCTATTGCTGGATTCTATGAGTTCATCTGCCATTCTCCAAGCTCCTGCATTGTCGAGATGGATTAGAGACTTTTCATGGGCAGGATTTTGACTTCCAATACATTGTCATTCTTAGGTAAAGCATAGTCAAAGCAATGTGCAGGAATGTGAAGGAAAAATTAAATTACTGAGTATAAATGAAAACTTCAGAGCAGGGTCACCAGATCTTTGAAATGAATGTTGAGGATATTTTCTTCACAAAATACTGTATTTATTACCTGTGGTGAAAATTCCTGGTTTGTTAGGAACTTTTCTATGCTGATTACAGTAACATCACAGCATGTCAAAGAATTGTCTGCAAATCTACAACTCAGATAAACTGTTTTAAGATTCCTGTGATAGGCCTAATTGAAGTACATTTAGTTCTTGTCCACATTTTGAAAAGAGGAAAAGTTTTGAAACATCTATATTATAAGTCACGTTTGCATTGTTGAGAAAGCCAAACACTCTCTTTTTGCCTGACCCCACCAGTTTTTATGTGTCAAGTTGAGTGATTGTCAAAAAAAATCACATTACCTGTCTACTCAAAGATTTCAAAGGATCTGTTGCCATGAACAAAGAACTACAAGGAGGTCTTCAGACTGAAGGACAGACAAGGGATTGTTTCTAAGTAAGAAGCAGTGATTTATGGGTACAAATGTCTGAATTCCTGATATAGAAGTGATAAATTTATGGGTTTTTTTTATTCAACAAAAGATTTAGACCTAGACTAGCTTCAAGACCTTCAGATTTACAAAGAGATCATTTGGCCACTGAGACAGATGACAGGCCTTGTTCTCAGATGCCTGCTCAATTTGGGATGAAATTTTCCTTAACAATCTTGTTGGTATTGGGATCAGAGATACAAAGAGTGCATGAGGCTTTTTGTCAGCGCAGTTCAACTGTGCCCCCACCCAGATGATTTTTTTTCAGGCAGTTGGTTCCAGAAAAAGGGAACCTTTACTTAGTTTCAAGTGTTCAAATACTCTAAGAAGAAGACACCACTGTCTCATTTCATGGCAAATCACACTTTTAAAAGACAATAGTGTTATGTGAAAGAATGCCTGAACATATGCATAAGAAAGCCTGAGTAGCATTTAAGAATGCTCATTAATAAATGAGAAAAATATTAAAATTTCAAACATATTTCCCCCTAAAATTTTCACTATACATTTTGTGGAGAGCACCCTTTGACCATGAGCTCTAGCTCCTTGCTAGTGCAGAGGGCATTATTAAGTATTGGCAGGTTCTGGGCTGCTATCCACTAGATTCTGGTCTTTACAAAGTGTATTGAAAGAAAAGACAAAGATAGGCACGAACAGACACGAAATGAAATCCCTGGATTGAGATGCTTCTGGATTATGGGGCTGTCAGTGTTACAAAACTCACTGCTCTGAAGATCAGTTTTGGAGATGCCTTTTTTTCTGTATCAAAGTCTATATCAAAACTCCAGATTGAGATTTCATGTGTTGGAAATCCAGATCCAAAGTCTGTGGTTTGAACCTATTTCTGGTTTTCTGTTGCTTCAGTATCCAGGAGACATTGTGAGAAAATAAACTCAGATACTTTGTGTAATGATAAAGTAATTGAAATTTCAAAAAAGGAAAGAGAAAGTAGAACTGCCCCACCCTTCAGTCTGATTGGAGCAAATCAATTGTTAACCCCTGGGGAACAACTAATTTTTTCAACACAGCTGCAACAAAGCAGCTTTATCCATCCTCTTGCTTCTATTATTTAACAGCTTTATTGCAATTAAAATGAAGGGTTTTCAATGGTAAAAATTTCTTTAAAATTACCTGTATTAAATAATTACTGCTATTTACTTTTCATTGTTAAAATATTTTTCTCATATTCCATTGTAATACAGCTTGATGAAGTAGGAGAGAAGAATCCTTTATAGACATGTTTGAATATATGGTTCCACAGATCAGCTATTTGTTAATTTTATGCAGGCTGTCTCCAGTTTCTGCATCTCACAGTTTGGGCACAACAGGAGGTGACACTGTTAACTGTTACTCTTTTCACTTACTTTTTTTCCCCTAGCTGAACATAAACATATCATTACACAGTTACACTACACTATATTTAGAGTTGATTTTTAACTATCTATTAGATAAAAAGATTTGAGCTGAGCTAAAATACCTGGAATGAACTAGGAAGGTCTAAGAGAAAGGTATTACCTACAGTAATTCTGGTGCAAAAAACGTATTTCAATCGTGCCATCTATTTCATTTGCTCCTGCTTCTCTGATGTGGCTGGACAAACTGGTGTTGGGTCACTGCTCAGGGCTCCCTACATGGCAAAGGAACTTAGCCATCAACAGCAAGTTTCTGAGTCTTTTTTTTTTCCTGAGGGCTGTGACTAGGTCTAAATTGTGAAATCTGTGAATGCTTTCTAAGTCTGACTTGGCATCCTGGAAGCATCAGAAGGGCATCTGGGTCTGCTTCTTGCATATTTCTCTCCAACATCTGCATCTCCTTGCAGAGAAAATGCAAGTCTCAGACCAGCAGGGAAGCTTTAGCTATTCCAGCAGATCCTGCAGCTGGGGTATTGGTGGGATGAGACTCAAGTCCATGCTGTGGAGCACACTGGTTCTGCTGCATAATGCAACCTGGTTGCCTAAGTTTCTGTAAATGTGTCTAAATATAATTTCTGAGTCTTTTTTTTTTCCTAGTTATTGCTACTTTAACCCTGGCAAAAAACTTGCCAGACATCATGTCCCACAGAATAGGGTGCTCTGAACCCTAAGATTTCCTCATAGCATCTTTTTGGGCTGGTAGGATAGAGAAAGGTGTAAGGAAGATGTGTTCATCCACCCCCTCATTTGACAAATAAATTAAAGAATTCACCTAAAAAGTCAATTTCTTTTCACATTTCATCTGAACATGATCTGAAACACAGATTCAAGTGTCAGTCATCAGCATCTGAGCTGCATGTTTATGAACCAGACTGGCCTGTTCCTCACACAGATCTCTACCTCTGTGTGCGGAAGGAATTTCTTTGCTTTTTAAAATTATAGGTTACTCTGAAGTTGACATCTGAACCCTTCTACATACTAATTCAGTGCTGTAACTTATAAAGACCTCTTCTCTTCTGCCTGTTTTATTTTTTTTTTCATGAGAAAAAGATGTTCCTGGTAAGTCATCTAACTCTGGATGGCTGAAAGTGTTAAAATATAATCCATGTGTTCAAACAGCTCTCTATGCTCTTCCACATTTGGATGCAATATTTACAATAAAAAATGTGCATACACCACTTAAAAATGTAGCATTTTCCAGCAGTTCCCATATCTCTGCAAATATGGTACCTTTCCCCTGTATTCTGCATGAGAAGTATTAGAGAGTCATTATCACCGTGTGATAGCTGGTAAGTGACTGGTTATTCAATGACTTATCCTTGGCTGCAATTCTCTGTTTATCCCTTGGGAAGGGAAACCAACTTTTTAATATACTTAGCAAATGTGTTTTTTTGGTGACTCTTTTCTTAGAGTGCAGAGGTTTTCTACATAAAACCTGAAAGCTATAAATTACTACATGGACCAAAGTAATCTCTAAAGTAATTGCATTAATTCAAATGAGGTGAGTTGAAGCACTAATTGGACTCTCTGATGCTTCATTAATGTATTGGACTAGTTCAAAAGGCAAGTCAAACACCCAAGATTAAACATCTTTCTCTGGGAATCAGAGACTAAATGTGGAAGCACCTATCCTGATGGTAACTGTTCTTCATATATATCCAAGTTGTTATATATATGTTTTCTGCATATTCGGTCTTAAATACAGCATGGAAGAGAAGTGCTACAAACATTGCCTGTCTTAGACATCTGTGCTCCACTCAGAGTCAAAGTATCTGAGCATCCTTACACTGATCCTAAGACACCCAGAGCAAAAAGAAAAAAAGAAATGCAGGCATTTCCTTCTTATGCACAGATAACATGGTGCCTATTTTTAAGAATGTGTTTAAGAATTGTTCCGCTTGTGAAAATGAACATCTAATTTCAAGTCATTACTTGAATTTTAATTTCAATGCTGGGTGCTGCTTCACAAGTGTATTGCCTTCAGTGAGTTGTGCTGTCCCCATTCTAACAATTCTAATAATAATTAATGTTATAATAATAATAACATTCTAATAATAATTAATACAATATAGCTCTGAACTTCATCTGCGTTATGGCATTTGTTTGCTTTTTCTTCGAGGCAGAATTCTTCCATTATTTGAGTAATGGGCTACAAATGAAGGACAAGTGTGCTGTGTAGAAGGGCAAATCTTTGTACTGTGAGCTGAGTTCTTGATGCAAAAAACATCATCAAACCATTTTTGTAGGTCTTTGTAGGAAAAGGAAAGGATGGTTGGATGCATGGTTGGCTAGCTAGCTGGGTAAAAAATGGACTAACACATTACTGATACTCTCACACTATATTGAACAGGAAATCAATGCTCAAAGGTCTTCTGGTCTTCTAGACAATTTTTCTTCTTATTTCCTTCTATTGAATCAAAGCAATGGGAAACTCTTGAAAGAAAGAAAATTAATATTTGTGTCAGAATTAGCTGTCTTAAAGGATGAACAAGCAAGTGAAGAGGTACTGAACCATGAGGTCTGATTACACCCTACTAGGGTCTAAGGGCTCTCCCCTGCTGCTCTGACAGGAGGCCTGTTTGACATTTAAAGTCTACAGCATAGAGTTAGTTGGTTCCCAAGAGTAGTGAGGGTGTTAGACAGTGGAATGCAGACACAAACATCAGATTTTCAGTGTAATAGTTGCAGGTTACATGGGTAGTGGATTCCAGTAGTCAGGGTAATATTTCTAGTCAATGTTTTATTTATTGCTGGGCTAAACCCACAAACTTTGAAGGTATTACTAATTGTATTCACACCTTGAAGGTTAGCATATCATGTTCAAACAATGCTAGGAAAGAAGAATGCTTCATCTGGAAATAGAGATCCTCAGGGAAAATATATCTGATTTGTAGAACTCTTGCATGATCAGAGAGTTTGATAAGAAAGATTAATATGTTTCATTTTGGCACAGATACATTGCTGAGAAGAGAATGGAAGGTATATCCTACTGTACATTGGCATAATAGCTGCTATCCTGCAGGATCCCATAATGTTCCACTATGAACAGAGGTAGCAGGATCTGTAGATGTAGAAATAACTGAGGTATGACTTCTGTTTATGAGCCTGGATTTTTTTAACATCTCACGTGTTTTGGAAGTAAAAAACCTAGCAGGGGAGGAGAATGTAAGATTTATCAGCTCAGGTTTCAAATAAACGAGTCATTTTCATCATCCTGAATACCTTATGATCAACAAGGGCTCCATTGTTTCCCATCACAAATTTTGGAAGCACCACCTCTAGGAACTTTCAAGAATCTCTTAAGCCTTTTGTGTGATGAAGCAATTGTAAAAACACCACTGCATTTCTGCTTTGCTACAGCAAATATTTGCCCCAAATCCACACCTCCCACAACACTGTATTGCTACCTCATGTCCACAGATTGAAGGTTCTGTGTACCCATGAGATACAATGTCAAATAACGAGCAGAATTCAGTGCCAGGAAAATTATGACAGAAACCATAGTGGAGTCACTGTGTTTCAGGACAAATCATTCAATTATCTTACTCTTTAACTATTATTCCACTATGGAAAAAAGCCCAAAACAACATGCTTGCTAAAAAAGTCCAAGATACTATAGACATTATTGTAGTTGCCATGGTATGTACACTGGTGAAACTTCAGTGATTGCCTTCTTTATAATGGAGACTTTAAATGGAGTTAGATATGGAATAAAAAATAATCTACAGCCAATTTAGCCATTCGGGCAAGGCTAGAAATCTCCTGTTTCAGGCTGCAGTGAGAGATAACTTGCCACAATATGAGCTGATTGGAACTCTGCAAAGTCTCTGCTTCAGTGACTCCTGGAAGAGACAAAAGCTGTGTGGAAATTCAGAGGGGAGCACAAAGCAGGCAAAAGGGAGGGGAGGAGAGCACAAAAAGGCATTCGTCAGCAGGAACAGACTTGAATTTAATAGAGGATTGTTCTCTTCCCAATGTTCAAAAGGAACTCTTGGAATTTGTGTTAGCTGCTTTATAACCCAGCTACTGTCTCAGGGCTTAGGAAGAAGAGCAGAACTCAGGTGGTGGAGGACCAGCAGTCCCTGTATTCTTTTTAGCTGACTCCAGAACTCTGAAATAATGAAATATATATCAATACAAACAGTCAAATCACTCTGTGCTTCCTTGGGACACTGCAGGATGGTTTTCAGGGGTTTTGTCACCAAAGAAGGGTTTGTATTAGGAATTTGATGCTTAAGCAAACATTCAGAAAACTGATTTGAAGCACAGTATTTTATTAAACAAATAAGCAGACATATCAATCCAAAACTCGTGCTGCACTCTGCTGACCCTGAAGAAATTACAGAGTAGCCCTTCCCCAAAATGAAACCTTTTCTGCCTGCCTACTGGTACCTTTCAGGACACAGCAGAGGCAGGAATGAGCTGGAAAGAAAACAAACTTTAAGGAGAAACTGAATTGTTCTAGGATGCAGCTGAGACCGGGATGTGATTTCAAGCTGTCCCAACTCCCAGCCTGAGAATAATATGCAGGTATGTGAATAATATCACCTCTATGTGAAATCTTTACTTCTAAACTATCGTAATGGCTCTCCCGTTTTCACGAAACAATTAACAACTGCCCAGTGTTTGAAGCTATAACTCTTTGCATCAGGAAATGGCAAAACCAAACTCATGAAAATGAAGATAACAAGTACCTGAGCACAGGGAGAACTCAGAGCTGGGGGCAGGAGAGAAAGATAGAGCATGACAATTTCTTTACATTTTTTCCCCATTTTATATGATACTTCAAGTAGATTTCCTTACTATGAATATATAAGGAAATTGCTGATCTTAAACTGATTGTTACCACAGCGAAAAAACCAAAAGGCCCCAAAACAAAAATGTGAGGCTTTGCCATCTCAAAGGTGGTTTGTTTCTTTTATGGCAATATAGGCTAATTGTGCTTTTTATAGTACTCTTCTGCACTCTTCTGCAAGTTTTTAACAGATCTGTAACTCTGATAATAAATTGTCTATTCAGTGTGTATTGAGAAATATATAATACATTGCAACTTTATACACATATATAAAGATATAAATATATTTTTGTATATACAATAAAAATAGTATTTTTCATTTCCCACTTTTCTTCTTGACCTGATTACATTAATTTCTAAATGGTTTTTAATTTTTTTTTAAATTATAAAAATTTAGAAGAATATACCAATTTAAAATCTGGAAGATGAAATTCATTTATCATTATAGAAAATAGCAATCGGCTCAACTGAACAAAAATAACTCAGGCAGTTAGCTCTCACCAGCTTGCACACTCTACTGATATATTCCGTTCACTACATTATACCCATCTGCCAAACCCACCTGGGTTTCAGATGGGACATATTCTAGCTCTGTTAATGATAATCTTCACTCTATTCCCTATGTCATTCCCTCAACACTTTCTAAAAAAAAAAGACAAAAATTATACACTGCGTATTGTGCCATGGTGCATTGATCTAAATGTTACGTTAAGTGAAGAGCATATTAAGAAATATGGTCTATTCAGAGAGTGTTTCCTTCTTGTTATGACCCCCACAGAGTCAGGCAGAAGTCATATAATCTACAGTTAAAAGGCAGAAGTAGGTGGGTTCTTGGTAAAGCAGAGTCATATTTGTTTTTATGAGGTACCTTTCACAATGAGATAATCTCTAAGCACTTACAGAAATACTGCAAATGCTACTATTTCTGTGGCTGAGTTGTAGAAATATATAAGGCCTGCTGGAATTGGAAATAACAATTACCAGTTTAACAAGCTCCTTTGTGGGGTTTACAGGGAGCTTCAGGTCTGTGCAGAGGCCATGCAGAGGCAGTGACATCTCACAGTGTGAAGGATTTTGTCCTCACATTTCTTAAAGGCCCTAATGATCCAGAAGCCTTTGCCCAAACAGGCGACATCACTACACACTCTGGAGATCTCCTGATGAGCAGAGCCTGCAATCAGTATTTGTCACGGAGCGGGTAGGTGAGAAATGCACCCTCACTGCTCTGGGGGAAAAAAATCTATATAGTCTTCCTCCTCTCTGTGGCATGTTGCACCTCCAGTCTTTTTGCAGGAAACAGAACTTGATGAGCTACTGATATGCCTGTCACAATCTACAGCAGAATGAAGATAACCAGCTGGTGGCACTACCTTAAGGACACAGGTAAATTGGAAGTAACTGAGTAGTCCCTTGATCATTGCTGCAGAAACACAGACAGTAAGGCATATTTTGGTTTAAAGGAAACCATGCTCAGTGGTAGAAAACACCCTCTTACATTTTTGAACACTGCAACACAAGGGCTGGACACAGGACAACCATGTTCCCTAAACTCTGCAGGCCTGCCCAGGAGATAATGAGTCAGTCTAATGACAGCAGGGTAATACACTTAATGGTTTCACAGTTATTCCCACTGTGTGTTTTCATATATTAGTGAACATTATGGGTGATATTTTTTCAAGAAATAAGATTGCACAAAGCCTTCTGGATGCAACTTTCACAGGGTTGTTCCCCTCTTCAGGCAAGGGTGGCTTTTTGTCAGCCTTCAGGGACTGAAAGCTCTCACCAGCCTGTCCAACAGTTTCTCATAGCTAACAGTCAGACTTCCTTCACAAACTCAGGGACTGAAATGGCATTATTTTTAGATATTTCAGGTAATTGACTTTTGGCCTTTTTAGTTTGCATTCTGACACTGACCTGAGCATTGAGTAGTTCTAGAAACCATTTCTGTGTTAAATGAAGCATGACAGAAGGCAATGGTATTTTTACTAGATCCCCAAATCAGCCTCAGTGCAAAGGAGACATCTCTAATAGCTGAAGATGAGTGGTATTATTAACTGCAAACTTCTCTTAGAGCTAATTTTCCAGTCTTCCTGGAGAAGATCAGTTGTGTATGCATCCCTCTCCAAGCACCTGCACAGGATGTGGGCACACTCAAGGACAGGAAGGCTTTCTGTTCCCCTAATATGCAGGTGTGCGCAATGTCAAGCATCAGCTCTACTTTTTCAGGATCATTTCATAATGCATACACAGTACAGTTTTGCTGGATGTCAGCAGCAAAAACAGTTTTCTCACTGACAGAGATGGAGAAATACAAAAGTATGTGGATAGATCTGGTGGACAGTTATTATACAGATCTTTCAAGGTGGGGATTATTTGTGTTCTTGTTGCATTCTCCAAACCACTTCCACAGAGTCTCCTGCAAAGAAAGGAAGGTTAGCTGAGAAAACTCTATAGTGCATTTAAATGTGGCTGAGGAAGAAGTTATTTTATTTAATTCATAGAAACGTGACCCGAATAATGAGAAAAAAAGGCAGCAGTTGATGGCTCACGATTTTCCAGGTCACTGCTTATTTTGGCATTTCATAGGATAATTGTGGACTTCCCTCCATGAGCAAAATGAAGTGAGTTGCAGAGAGAGGTAAGATCAGGTTAATCCCCAAATAAATAGAGGGAAGTGAAACAGTGAATAATATGAGGCGGAGAAGTTAAACACATTTAAAGTCATATGTAATTAGTAATTATAAGATACGATAAAACAGAAGTAAGGATTGTACCATATAATATTTATGTGGTTGTATGTAATTTCTTCTAATCTTGATACTAGTGCTTGGGATCTACTACTTTCTTTAATCCTGCAAAAATGAAAATTCACCCTTTCCAATGGCTAGTATCCAATCATCTACATGTGAGGACCCTTATGTAAATATAGCTGTATATCATAAAAATAATGCATTTAGAAGTGAAATATAATGCTATTTAGACATTCATTTATTGCTATATTTATGATGCTTCTGTACTTGTTTACTTATATCTTAATTATGTAAGTCAGGGGTGGTCTAATCCTAGCAGCAATGAAGACCAGATGGAGATTTTTTGCCCTCCAACTGAGCATGTGACATTCCTCCCCTCACAGCTGCAGCCTGACACAGACGTTTGGCTGGTGCTGCTGCTGCCAGAGAATGGAGATATTTTTGAGGAGGAGAGGGAGAGTGTCCACACTCCCTTCCACAGGTGACATTGGCAGTTTTGCTCCATGTGTTGAGTGTGTTGTGAGCAGGAGATGGCTGTCAGCTGTTTGCACTGCTTTTGATGGATGAATAGCTACCTTTCCTGCTCTCCAGGGGAAATGCTCTGCACTGGAAGGGGTTGTTCAGTGGTCCACCATATAACCAAGACAATATGGCCATAAGTCGTTCCTAAAAATATTGCATTAGAAGACTGCGAACAAGGGTATTTTGATGAGAGCTATACTGAAAATGAGGAAGCCCTCTTAAAACAGAACAAAGCAAACCAGAACAATATAAATATAACTTTTCTTGAGGAAATCAGTTTTCTTCCAACAAGGTATAACACAGCAAAGTTGTTATATGCTATTGATGTTGTAAAATAGGAATTTTCAACTCAGAACCCCAGGTTTATCCAAATTTTAATACTACGTTAAGAAGGAGGAATTTTTCCACCTGTGTCAAAAAAAGAGGAAATAGTCTGAATTTTGTATTTCTCTTCCTGGTTCAACCAAATTGCTTTGTCCTAACAATGTGGAGGAAAGAGTGAACAGCAGTTGTCAGAGATGCTTTAGGGCTTTAAATCTTTACTTGAAGAAAAGTCTGCTTTAGATCTACCTTTTATACATTTTGATATATATTTATGGAATAGCTGAATCTCTCCAGTTGTAAAGCTAGAACAGGGATGAGAATAAAACCAGATGAAGGCTTCCAGATATAACTCCCTCCAAAACACTTTGAAAATACCTGCCAAAAATGTGAAACAATCCATTCTGAAGTCCTGAGAAGGTTCTTGAGCATCATTTCATCTCCTTGAGAGGTGACTCATCTCTGGCATAGATTATCTACTACTACCTAGGAAAAGGTAGAATTTTATCAGAGGAAGGGGAATCATCCCAATTTTACCTTTGGTTTGGCAGTGAAACTGTAACAACCATAAATCACTCCCAGCTGTCCCCGGGATCTCCCCGTCAGCACATCACTGTAGGGAAGGCAACAAGTTCTGCAGCAATCAATCCCTTTTATATCTCTCCACAGACACATAGGCATCATATTGGAGCTCAAACTGTGTTGCTGGCTGAAAAAGATAATTGGTAAATCGAATACTAAATTAAATCACTCAAACGATATCCACTGCCCTCACTTTTCCTGAAATCCTTCGTTCTTCTCTTAACCCATGCGTGTCTGTAACCCAGAAGCTTCTTCCTAATCTTCCTAACCTTTTTCCACCTCCAATATTCACTCCTGTGGGTGCCATCACTCTCATTGCATGACCCATAAATTGCATCTCCATACCTCTTTTTTATCTGTGGTTCTCTATATGGTCTTTGTTGGGAGTAGCCTCTGTTCAGAGTGTGTCTACCTCAGGCATTGGACATGCTCATTTGCAGGGTCATTATTTCCTTGCTCTGTGAATGTTTTTTCTGATTCCTACCCTACGGTTCTTTCTGGGCTGAATGGATCTCTGGCTGTCAGTGATCAAAGCTGTCAGTTGCTGTTTATTTCCTCACCTCTTCAATTTGGCTCCTGGGAGGATGTTTCAACAGACGTTTTAGAGAGACAGAGAAAACCAATATCCTATTAAACTAATGACCCTTGGCTATGCTGTCTACAAATGAATGCAGGCACAGACAATTGCCCAGTTTTCTACTGAGGGCCTGTGCACAACAGTCTTATGTGTGTTTTCTAGCTATAAAATGTATGTATGTATAACTTCTAGAAAAAAAGTATAATTTCCATTTAACAGTAAATTATTCCAGTGTAACTATGGCACTCCACTAATTGCTTTCTGGTTATTAAGAATATTAATAAAGTTCGTGTTCATATTTTCTGGTAGAGAGCACTGCTGGCTCTTCTGTTTATTCTTTTCTGAGGGCTTCTGTAAAGAACATCTGAAGCCTTTTTATAAGAGTTGCTTTTTTACAAAATCAAAAGTCTGGAATAAATTTGTTGTGACTAACTGTTAGCAGAAAAGATTTTCTATTCAGAGCAGCAATGCCTTCTTTCTTTAGATAAACATAGCTGTACTGTGTCACAGATTGAAGTGTATCTTCATGTCCTATGACCACAGTGATAATCACAAATATTCCTGATGTTAGTACCAAAAAATGTTTTTCCTGCTACCAGCCTGCTATTGAATGCCTCATATTTAATACACTTGAATTAAGCACACTTTTTAGGAGGAAATCTTTGAAGTTTTTATTTTAATGTATTGGTTGAAGGATCATGGAGACCATAACTGAGAAACAAATAAAAGTGGAGAGAGCTTGTGGGCATTGGAAAAAGAAAGTTGAAGAACTTTGTTTTGTCCACCCTGAACGGAACAGATGAGAAGGAATATACGAAGAGCTGCTCAGGATGAGCTTTTAGTGTGAACAGAAGGAGAGGGGTCTGAAGCAAAGAGGTGGTCTTTGCATAGGAAGAGCTGTTGAATGTGTGTTTGAATTAGGTGGTGAGGTGTGGCGAGGCGAGGCAAGGGAAGAAAGAAGGAGATATCCATAATGATTTGTTGGACTCTACAGTAGTATGAAGGTGGCAGCACTTGGACTCCAGAGGGGAAAAAAGTAACACGGGAAGAATAAAAATTTAGGAGAAGAAATATAAGAAATTCAGTAATGGAAGCTCATCAATGTGAAGATTTAAAGAAAGAGAATCATCAGTTAAGAGAAAGGTAAGGGCTGACACCGGGTCAAGGGCAGGCTGAGAACAAAATACTACAGTGGAGTTTTGGCTGCAAAGTCAACTCAACTAGAAACTTTGTTTAGGCCAGATGTGGTAGAATGTAAAAAATGAGGGGAGGAGAAAAGGAGAAAGGAACCTGGAAGTAAAAGAAAATATAATGAGAACAAATCTTCACAATTAACTTTAAGAATATATTCTGCAATTTTGAAAATAAAATGAGCTAGCAAGAATAACCTTTGGAGAAGCAAGGGAGTTCACTTGACAGTTTTTTTAAATTTATTAAACAAGGAGAAACTGAAGAATGTTTTTATTTCGAAGGGGGAGAAGTACAAGGTAGAGAGAAAGAGACTATTATAAAGTAGTGAAGGATGAGAATAGCTAGCTGGAAAATATAACCGTGTTCAAAACCTTTCTGATTCTGATTCTCAGAAATGATCATGCAGAGGCACAGGACTGGAAATGCAAGGAGTTGAGGTAGAAAAGATTGAGAGAACACAAAACAAAGTTTTCTGGAACTGTGATTGAAGAGAAAAGGAAAAGAAGGAGGAGCTCAAATCACACAGTGTTTGTAGCTTTTGCACATCACCCAACTATCACTGGGCAAGGAAGGCACAAGGCAAGAAAGCTTTTTAGTGAGAGCTCATTGCTCATAGCTCTAATTGTGTAATACACATGGCACAGAAACTAAGCAAAACACTGTGAACTACAGCAACTCTTAGGAATATGGAGAAAACAGCAGGTTGATAAAATATATTAAGAGCTTGTGAAGGTGATCTGACTATGATCCTTGTTTGGATAAATGTGCTACTAAAATATGTATTAAAGTGTAAAACATAGGCCATTATTCACTGTTTCCAAGGCACTCTTCATATGGAAAAGCCAATGAGAGATCATGAGAATGGCTTTAGCATTATTGTTGATTCATGCCAAATTAGGTTTCTAATCTGTGCGTAGAGCTATTATTATTAAAACAGATCATTTATCCTCTTGAGCATAGTACTGCTTTGTTTAACTTCAAATTATGTCCTTTACCTATCACTGTTGTGCACCCTTCTTTTAATAGGGTTTCTTTTGGCACAGTTCCTTGTTTGTTGAGCACTAGATTGATATGCTTGCAGGGAATGGAAGAAAGATGTGCTGCTGCACAGTACTAACATCCACCCTGTGGTATTTCGAACACACTGGAAATACCAGCTAATGATAAAAGTCTGTGATTAAATCTTTCAGGGCTGAAAGGGTGAATGACATCACTGAGAAGAAAAAAACAACCTTCCTTTAAATCAGAACAGAAAACTACAAAGGAGGAATATGGTAAAAGATTCTGTACCTTCGTCTGTTTGTATGCATCGTATGTACAGGAGGTAATGTTTAAAACGTTAGTAGCATTTGGCCTAAGTATTTACCAACCAAAGATGTTTCTGAGGCTTTCTGCAGCTGGTTACCATTTTAACAGGGGAATATTTTATACGATAGCCTTGTGTTCCTCACACAAAAGGCACTAATTATGCAGCAGAGATAAATAAAGCAGCTCAGATAAGGACCATATCAAATTCATATCCTGTGCTACCTCAGAAATCTGATAGGAGATTGAATTTGTTTCCATGATGCAGAT
This sequence comes from Vireo altiloquus, assembly GCA_013396875.1. Taxonomy (NCBI): domain Eukaryota; kingdom Metazoa; phylum Chordata; class Aves; order Passeriformes; family Vireonidae; genus Vireo; species Vireo altiloquus. The sequence continues at coordinate 616,912 of VZRF01005657.1, read as the reverse complement.
CATGGTTACAAAAAGCTTTTACCTCTTTTCTAAATGGAGTTAGGGCACTGGTACATGAGAAAAGTTACAACAAGGCAAGCTCTGGTATTATTTTAAAGCCATTGTCTTGCATGGTTGTTGTTTCAGTGAATGTTTTAGTGAAAAATATTGCAGCAGAGCAAAGATAAAAGAGCTTTACTGAAAGGTAGTGGTAAGATCACTTGTACACAGGTAATTTCCACAGATTAGATGGATTTTATGTGCTTCTTCTCAGGAACATAGTTGTTTGCCCATACCATCAGACACTTCTTCTGCTAAGTGTCAACATCACATCTGCATTTTCTTTTCGTGTTGAAAATAAAAAAGAATCCAAAAGGGAATAAAATTATCAGACCCTTTAGATTAACATAGTAGTGACTAGTCATTTAAGCCATAAAACTGTAGAAGATTGGTTCATTAGGATCTCAGACTACATGGCTATTCTGTTACCAAAGACATTCCTAATTAGCAAAATGTTTCTTCTGAAGTGGCATGTTGAGCTGCAGAAAAGGATTTATCCACAGAGTCTTTCTGAGCTCATTCTGGGCTGTGTTCGCTTGTTTCATCTGTATCTTGATGACACAAAGATCTCTGAGGTACATGCTTCATCTGGGACTCACCACTCTAGCCTCCTAAAAGATACACAGGGTGGACATGAACCATGATCTGTCTGTAATTTGAGAATCTTTCTGCAAACCTATTGCAAACAGAGTTTGTCTAAGAACTCTTACAGTGCAGATTTAATATCTCCAATTCCCAGGGAAGAAGGTTTGTTTTGGAATGCAATGCACTGATAAGATTGATTTAGAGGAGTATAAAGCTTTCCAAGCTCAATCAGACTTGTGGCAGTGTTCCCTCTGTCCCTGCTCTTTGTGGCCCTACATCCAGAGGACAGCACAAGTCCAACAGTGAGCACCAAATCATCCACACACTTATGAAATTCTCTTATCTTTATTCTTAATAGTTGAAAGTTGGCTTAAATTCCTGAACATGAGGTTTAAATTCCTTCCCATCATCTATTTTTAGCATTTACTATTATAACTCTCCATACTCTCAGTATTCATATAAATGTCCAGTTCCCCACTGACTTTTGCTAAAGTCCTGGCCTTAGTAGTATCTATTGTCAGTGATTTATGAAGTTGAATTGCGCATCGTCTGTTTTTCTTCCTTTCATACGTTTTCAATTGGTTGCATTAAAATTTAATCAAGTGTGCTAATCTGCCACTGTATTATTTTAGGGTGGCTTATCCTTTATGAAATTCTTCACTGTCCCCCTGGATTTGAATAAAACCTAAATAAATTCATGCTATCTGCAAATGTTACTATCTTGCTGCTTGACTCCATTTCTGGATAATTAATAGATACATTAAATTATCTCTGCATGTCTGATGCAGCCTTAATACTTTCTTTACTAATGTTTTATTATCATGCATTTCCTTTCTAACTCTTAGCTAGTTTTGGGAACGTAGCAATACTGTGCATACTTTTTCTTTTTGACAATAACTGAATCGAATCCAATAAATTCCCATAAGCAGAAGTGAACATATTTCCTTGAAAAATATAGACTCATCTTAGAGATGGCCTTTCATCATAACAGGGTAAATTAACTGGTATCTTATCCTTGTTTTGGAATTTGAGTGTAAAACCACTGATGTATGTCTCATAAACAGACACGTATACAGCAGCCCTGGTGTTGGGCACTCACGTGGCTGCCTAGCTATCTGAAATTTCTAGAGAACTGTTGCAAATATTTTCCCCAGTCCTTGATGGAAGATATGATTTTTTTTAAATTATTTTGAAAAGTGGCCTTGTGCCTCCACTTTGTGAAAGAGCATCCCAAAGCCTCCATCCAATGCCTGAGGTAAGCACACTCCATCATCAAAATCTTTTTAAATAAGCAAATTGTAAATATGTATCTTCTAAAGTTGTTTTTTTATTATTGTTTTTAATTCCTCTGAGCTTTCCTTTTGTATTTCTCCTTTGAGCAAGCGTTCTGTGAACCCCAGTCTCTGATGCACGGTTACATGTCTCACCTGTGCACCCATTAGCAGAGTGCAGGGCTGATGTATGAATTTTGTTAAATCTATGTGACACTAGAAAAAGAATCAGAGTTGAGTTTTATTATTATTCTTTTACAAATTTTTCATGTTTTGTATTCCTTTCCAAAAGAATGCCTCTCCAGTATATTCCCGGTATTTTAAAAAATCATTGTCTTTTCAGACAACTCTCAAATAAATGGAAAATAAAACATTGTTTTCTCTTTATTATTCCACTTGTGTAAAATGTTTCTAAATTTTCTTTCTAAGTGTATAGAGAATGACAGGAAAACCAGGGAAGAATTGAAAAAGTATCTTTAATCTAAAAAGCCACTTTTTCTCCTTTAGTTTAAAGTGCTCACACAAAACCTGTATTAATTTTAAATTACTAACTTTAGAGAAAAATGTAATAAAATGTTTTTCTAATGCTTTGTTATTCTTATGGCTTCAACTCCAGCTCAAAAATGCAATTAATTCTGTAACTTACACTCTGTGGCGGATGTCATTCAAGCTGCGACAGCTTATTGGGTAGTTAAAAGGATAAAATCAAGTAGTCATTCTACTAATCCCTTTACAAGGAAACAGCTTTATGCATAAAAACTGGAACTTATGTGGTCATTAGCAGATGCTACATCAAGCAACCAAAAATACACACATTTAAATTCTTAAGCACAATCTATGAACACTACACAGATGGTTTCCAAGAAACTGTACCTAAATTGATTACGATAAAAATGATCTGCTGCAATTGTTTCTGTCAAAAGGGAGAACAGAATTTGTCCCAATGTGTCGCTCTGCCCACTCATGCAGAGAACCCAGCTGCTGAGACAGATGTTGCTCTAAGCACTTTATTTTAGGGTCATTAAAATGGTTACAGGGGTTAGTCATTCATTGTTTTATAAATTGTGCTTACTAGCTGAGCTCCATAGATGCTGGAAAACTTCTTTGTGGTTGATCAAAAAAGTTACATGTCATATCACATTTACCTTATGCTGGCAGTAAGAATGGGTGAAGCACTTGTGCAGGACAGGAAGAGAGAAAAACAATTACTTTTTCTGTTTTATTTAGAAGAGCATTTATTTACTCAGACTTGACATGGCACTAATGTAATGATCTGAAATGCAAAACCTGACTCAAGGGCCTTCTAGCCTTCAATTTAGTTCCTTCCAATCACTAAAAACCCAGATTTTTCAATACAACTCGTTCCTGTACAGTCTTCCTTCTGTGGTATTATGAGCAAGAAGTGCCAGACAAGCAAAGGTTTAGGATCAGTTGATTAGATCAGTGCAGAGTGGGTCCGTCTACCTCCCCGCTGTCTTTGCAAATGCTGCTCTTTGGCAGTTTGAGCATACTCAGGCTTTACTTAGAAATATTTGGCTAAATGTCTTCTCTGTTGGCAGGTTCTATGGTTTTCCATGGCTCATCTAATTCAGGATTGACTTAGCCATGTGCATGTGATGTATTGGTGCAGCAACTAATGTGTCAATGAGAAACAGAACAGTAAAAAGATGGAGCTCAGTGAAAAACAGCAAGGTTGGCAGATCCAACTCCTTTTCACATCATACTGTAGCCTTTTATAGCCTCCACTACAAAATGTAGCCAACTTCCGCTTTTTTATTTCATCTTTGTCCCTGTGTACTTGTTATTATGTCGATGGTTCGATTCATCTTCCCTAATTGGTTACTGAACTTTGGCAGCCAAATCCTGAATTCTAGGTGGTGTTCATAGACACACTCTAAATGATATTTTTCCACCTTTCCTTTGCACATTTAGGATAAAGTCGTTCATCTAGAAAAAAATAGTGAAATATTTTAGTGTCAGTTTACCTGACTCCTTAGAAAAATGGCTGCTTTGGCAGTGGGTTGTTTTCCTGCACTTCTGCAGGACATTAATATCTCTTCCCTAGCTTTATTTAGATAATTATGGCCTGTTCAAATGTATATCCTCACAAATAAAGAACCTAGCATGTCTCTTGCTTTGAAAATGCACTAAAGTTACAATGCTTAAATTAAAATCAAGTTATCCTCATAAAATTTAAAAGCTGGAGGAACAAAGGAACAAAGATACTCTGTGTCCCCAAATCCATCTATTTCTGAGGTCAAATACCTAAAAAAAAAAACCAACCCAAACTCCTGCTAGGTTAGGATAAAGACAGAAGACATCCTCAGAAAACACAGTCCCTGAAAATGCATGAGACTTTCAGAAGCAGGCACATTTCAACCATTTCAACATTCAGTTTAGAGAAAGTCACCAATACAAAAAGTAGTTCAGTCAAGAGAGCCAGATTTTTACCTGAATGTATGTTAAATATGTACATAAATATGTATATAAATTCTCTTAGTTTCACATAAATTTACAAGGTTCATTACAGTTTCACGACTGGAAATTTCTTATTGTCTAAGTAAGATGTTAAGATTTGTTGTAACTAGTAGCTGATTTGCCTGCAAAATAAATGGAATAAGATGAGGATTGTATTAGAAGCTAGGGGTCTCACAGAGGGCACAGATCTTCACAAAAAAATCACTTTTCCCCTCTGCTTTTGTCTCCCAGTATTGAGGTCTTCAGGATAATAACTGTCACTTACTCTGTTTATGAGCAATAATGGTTGTAAAGATTCTTCCCTTTTCAGAAAGAGCTTCTGAAAGGTAATGTAACATTAAATACTAAAGAACTCTCATTGTCTGACGTGTCTTGAGGTGAGATTTAGCAGACAAATGCAAGGCCAGAAGAGAGGAAGAGATGCACTTGCAGGACAAATGTCCTTTTCAGTGTTCATGGTTCATACAGTGCTCACAGAAGAACAGAAAGAGAAACATCCTGATGAAAAGGAAGCTTGAGTTCTTAAGAGAATTTTTGATATTCTGCACACCAGGCACGACAACATAAGGCTGCTCACAGCCTGGGTGTCACTCCAAATTCCATTATACTTACATTAGATGCTGTTTGTTCCTCCTGCAAATGCACTGACAGATTTTTGCAGCCCTGTGCATGGGGTTTTTTTTTAGTGTATGAAAGGTTTGTAGTTATTTTAGCTGTGGAGTTGCTAAAAAATTATTAAAATCAAAGTTCGCTCTCATCTACCCCGAACAAAGCCAAACAACATGTTCCTCTTTTAGAAACAAATGAATGGGAATTGGCTAGTACACCACTTACACTAAGATGGCTGGGGCTGAAAAAAGGGTGTGATGGCTTGATACACGTTATAGAAATGAAAGCATATCTACTTGAAAAGCCATCGTGATCCCTAGCTCTAATTCCCTTTTTTCTCTTGTATCCTCTTTTTGTTATGTACCATCAGAGCAACAGCTGAGATGGAAAAAAAATAACATTATTTGTACTAATGTGGAATAGCACTTATCTTGAAAAGGATAGATTTTATACAGATCAGGAAGAAACACAGCATGTGCAATTGAAAGGAAAAAAGGACAAAACCTGATAGCAGAAAGTCAGCTGGCACATTACAGCTTTTCTCCAGGTGACATTGTCTAGCATTAAGATGAACAGTTTTTGCTGGTTTAGAGCATTATTGAATATAATGAATATATATTAAATATATTGAATATAACACTGAGCACTTTTATACTTGGTCACACTGAGTCCTTCTAGTCCAGCCTACAGTCTTCAAAAGTGCATGCTTAAGGTGAAGTGTAAGAACAAGAACAACTTTGCCCTTTCTCTGAACACTCAGTCTTCAGCAATTTGTGCCTCATGGACCTCCTCTGGTCCACTCATCATGCCTTTTGTGGCATCCAGAAGCTAGAAACACTCTTTCTCCAGCACCAAGGGAGAAAACTTGGACCCATTAACATCCCAGTCATAACTGCTTTAGTTTGAACAGAACAGGGTTTTACCCAGGTGCATACACTTGTGTCTGCCATTCTCCTTCACCCTCTACAGAAACCACTTACAGTGGCTAAAGCCGAGGCACAGAGCAGAGAGTTGAATCTTGAAACTGCAGTTTGGGCACTGATTCATAGTTTGTCCCCTGAGGCTACTCTACAGCCTGACATTCACCTTCAGTGCACATGTCTGTGCTCTCCTGTACTGCTCCACTACACCTTCTCCAGCACCTTGTGTCTGTATGGCTGACCCAAGGGATTTCCCCTCTGCTTTCTGCTGGGGATATTGACTCTCCTTTTTCTCTCCCCCAATTTACTCTGCTGAGAAACCCTGCCTATACTACTGTGATCCTCTAGAAAACAGCATTGTATGTACCACTTTGACAATAATACTTAATCCTTCCTTCACCTGATTCAGGTCTGGTGCCATTGTTCATCATTCCACTTGATCAATGCCAAGCAGCTGTGCTTTTGACCAACCATGAGGGTACAGCCACTTTACTCAGTCTTTGAGCTCTTAAGAGAGTGTGAAGCAGCTTAGATGTGCTAATGTATCCAGTAAGTTTCTGAAGAGAGAAACATTTCAGACAGAAGCATTTTTCAGGAACATAGTTTGGGAAAAATAAAGTCAAAGTTGGGTGATCAATAGGATATTATATATCAAGGTGATTTTCCACAAAACAGAAAGAAAACCCTAAAACCTGATAGCAGAATACTTCCTCTGAGTATTTATCTACTTACCATGGTAAGTAATCTCAAATTTACCATCTAGAAATAAAGACTATAATAATTAGGACATTATTATTGATATTAGAAGTTTTCAGCCAAAGATAAGAAATCTAGAAGACATTTAAATGGTCTTCAGGAGATCCCATACATACATATCTTTAGTTTGGATCAATACCAGAATGGAGCTACATAAAGTGTCAACTTATCACCAAACCATGGAATATTGTATTTTTATTCAAGAGAATTAATTTAAGTCATGTGATAGCCAGAAGGGGAGAAGTAAACATCTTCTACTCTAGTTTTTGTATCACAAATATCTTCACCATTATGCATTCTCTCACTTAAAAACCCCCAAAACGAACAGCTCAAATGTCTGTTTAAACTTAATTCATAGAGTAATAGAAAAGTGAGAACATTAATATGTTTGGGCTACGCATTCACCATTGACTGGAGGTTCTGAAAGCACCTGTGGCTGCGTAGGTGTGTTTTTCTACTCTTGTTGATTATCTTCTAAATGTTTCTGATAGAAACCACATCCTCTTACCCAGTATTGGGTGGTGTTTATTAAAGATGCTGAGAGCATAAAAAGAGCAGCCCTCCCCCCCAAATTATCTGGTACAGACATAGATGTCTATAACTTTCCCTGTAACTGAACTGTAAACATGACCTTTGCAAACCAACAGTACTTTCCCAACTGAAAAGGTGTGTCAGCTGCATGACAGTGTGGTATATGATTTTGCAGAGCTTTGCACTTTCACCTGTGGCTAAAGTGAACTCAAAACATGATTGTCTTGACTTAGGAATAGACAGACCCTTTTTTAGTTCAGATAACTTTCCACAGAGCTAAGCATGTGATAACCAGATCCTATTACTTTTAAATAACAACTTTAATATTCTGGCATTGAAGGAGTGATCATCTTCAACACCAGTAAGAGTTAAAATTCCCATTAATTCTGTCATTGTTTTCATTATCTGTCTAGGAGGGATGTTATGTAAGTGCTATTAACGTTGAAGATTGTGAAATCTGAGGTGAGGGAAGGAGTAAAAAAGCAAATCAGACAATGCATCTTCTTTTCCCATTCTGAAAAAATAGGACTTGTTAACTCAGGAATTCCTTTTTTCTCAGTGTTATCAGTAGAATTGGTAAATGCAGCAGTATGTGAAGACACATTTTATAAGCAACATTTAGGTAGTTAAATGTCCAGAAGAACAGCATGGTCAGTTCATTTAACCACCAGGATTTGCATCATGAGCACAGGACATTTTTGTTTAGTTTTGAATCTCCTGGGATATTTCTTTTTCTATTAAACACATGAAACTATTATAAAAGCAACATGTGAAGAGTGTTTTGTCAAAACCTAATCATTCTCTTGTGGATACTCTTAGCAAGTCCATTGCCTTTTCTTCAGGTTGATCTTGCATAATGTTCTCTTTTGAAATAGTGTCCAGCTGCCTCCAGCTACCTTCTGACCCTGTGCAAGAGTGAGCTGTGCCATAAAATGACAGACAAGACACACAAGCCAGAAGGAAGCCATCCACCAAGCTGTCCACAAACTTTCCAGTTTGCCTGGCTGGGGATGAGTCCCTCTGGCCCTGATAGAATATATACATTCTGTCTACAACCCTGAGGTTTTAGCTGGAATATTCTTATCCTAGCAAGTTTGTTAAAAGATAAGAAAAACAAACATCCCCTCCCCCCGCCTTAGTTCTTCAGTCATAAGTCACTGGCATTATTGCTTACAGTGATCACATCTAAATCTGGAGAACAAGAGGCCAAGCTTTGCAGAAGACTTAGGAGTTTAAGTGTGAGGAAAGTGCCAAGCAGCCTTTATTTTGCTGAATATCTCTGCAACTTGATTTCTATGGAACAGTTCCACAATTTTGCTGTTTCTGTTCAGGATGTTACTTCATGGCAGGCTGGGATTAGGTATTCCCCTCTACCTTCCCATCTGGGTGCTCTTTGTGTACAGTAAAAGCAAATACATTTGTTACATTTTGAAAGTGAAGTTGTATACCTTGACTTTACTGGGATGTAGTTATGCAGAGAGATAGCTAAGAGTAGTAAATGAACTGTCAAGTCTGACCTTAATATATTTTTCAGATATTTTGTTAGGTTTCCTCCGAAAATAATCTTTCAAGAACTTACTGGCTATTTTGGTTCCTAAGATTTGAACTCATCACATCTAACTTTAAGATCTCACCTGAAGCAGCTGAGGTAGAAGACTGACGTGCCCTTAACTCACTGGCAGTTGGTGAAGAGGAGCTTTCAATGAAAAAATGACTTTAGGTAGACTAAAATATGAGCTGAGGTACCCTTCCACTGTTTACGGAGTGGAGATTTTACTCTCCTTCTGTCATCCCAGAAGAAAGATTTCACCCTCTTTCACTTTTTCGCTCTCATTATTTCTAACAAGACACCAGAGAAAGTGACTTTTTGACCAGATTCTGGATATAGAATGTTCCTAATTCTATGAGGAAGATGATCTATTCCAAAAATAACCTTAAAAATTTTACAAGAGGTGTTCCCAATAAGTTAAAGATTAATCAAATGAAGCTTCAAATATGTTTATTGGAAGACAAGCAGTCTAGTGTTGGTCCAGAAGTGGGAATTTAGGGTAATAATAATTAGAAAACTTTAAGATGATGCAAAGATAATAAGGTTGCTTTGATCAAGTGCAAAAACAAGGTGGCACAAAGAAGGCTAACCTGGCACATAATGTAAAATGATGAAGAAGGGGAAAAAAGGAATATATACTAATATGTACCAACTAAAAAATCCAGCTGAAAGAAAGAACTGGAGCAGCAGGTCAGCTTTGGTTATAAAGAGAATACTCCACTTTGCTCCTATAGGACTACAACTCTTTCTCTGAGATGCTTTACTGTCACTCATGCCAGAGTTAAACACGTCTATAGTTCTATCTGATGAGAGAATATACCTGCTGGCTGCCTTTAACCCCCAGCTCACTGAGGGTGAGTGTGCACTGTTGTACTCTATTGGAAGAAATTTAAAAGAAGCACCACGTTTTTCTCTCAGCTTAGGATCCAGTGTATGGCACAAGCACTGCACTAAGCATCCTGTTCCCAGAAAGCACTCCTAAAGTAATGTAAAACAAAACAATTCAGTGCAAGAAGGGTGTATCCCCTTGTCATCTGACCTTCATGGCTCTGATCTTTCATGCACAGTGTTTCTCCAGCTGTAGTGGGCACAAGGTTATAGATCAGGTTATTATTACTTTCATGATATATTTAACAAGGTCTAATGAAAACTAGTTCATAATATTTACTTAATAATGTTATCAGGTTGAAGTTTATTACAAAGAGGAGAGTGAGCAGGCTGATAATGCACCTTTGGAATTAAGACTTATCGGTAGCTTGACAGAAGGGATATGGTACTGCCACCTAAATCTTGCTCTGAACTTTTCATCCAGAGATCTTAAAGCACCTGTAAAACACATATCAAGGTCACATGTGGAGATTTTGGAATTGGCAGACTGAAAAGCAACTGAACTCTGACTGATGTGATGAGACTGCAGTGTTGAGACCTCAGATTAGCTTTGCTGTGCTGATATATCTGATAGCAATGGGAGGTACCAGGAGTGAGCTATGCCCTGAGAGCACCTTCACTATGCACTTTTGGAAGACAAGGCATAAACAAATGCTTTTCCTTCAGAAGAATTTAATCTACTTCTCCCAACCCTTGGTCCTGTGATATGGTGGTCGGACTAGCAGCACTCTCTTTTTGAAGTATATTCAAAATTATTACATAGGGTTACAGAGATTTTCTGATATAAAAGTAATTAATACACAACCTAGATACTAAAGGAGATTTTCAGCTGGTCTAAGTGGATAGAACTGTTTGAATCTTAAGTTCTAAAAGGTAAGTCCAACAAGGAGCTATGGAAGGACTGGCCCATTTACTCACGCATTTTACCTGGTCTATGTTCCGTGATAACACCATTTGAAGGACGAAAGTTGCCATAACCCAAAAAATTGTATTCAAAATAATTTGATTTTAATGGATCATCTCTTATAGGATATGGTTTGAACTTTTTGTAGAAATATTTGTGAAACAGCTAAGTACATTCTTGACCAGAAGTCTGAATATCCTTTTTTCACTGTGGAGTGGAGGTGATGGCTTTGTAATGTGCTCCAGCACTGTGACATGCAAACTTTGCTATTTGAATTTTAATCAGTGAGACAGTATCAGATGGCAAGACAAGCTAAACAAATTGTGTCCCACCAAAGAAGCCAAAGGAGTTGCTCCATTTTATAGGAATTTACTTAGTTTTATAGTAATTGTGTGAAAATTTTTCTATCTTTACCTTTTTAATTAACATCCTCTATCTTTCCATCCTGGTAGTGTTCTGTGGCCCTTTCACTGTTTTTACCTATGGGGTCTGTCCTGTCCTCGTAGAAATCTTTCTTAAATCACCACTATGGGAACATGATTGAGATTCAGTGCAAGTTATAAAATGCCTGCCATGATATGGTTCTCTCCATGATATTAAAAGAGTCAGTCCTGCCACACTTCCCAGGGATGGAAAGTTTACTAGCAGAGCACAGTGTGGAAGGTCTTCAGTATTCTCACTGCAGCTTTACTGTGATGGTATTGAAGGATAGAAAGGCAGCTTAGGTGAAATAATCATCAGTCTATTGGCTTTTCTTCAGGAACTTTTAAAAGGATAAATATTGATGATTTGGTTTTGCTGTTTTAAATCACAGTTGCGTTTGGTGATTATTCTGCTGCCATTGAAGTCAATGGTGAATCTTGGACAGATCCTGCCCACCTGCTTCACATCAGCTATCAAACAGTTGTCAGATGATAATAGCTGTCAGAAAACAGCAACCTGAGATGAATTTGAACCAGCAAAATTTTATGCAGTTCGTTTCCAATGCCACAAGTTGGATTTTTTTACCATGTCAAATTGTGGATTTCAGTGTGTAACTCCAGAAAACTGTCCTTTCTGCATCCATTTTCCTGGGTAACAAATTTACATGCTTATTGCTGCCATCCTAATATTAGCAAGGGGACTAATGACTAGTAATTGATTCCCCCCACTTGAGAATAGATATGCCTGTTGGCTGAACCCTCAGTGTCTCGTAGTAAAGCATCAGAGAGGAAAACAAACCACTCTATAAAATTACAGAATGAGAAATTTGTCACCCAAAATGTCATATGTGGTTTCAGTTTTTCTCTCTGTTTGTACTACCAAGATATTAAGAGGAGTGGGAAGACTATTAGAGCAGTTGTTTTCTTCTGAAAGTGAGTTTCTGTACCAAGACATTATTTATGTGTAAGTGCATAATACAGTTTCTGTATATGGATAAGCAAAAGAAATCTTATCAAATTGTCTCTATAAATTAAAAAATAAATAGTTATATTAGAACCCTGGAGTAATGTTGAATAGGTAAGAGGCCTAATCCAGTTAAAGATATCAAAATCACATGGATGAAAATGGTAATTAAAGGTCTTGTGTCAGCTTGATAAAGTATTTAATGTCTGAGTTTTGGTTGTGTTTTCCATAGTGACTGTCCCCTACAATGAACAGGATAAGGAACTTTAGAGAAAACAGTAGAGGATAGTGTTTATTGCTTTGATCACAGCAAACCGACTGCACTGAATTGAGTGTCCTCAAGAATTTATTAGTCAAATATTTTATGTTGTACATTTACAGGGCAATTTAGCCATCAGATAATAAAACATCTAAAACAAAATGGAGATTTGCAGTAACAAGTTGAATGTTAATATATTCACAATCAAGCTGTCTTCCCAGCAAGATTCTCAATGGGAAAAGCATTTATAAAAGGGGTGCCATAGGCAAAATTCTCATTAATGAGGTTAATTCAGTTCATGTGCTGAAATTTAAATTATGTGGAATATTCAGATTAATTCAAACAAACATTAATACAGAAAGCAAAATGCAATATAAATACAAGAGAGTCAATATTAGTTTCATTTTGATGGAACAAATATTACAAATATTGGAAAATCAAACCAGCAATCCTTGCCTTACAGGGTTTTTTCTAAGCAATATGTTGAAAGACTGCATTGTCTCCACAAAAGTCTGTTATACTTTTTAAAGAAAAGCATGCAATTTGCCACGTCATTTTTGTTGTCTTTTTAAAAAATTTGCATATATTCAGTAATTGTCTGACATGTCTCAGCTAAAATTATAACCATATTTTTGTCAAATTGAAAGAAATTAGACATGTTATAAATTAGAAATGTCTCTCGCACCAGTTCTCTTCCTAATGGGATTCAGCTGAAGCTTTCCATGTACATGGAAAATTGTGTGTGAGACAGACAGCAAATACAGCAGAGTAGAATTTATTCTGCTTCTACCTTTTGCAAGGGTCCAACGAGCCTGATTTCAGCTGAGAGTTTGGGGAAGGCTTTGCCATTTGGCATTTTGCAGTTTGTCCTGTGGGGCACTGGGGAATTAAATGTTCCTCCCCTTTAGGGTTGATGGATTTTAGAGGATGACTGACATCTGGTGTTGAGGGAATGGACACTTGGTTTTCCATGGTCATAGTAAGCTGTTCCAGCTGGAAAGGTTGTTGGGTCGGATGGCAAGGAGCAGCAGATGAATTCCAAGGCTGGCTGATCATTTTACAGCTGAGTGAGCAGTGAGTACTGTGCTGGACATTTTGAGGTCTTTTATAAGAATGCTAGGGAGAATTTAAATGCTGAGAATGACAAACACCTTGAAATATCCACAGGGTATGGACTTGATTGAGTGATCAATAATTATTGATCCTATATTCCAGGATCCCAAATATCACAGCAGGAGGCATTAGAGTAAGTCTAAGCTTTCTAGAGGATAACATTGTGAAGCATATTTGCTGATTAGTTATCCTTGCTATTAATCTGAATTGAGAACTCAGGAGGTATCATTCCCTTCACCACCAGGCCACATACATGACAGCATCAAGGTGAAATATCAGATGTCAGTCACCAGTTACTAGGTATAGGTTATGGCCACATTGAATCTCATGTCAAACAGCAGGTTTGCTTTGGAGAGTTATGGGACAGCAGATGGTGTAGACATAAATATGTCCAAACTGCCCTTCCAGCAACTGATATGTACTAAACCACTTTGTTAACAGGGTTGCAACAAGAGTATTCTCTTCTGGTTTATTATTCATGTGCGTTTGTTTAACTAAGCCTTTGTCTTAAAATGTGCATGTTATCATTTTAGGTATTTTCCTTGTTTCCCCTGGAAGAGGAGCAAATTGTCACTGTAGAAATGCATTTCTTCAACATCGCTCTGAACTAGCCACTCAAGTGGCAGAAATCACCTGAAAGTTCAGAAGGATGCTTTCATTATCATTCTCATAACATGCAGATACAAAAAGCAAGTGATACTACAGAAACCAAATAGTCCACTTCATTATATGTATACAAGCAATGAAAATATATGCAGAATTGTCTGCAGACATTTGAAAATGTGCCATGTAATAAACAAATAGCTTAAATACCAGATTTAAATACCAGGGAAAAACAGACTAACAATCAGAGACAATGACCAAAAGCAATTGTTACAAGTTAAACCAATGAATTGCAGAATAGGGAAGAATTCAGCTACAGATATATGTTTTTCAAATGAAGATGAAAGTGTAATATAACACCAAAATTGGAAGGAGAGAAATACAAGAGAAAAGACTGAAATGTGTCTTTGAGTGTCTTTAAGTGTCCAAGAAACATTTGAAAAGTAGGTTACTTTCAACACATTGTAGAATCAATATCTGGAAGTGAAGAAGAGGAGAATTCATCTAAAAGCTGCGCATCTGCTCTAAGACAGTCTCCTGGACTTTGTCCTTAAGGAAGTGGGGATAAGGACAGTAGCCTTCAGATGACTGATTATGCCTTGCTAAGACTGAGTTACCTATAGGTGAAAATAATCTTTCTCCAGAGGTATCCATATCTATTTATTGATGATAGAGGATTACATAGGTAGTCAGACTAAAAACTGTTCTTTCTGTGAAATTTGGCTCAAGTCAGAGAATACAAGCAGTCAATAATGAAACATAAACATCTAAAAGAAAATCCATGTTTTGGCCATGCCAGTTCTTCCAGTCCAACTTCTGACTGAATATTTTAATGATATGTTTACAAGCAAGCTTTCATGTGCTCTTTGAGTCTTCCTCCTGTAATTTCTATATTCTAATTATTGTAATTATAGTCAGTATGCACACTAATGCAATCCTAAAAGTGCTTTTGATGTGGGTTTATTTCACAGCATTTCTAAGATTTTGTACTTCTCTGAGGCAAACGGTTGTGGGACTAACATCAATTTGCATTACTATGGACAATTGAATCAGAACCAAGCTCAATGTCAAATTCTTCTCCTTGTCTCTGAGAAATGACTACTGTTCTCGATGTGTCTAACACCTGCTACCTCCAGCTTGAGGGGAAAAGGATAAGTGAATGGACTTGATTTCATTTCTCAGCCTGCAGTATATCGAAGCAAAAATTAATGCAGAAGTTGAGGGGGATGTCTGCTGTGACTTACATTTTCTAAATTAAACTTAGCCAGCCAGCATTCTGGTAATGAGTGATTTAGGAGAGCACACAGGAAGGATAAGCAGCAATAATATGATGAACTGTAGTTTTACATTGTCCATCTAAAGAGTGAGATTGACAAAACTTCAGTCTTCCAAACACATAATTCTGAACATGTGGAATTGCATCTGCCGTCCTGTAAATTTCTTGTCCTGTTACAGGAAGTAGCTCAGTTTGAATTCATTCTGGGGACATGAAAACCTCTTGGCCTGTATAATCAGTACCTCCTCCTCTTTATTTTCATAGAATCATATGAAATATCAAATTTGGGCTTGTTGTTTTTCGTTGTTTTTTGTTGTTTTTGCAGCTCAGGACCTCTTGATAACCTCCCAGTATGTACTGGGGGGGTGCTGTTAGGCCCCTCTGAAGCTGTGTCTTTTCAATGGTCCATGATGCACAAAACCCAGTTCCCTCAGCCTCACTCACAGGGTCAATGCTCCAGCCCTGGTCAGATTGGTTGTGCTGACTGAACTCGCTCCAGTTTTACAATATCTTCCTTGTATTCAGGGCCCTAAACTATATGCAGTGTCTAGATGCAGTGCAACATGTACTGATCAGAGCAGGACAACCCTTTTCTCCAGGTTATGCTTCTACTCAGAGAGCCCAGGATGCTGTTGGTGGTCTTTGCTGCCAGGGTAAACAGCTGGCCAATGTCCACCTTGTGCTCACCAGGTCCTGTTAACACAGACTTTTCAAGGTCTTCAATACATTAAGAGTTTAATTGCCCTGCCCAGCTTCCTTTGGGACCCCATTTCAGCCCAGTCAGGCTCTGTCAGTCCCTGTAGTGAGACCACAGCACTGCCAGGCCCCAACCCTCCCTCTGCTCCTTTTCTGCCTGGCTGGAGCCCCCAGCAGTGCCCTGGCCCCTGTCCATCACTTGCCGTGTCAGAGTGGGTCAGAGGACTCCATCACCAGCTCCATGGGCCTGCTCCCCATGGGAGGCAGCGTGGCCAGTACTGGGCCTCCCTCAGCTCCAGCTCCCTGGCCCTGGGGTTGCTGCTGGGCCACATTGCTCCTTGACAAGACACATCCCTGCCAGGCAGCCCTAGCTTGTATTCCTGCCGAGGTTTCTTCCTTCCCAGATCCAGGACTTTGCGTTTGTCCTCGCTGAATTTCACAAGGCTCCTGGTTGCCCACTCCTCCAACCTGGCTACATCTCTCTGAATGGCAGCCTTGCCATTTTCCTTCATAATATATGCATGCAAACTATACACACATATACATAAATGCATCACTGCCCTACATTTTAGAGTATCAAAATGGTTTAAAGGATCTGTCACCCTTCATGACTATATATGCTTCTAAAAGAAGTACAGTGCTAATGAAATTCTGTACAATAACTGTGCTGTCTACTGTGTTTGACATGTAAAAAATAACTCTCCTAATTCTCAAGTGAATAATGCCCTCCGAGTTCTCAGTTCTGTAAAGGAGAACAAAAACTACTACAACGTTACATTGGCTCACACTTTTTAAAAGCAGAATAAATAATGAAGCAGTTGCAATGTTTATTGACATTAGTAGATGTCTTGTAGGTATATTAAATTGTTGAGGGTAAATTTAATTTCAGCATTTGGTTAAGAACCTTGTGAATTTTTACTTCATGGCAATGAACTTGCTGCCCCATTTTCACAGTATGCTCTTCTACTTGGAAAATGATACATGACTCCTAGAGCAGGAGATGTTCCCCAATGATATCAAACAAGTCCTGTTTTAGAGTTTCTGGGTGCAGCTAAAGTATTATTTTTAGAAAGATCATATTCTAGAAAGAGAGTGTTTAACTTTATATGTATATTCTTTTTAGTTATCTAGAAAGATCAGATCTAATACATAGAGTTGACTTCACGTTCCTAAAGATTTATTTCTTCCTTGTCATATTAAGATTTTTTTATATTCTTTGTAAATATCTGAAATATCAACATTATATTTGCTTTTTTTTTTTTGCTGGATTGAAAACAGAACTTTTCTAAATGGTCGTAAGTACTGATGAACTTCTCACAAAAGAAATACTACAGAATATGCTGAGTTGGAAGGGATCCACAAGGAACAACTATGGTTATACTGTGCCTTGGTGATGTAAAAGTTTCAGGATTGATGCCTTACTCCAAATGCAAAAAAACAGAAGACATCAAAAAGGGCTTAAAATAGTCCAAGAAGCTTTTGTCTTTTTTACACTATATACAGGATACCTAGGGAAGCTCAATTAAGTTACTGAAATAAGTCATGGTGATTGCTTTCTTATCCACAGAATACTTAACTAAATGATATCAAACAGTTGCAGAAGATAAGAAAAAAGACTTTGAGTCTAGTAAAAAACACTTTTCTGCTATGAGCCCTAAGTCCAGATCCTGATTTTGAATCAATTAGATGTGAATCCTGCATTCCAGATGACTGACCTATATGGTATTTGTTCTTTATCTCTCCAGGAAGTGGGTTCTGACCCTGAGGTATGTTAATAATAATGTAAAGCATTAAGTTACTACAAAATGTTTTGCTTAGGGTGAAAACACATTGTCCAGTTAGCTGTACTTTTTTTCTGCTAATTAGCTAGTAATCAGCTACTGTTGTGAGAGACATCATGCAAGCACACATGGAAAGGATAAGTCTCTGCCCAAAAGAGAACAAAGAAGATGCTAAAAAGGCAATATTATCCCTCTTTTTACTCAGATAGAAAAGAGGGATAGAAAGTGCAAGCAAGCTGGCTATAGATAATGCAAGCATTGTGGCTGAACCTGGGGTTCAGTCCAGTTATTCAGTATCCCCACTCTCTGCAGCAACTCCAAGGCTGCTCCTAATATTAACATTTGTTTAATTGTCTTGCAACTATCTTACACTGAGCTTGTCAATTACAAAGATTAAAGAAATGTATGCCACAGCAGAATATTGTGTCCACTCAGCAAAATAAGTGTAGGTGTATCTTTGTGGACATAAAATGATACAAGATGTAAAATAGCCAGAGGAGTTATAACAGCTTTAAATCTGCTACTCACATTTATTTTTAGAAATGCCTCTCTTCATAAAGGCAGGTTGCAAGCTTGATTTCACATTAGCATCTGATCCCACTCTGGTGTAAATCTTTAGAAATAAAGGGAAAGGAAAAATGAAAATACAGAGGCACAGCGAAAACTCAGAAAGCAGTTTGAGGAGTCCTGTACAAGAAATGTAGCATTTTGAGTAGCTTCTCATCCCTTTTCAGTGGTTTTGTGAAAATTATCTAAGGTTTATGCATGCTGCTTCTATATCTTCTGTAACAGTTTGAGAGACTTTATGATGCAGCAATTTAAAAGAAAGTGTCTGTCTTCTTACAAACATTTTCCCCATTCCCAACTGTCTTGTTATTTCTAGGGAACACTTAGCAGTATATGCAACTGCATATAAATTCTTGTTCTTGCAATGGATAAGACCTGCTACACTGAAAGCAATGTTCAAGTGTGAGGGACACAAAGAAGCCAAATACTGTTTGTTGGGTTTGGTTCTTTTTCCTGTAATTCTTTACAAGCAGCTCTTAAAAAATTCAGTGATTCTGTAGTAGTCCAAAGCTCTTCAGCAACCATAAGCCTAGTGTGGCAGCATTGCAGAGAATAGGTCAGGCATTTTCCAGCAAAGTAGATTTTCATGTTGGATGGACATGCAGTAATATCAACAAGCTTTGACTGGCTTGTCCCAGAAACCTGACTGGTCTCTTTCCAGTTCACTTTTGCCTGCAGATGTCCAGGACTTTGTGGGGACTGTCCTAGGTTAAAATGCTTTGTAGTGTCCCAGCTTTGTAGCCCTGGGCATCCTTGGCATTGAGACAATTGGTTCCAGGCTTGCTGGACCTAAAACTCCCCGTTGTCCCAGTGAGGCACAGACTGCACGCGAGGCTGTGTCTGATGGGTTAACATGACTTATCTTGAAACACATGAGGTACCTAAATTAGAAACTGTCAGTATGGGAGATAGGGACCTACAGACTGCAGCTGAAATTGTTGCTGGATCAGATCTCCGGATTTCAATTTAAAGTAAAAGAAAAATATATAATCCATATACATATATATATTACCATCTACAATAAGATTTCCTAGGCCTCAGCTCCAAATTTTGTATTTTACTTTCTGAAACAAATACATCCTCCCTCCCAAATTTCTAGTAAAACATTTCTAAATGTCAACCCCTTTCTTTTCTGTTCCGTGAGTTAAAATGAAAAATTTTGAGGTTCTAGATTAAAGCATTTAATCTCATTTAAAAGAAAAATGGGAGAGAGCTGTGCCACCCTCATACAGACACAGAAGGGACAGGTAGTTATTTTCACTTCTTAAAGACAACACTATCCAAAACTGCAAGTGTGTAAGAGGATAGTAAGAACAGCTTTCAAGTTATTTTCAAATTGTTCCTTCTACTGGTTTTTTGGGGGGTGGATCAGAAATCCTTATGGATTTGTTCAAGAAATCATCTCTCTATTCCCCTTAACAGCTGGAAGAAGATCTTTAAAATGGCATATGTTTCTGATTGATTTTTCCCTGTTGTTGATGCCTTGGATGTTTGATTCAGATAATTTATCCAAACTACAAAAGCACAGAAGTACAGACCATGAATACTGATTTTAATCTGTGGTTTGCAGTTGTCCAGAATTGAGGATTATTATTTTGGGCTGGTCTATAACATACTTATCTAGACTGGGATGTCTAGAAATTTGACTATAAATCTTGAGAGTACAAACTGTTTTCTGCTATTTCCAGAAGTCTGAAGTATGGTGAGACCACAAACACCACACAAACTACCACATCTCTGAATTTTGATCCTTCTGTTCCTCCACATAATTGAAAGACATTAAAAATATAGTCACGACAATGAAAGTTCCGTCGTTTAAACAGCATTTTCTAGACTTTGAGAACTTCTCTAGTCATGCATTAGGTGGAAAAAAATAAGGGTGTTTGCTTTCAGCTGATGGTTAATCCAAATATTATAACTGTTTTCTTCCTCCAAGTTTAACCGCTGTGTATAAGTTTTAATCAATGTGTTTTGAATCTGCACTCTTGGGGCCAGACTCCCTGGTACAGTTTTTCTTCTTTGTGCCACTTCAACAAGGAAAACCATTTGGAAACCTGGTTAAATTTGCAATCCAGCTCAGATTCATAATTCTTCTGCACAGACAGCATGGCTCAAGATGTCTGGACAGTTACAGTGTGCTCAACCTGTCTGCTCTCTGCTGCTCTTATGCATTGACGATACAGCCCCTGCTTAGGCTTTGAGAGAGAAGCATGAGCTTTAAGTAAATGATGATTCCAAATAAAATGGCTTAAATCCCTTCTTTTGAGAGCTTGGCCAAAGCACGCCTAAGAGGCCAACCTATAATTTAAAAAATAAGGAAAGCTCTGGAATGGGTCAGCAGGGCCCCTTTATAGTTTAAATATTATACTGGTTTGGATTTTGGCATTCTTTGGGATTTCATATATCACTCAGTGCCAACTGATAGCCTGCGAGTTAAATCAGTATGTAGCTGACTTGTGGTCCCATCCTTTTTTTCCACTAGATTACTGTAGAACTTATGGTTCTCATTTGAGCTTGTTTTTATACTTTTGCCAGTTGTTGAATATTTCCCCATCCCCCTTTGTCAATAGGATTTAAT
Organism: Vireo altiloquus; assembly: GCA_013396875.1. NCBI lineage: Eukaryota > Metazoa > Chordata > Aves > Passeriformes > Vireonidae > Vireo > Vireo altiloquus. The sequence continues at coordinate 596,123 of VZRF01005657.1, read as the reverse complement.
ATATTTTATATTTGGGTTTTTTTTAATGAATATCTCTTTTGTTTAGCAATTTTCCAACACTGTAGGCAGATTTTCTTACTCTTTTTAATGTTTCTGAAATAGGGTGGTACTCTGAAATAAGACCTCTTAAAATGATTACTAGTCTTCATCTTTTTTATAAATGTCTTACTGGTTTAGTCTTCATGGCTTTTCATGATTTCTTAGACAAATATACCATACCTATTACACAAGCATTCAATCACAAATTCTTTACTTCTCCATGGCTTTCTTGTATGTTTTATCCCATTGGTCTAAACCATGTAAAGCAGAAAACCAGAGATAAATATTATTGAATATTATTCCTGCAACATAAGTAACTCATGCCACATCTATATCTTAATATGTGTTGTGGTTTGTCCCTGGCAGGGAGCTCAGCCTCACACAGTTACTTGCTCCACTCAGTGGGATGGGGGAAAGAATCAGAAGAGTAAAGGTGAGACAACTCATGGCTTGAGTAAAAAGCAATTTAATAGGTAAAGAGAAAGCTGTGCATCCAAGGCAAGAAAAAAAAGCATTAATTCACTACTTCCCATCAGCAGGCATGAAAACAAGGCTCCATCACATTCCCGTATCTTGGGAAGACAAACGCTGTAACTTTGAACAGTGTCCCTGTTTCCTTCTTTTTCTCCCAGCTCTATATGCTGAGCATGATGCCATGTGGCATGGGATAGCAGCTGGGGTCAGCAGTTCTCACTCCCCTTGTGCACCCCCTCCCAACTCCTTGTGCACCCAGAGCCTCCTTCCTGGTGAGGGGGGTGAGAAGCAGAAAAGGCCTCGGCTCTGTGCAAGAACTGCTCAGCAATAACTAAAGCATCCCTGGGTTTTCAATATTGTTTCCAGCAAAAATCCAAAACACAGCCCCATACCAGCTACTGTGAAAAAAAATTATCCCAGCCAAACTCAGTACAATCTGTCACCTATTTTCATAAACAGTGCTGTGATCCTGTCCTGAGAAGCATAAGGTTTAAGTGGGAAGTAAAGCGTGTATAACTTGGTTAACTATGAAAAAAAAAGTTTTATCCTCACACATCAGATTTCAAGTTTTCCTCCTCGTTGTCGCGAATGAATGTTTTAAGATTGCTCAAGGAATCACACACAAAAGTATTGGCAAAAACAGGTTTAATATAAAAGTAAAAGCACAACAAAGTTTGTTGGCAAGATTCACTGTACTGCTTACTAAGTTGTTAAAGCATACAGAGATAAAGCCAAGAAAAATCCAAAATAAATCAATCCAAACCAAAATAACCCCAAAACTATCTAGGTGGAAGCTGGGGGAGCAGGGGGAGGGCTGAGGGGTACAGAAATGGATAGGAAAAGGTAAGGATCAAAAGGAAAATGGAAGATCCTTCTGTTGAGTCACAAGGTTCAGAGCAGACCCTTGTGTTAAACTGAGCCTAAACTGACCAAGCGTTTATGCTTAAAGGCCCAGCTGCATTTAGCAGCACTTAATTGATAGCTTAAGTTAAATGATTTAGCAAAGGATTCATGTAGAACTTACTGTATCACAACAGTAACTTACCTACAGGCCTGACTTACTACAAACTTAAACTACTTAAATATCTATGAGAACAACATTCCTTAGTACATTTGCTATTGCATATTCACACTCACAAGCACACAGACATAAAGAAAATTCCCACCAAATTCAGTGAAATTTGAATGCCTTTGCATCCTCTCCAGGGGCATGGTAAAGCACTGATCCTCAAGGAGTGGGAGTATCAGCCTGGGATCTGTTGTCATTTGATGATCCTCTGAGTACAGGAAACATGAGAGTTCACTGGCCCCAAGATGGAGATGTTGGTCACAGCCTACTATGGTCCAGGAGATCTCCAAGGGTCTCATTTTGGACAGCTGTTCGTAGGGTCACAAGAGATTTGGCTTAAGTCAAAATAATTTTCCATCCTGGCTGCAATTCAGGTCAGTAACTTTCTTTGAAAGCTTGATAACAAAGATATTATTCTACTTGGGTTTCTATTCAGGCAAGAATAATAACTTTCCAAGGCTGTTTATTAAAAAACAGGAGCTTGTTATGATGCCTGGGAGTGGCTACCTGAAAACAGAGGCTCGACAAGATGAGGAGAATAAAAGCAGGTGTGTATTGAAGGGCCTTTTTGTAATAAGGTACACTATGGGCTAGGGCTACACCCAAAATGGACGATGGGTCACGGGTTCTTTGCACTTTTATAAGTCCATTTGCGTATCAGGGTTAATTCTCCAATTACAATTTCAGGTAATGACGTCATTACCCAAGTTTTTTCCCCCTTTTGGAGGCTTAGTTTACATATTTCGGGGCCTGGGACAACAAGGTGTCCTTGAGTCCAGGCCTAGAGAGGATTTGTTCTGTCTAACCAGAGTGGGAGAACAGTAGCTAACAGGCTATATGGAGTTTTGGAGTTACACACTAAAGCAGTACAGCATCTGAAAAATATAAAAGCTGAATCCTACGGCATCAGTTAGACAGCACAAGTTCCTGTGAGCGGACAGTGTTTCTGATAAGCTCAAGAGGAGCTGAGCCCAGCTGCTGCTCATCAAGGCCAAGGACTAGGAAGCATTTCTCAGATCATAATGTGGCCTGGGAAGTAGGGTGGATGCACCACCATGCTCATTTAGGGATTATAACTGTTTGTTTGGGAGTATTTTTTTACATTTGAAGTGAGGTTTCAAAGAAAGCAGTCCAGAGATATTGTGACAAGATGACAACTATAATTATTATTGCAGTTTTAATAATACAATTCCACAAAATGTTCTGCCATTTCTCCTTAATCATCTTCTGAGGAAAGAAACTGTCATGAGATAAAAACATTATCTGTACCTTGATGACTTTTCCAGCCCTTAGCTTTTCTAATGAGAATTTTTTTATTTGCTAATACAAATTATTAAAAATAGATAAATAGATGAGTTAGACTGAGTTATTAGTCATCGGGGAAGTGAGATTTTTTTAAAAAAAATTAAGAAAATGTTCCTTTGTTTTAGTCATTCTGTTTCTACTATATATTCTAATTAATTAATTTGATTAGTTCTGATAATGAACATTAATTTTTATTTTGAGGTGGTGGCTTTGTTGCTCACTGGCAACCATTTTTTCCACAGAGGTGGTCCAAAATTCTGTCTCTGGTTAAAATATGTAATTGTAACTTAGTTAGTTATTTATTCAATATATCACTCTTAATTCATGTCGTGTTGTAAGTGGAAATTTATAAGTTTTCTACTTTAGATGTTGTAATATTGGAAAAGTCATATTGATTTTGGATCTTCTGCTGAGTTTGGCTTAAGATTTTGGTGTGCTTTGTTGAGTTTGGAAAGTTGATTTGAATATATCTCTGAAAAAGCTCTTAGCATATTTGGGGATAAATTCTGGCCCTACTGATGCTGATGGCAGGATTCCAATTGAACATTAGCAGAGTAGGACTTCATTCTTGCTATATACCAAGTTTTGACATCCACATTAGGAGGAAGTGAATCACATTCTAAAAGTACTTATTTTCCCTATAGACTATAAAGAAATATACCACAGATGTAGCTGAAGTTAGGTGAGGTGAACTCATTCAAAGTAACTGAGCCATCTATCTTTTCATTGCACTTCAGACATATAATATATACGTAAAAAAAAGACCTCAGAATTGCTACTTATACTTGTATTTTTATGTTAGCTATGAGCTTGGTTATGATCCATAATTTTTTTTTTTCCCAGAAGGTGGAAAAATACAATACAAGAGGCTTTCTGAGAAAGAGCTTAAGAATACTTAAGCGCAAACTTTGGGCTAGCAGTTAACACACACACACATATATATATACACACATAAAAGTGTGTAGGGAAATTACAATATGCTATTGTCAGTAGATAGAGATAGCTCTTGTCATTCTGTCGTTATATCTTCATATAAAAAAGTTTTAAAGGTGTATTTGAAGGGGGATGTTTCAGTTTTGAGGGAATATTTGAAATAATATCAGTGTAAAAATTAAGCCTGAAATAAAATGTGAGATTTAGGAACTGCAGGCAAGTCTGGCCTCTTAACACTTGGATGTGGTAGGATGAATTAGCAAGACAAGGAGCTTGTTTCTTGAGCTGTTTTATAAAATAGCAAATGGAAAGATGCAAAAAGAAAAATAGAAATAAAGTGGATGAACCAAGAGCTGCATTACTCTGAATAGAGCAAGTTGTGCTGAATCAGAATAAAAGATGTCATCACATTTAAGACATAAGTCTTACCTTCAGATATGGGCTGAAAAGGCTGTATTTTATATTTTAGGCATATTATTTGGGTGTAATTTTGAAGATAGGGGATAAAAAGTGGAACAGAGAATGAAAACTCAGAGTGATATTTGAATTAATCTAAAAATTTGGAATATAGGTACAGATCTGTGAAACAACAGAATAGTGGTGCTACTAGAATTTGTTTCCTTAGGGACATTAAAAAGGGCAAGAGAAAGGAATGAGAGACAATAAACAATAACTAAAAATAACAAACAAACAAAAAACAAGAGGAGAGAAAAGAGAATAAACAGTAGAGACCAGAAAAAAAAAAACAAAAAAGATAGAATTGGTGATGGTGTTTTATGAACTCACAGGTTTGGCAAAATGAAAGTTCAGCACGTGCTCAAAAAATTTGCTAAAAGTGATCACTTCTTAATTACAAGGAAATTTATAATGGGGAAAGGCAAGGTGAGTGTAAAAAAGGAAATTTTAAGTAGTAAATGTTGAAAAGATAACTACTTTGAAGCCTTTGAAGTAGGTCAAGAATTAGGAGGGATTTTTTAAAAAAAGAGAAAGACAAAAACTTCTGTAAGAAGAGGGCAGAACAAAAAAACAAAATGAAGAGAGAGCCAAGTGGGGGTTTTTAAAAGCTTTATGTCTTGGGAAAAGTCAAAGAGGATCCATGCAAAATAAGAAGTTGAGGCAGAAGAAAGGAGAGGGTCAGAGATGGTGTCCCACAGGGAGAAATCATTAGAAAATTCTAGATATGCCCTTGCATCTAATTCATTCAATTACCAATATTAATGTACCTACGCAAAAGTAAAATATTTCATCTTAGTACTCTGTAAGTGGAAACTTTTTTCCTATGAAAGGAGAAAAATCATTATTTCACTTGGCACACACTTTAATAATATTAATCATGGTGAAATCTTTTAGTATTACTGCAAGTATAATATAATCCACCAGGAATTCCACTGTAATTAACCTAATTTAATCCATATTTGTTACTTTATATTGACATTTCTTTCTCTTTTCTTTCTGATCCTCTTGCAGTGTGCTTTACACATTCGTCACAAAGGTCAGCATAGCTTAATGTACTCAATATAAAATTTTTAATGGAAAATCAGACAGTTTAGAAAATAAAAGGATCTCGTCTCTATCAGCTGGTAATGGCATTTCAAATTTGACTATCCTCTATTTCTTCTTCATGGCAGTGCAGAGTTGTCTCAGCTCCACAGAGACTTGGTGCTGCTATCCAGATTGTGCTAGTGACTACAGAAAATTAGACTCATCCTAGTCTGGACAAAAAACCCCAAGAACATCCATATTTCTGTTTGATATCTATTCAGTCATCTCAGAAGTGAATTGAAGTGTCTGTGTACTACTTCTAACATACCTTTAAGAAGCCACACTCTGTCCTTCAGCACCAAGAAAACTGTATTCCTATGGTTTTACATCTCACCTCTGTGACTGCTATACACAAGCCACACCTTACACGTCAATTTAAATTCCAGCTTCGGTTCTGTGTCCGTATAAATAAGCTATGTGATCATGGATTTGGTAGGTGAAAGCCTTTTAGGGTAGAAATATCCTTGCTCTCATATGATAGGGCAAAACCCCATAGATCTCCAGCATGTTATTGCAAATTCAGTGGCATGGGGGTTACCATTCTAGTTGCAGAGCTCTGGATAAGTGGTCACTTACAGTAAGGATTTAGAAAGATCTCTGAACATTAAATCAGCTATCAAACAGAGAGAATGCAGCCTTGAATTAAAGCAGCCCCCTGAGACCAAATGTTCTGTGTCCTGGAGATAGTAAAATTAAACTTCCTCATGATCCAATGTAAATAAAAAACATTTCAGAATCAAAGTGACTCCAAAGCATTCTAATATACCTTATATTTTAGCTTAGCAGTGTCAGATGACATGGAAAAGTATCAACAACAGTTACATAAATTTGTGGAAACAACTACTATCCAAATATCTCTGTTTGGAAATCTAGGTCATTCAGTCACAGTTATAAAATGGATTAGAAATATAATAATCTTCAACCTGCAGCAACCCAGAAGAGTATTTTTTCGAAGGTGGAGCAGTGACCTACTTCTTTCCTACAATAACTGAGTAGCTAGAGAACACTGGTAAAAGGAAATTTGGGTTGTAACTCTTCTTGAGTAGGTGGAGGGGTTTAACTCGTACCACTTATGAGCATGACCTAATCACCTCAATATGAGATATTTGGGAAATGGAAGAAGTCCCCTCTGTTGACAATGGGATGGACTTGAAATGAGTAAAAGAAAGCCATATTCCCATGGGAAGGAACACATTCAAATCCCTGATCTTGGTCCTTGAAATATTTTCTCTACTATGATTTTCAAATAAAGGAGAAAGTGTGTGCTTCAGATCTCAGGTTAAGGTGTCTGCATTTATCTGTCCTCATGTAGGTTTCTATAAGCAGTCTAGATAAGAAAACTTTCTGTAAAGCTGTTGGAATTGTAGTCAGCACAGTCAGCAGGTTGCCTGGTAAAGTACCTGCTCTAGAATGGAGCAAATCACTCCCCAGGGCTATGTGGTCCAAGCTCTTCTGTACATCTGATAATCTCTAAACTGGCTGCCTCATGTTCCCCTGAGGCTCCCAGAAGCAGGACACTTCCGTGCTCCAGGTTCAAGAGCCCTGTGGTTACTTTGAGTTTCCCTCCTGCCCTGCCTCTTTATGTCTGATGTCTCTCATGCACCAAACTCCTCTGCAGCAATGGTTTGAGGGAAAGCAAACTTGGGGCCCTCAGGCAGGTAAAAATCCAGTCCAGTGGCTAGGGAAAGTGGGAAGTGCATATGGAAATCTGCTCAAGCTGAGGAGGAGCTTCACTCCAAGACTCACAGCTCCCAGGTAACTGTTGATTGCTAAATAAAGGATTCTCCTTTAGCCAGTGAGCAGATACACCAAGAGTGCGTTCCACGATGAGGAGGTTTGGTGCATAGCTAACAACTCGGTCTTGGAAGCTGGACAGGATGTCAGCATCGATCTGCCTAAATCTAAAGTACAGAAAGCTTGGAAAGAAATGTCCCTTTTTGCATTTATTTTTCCTTTTCCTTTTGAAGTCTTACAGTCTATATTGTAAAATGAGTGGCCATTTACTAAATTGTTTTTTCATGGAAGTCAGGTTCTTGCACTGTAACTTAGACTGGATTTAGGAGAGCTCATCTATCCTTCAATGTACAGACTTGGTAGGCCTGGTTTATAAATAGATGATTTTTGTGCATTTTTCTCTGGAAAGTGGATATACACATAGATTCATATCTACATCTACATAAAAATAATTATCTTTTCAGAAATCTGAAGATCCAGCTTCTTGCTTTGTTTTACATTTGAAAACCAGCAACAACAACAACAACAACAACAAAAGAAAGCAGCAAAACAATTATGTGGAAGAATAGTTCATATTTATTTTGGTAGGTGTTTCAGCATCCAAAGGCTGCAATCATGCCTTGCTTAGACTGCAGCTGTAACAGGGTACCTCTGCTACAAGCCATGTACCTGGCAATCTAGAAGTGGTGCAAATAGAATGAAAGGACCAGAGAGCTTGGCATATAACTAACATGGGGGGAAAAAAACCCAAAGAAAACTATCAAGAATTATTTCAGCACTGGAATTGAATCTTTGAAGATGAATGCCAATGAAAACATCACTGTGAAAGATTTTTTAAGCATTTCTAGAAGATTAGAAGCAGAAGGATTTGATGTGCCTGTAAGGATAATAAAGCAATGCCTTATTAAAGCAGGAAAATAGTGTTCCTGTGCTTCATGCTGGTGAAAGGCATATACAATTTGCCCCATTTCCTATACCTACTTTAAAAAGTCAAAGTATTCAAAGTATTTTTTGAATTCAGTAGAATTTCTTATATCACTGACTTGTCAAAGAAAAAGCATAGAAGAAAATGCTGCCTTTTCAGGCTAGGCAAAGTGTAACTCCTCAGGCAATGTAAATCCCAAGAACTGTGTCCTCCATGCCCTGAGACTTGGGCATTTTAAATTAATGTGGTTTTTTTTCTTTTTTGGTTGCATTTACTCTTCATGTAGGTTTCTAGATATGTTCTCTCCTGACTATTTACAGTCTCGGGAGCCCCGGTGGTGTAGTGGTTAAGCATACGGCACAGTAATTGCCGGGGCCCGGGTTCGATTCCCGGCTGGGGATACTCCCTGGGCAGGCGGAGCTCGTTAGCCCTGCAAGGGGGCAATCTGCCTACGTCCTGAGGAGGAACTCAGCTGCCACTGTCCAGAATCACTTTGGCCCGGCAGATTGAACCTCGGGATTAAAGGGTGGGCTCAGATCTGCGCGCCCTGTGTCTCACCTAAAAAATCCAGTGCGCAGGCTGGAAGGTCTGAAAGGAAAAAGAGGCCTTCCCCGGATCTTCGTACGCGAAGGCTGGCCAGCAAAAAAAAAAAATTTACAGTCTCACTTCAAATAAGGATGCCTACACCTTACCATATCTTTATGTTATGCCTACAAGTCAGACAATTTAGGGCAAGTAATCGAGCCCAGAGAGAGACAATATATAAGCAGATAAAAAATGAAAATGGAAACAATCAAGTGAGTTTATTGCAAAGCACCTGCTTTTATCATCAGAGAACCATCAGAGCTGGACTGCCATATCTTCGTGTTCTGTGACTGGGTTCCTTCTTTTGTTGAAGTCCTTCTTAATGTCTCTCTTCTATGTGTGTTTTCTGGCCTAACGTAGCAGCCTATTTCTCTCAGTTAAGATCAATAACAGAATCTATATATTTTTCATTAAACTTACTATTTTTGAACTTTCAACCTTCTGTCAACATTTGTTCAATCTGAACAATGACTCTAAAAATTATTAACAGCGACATGTAGGTGAGTAGACATGTATGCTCATGCACAGAGGAAACCAAATGAATTTACTATAATATTAGGAGGTTAAAGGACACAAAATCTACGGAAGAATTGTTTAAATAAAAAAATGCAAACCAATAACAACAACAACAAAACAAAACCACCCCAGAAAACAACCAAACACAATGTAATGCACGGAAATCTTAGGAGACAAGAAAGAAGAAAGAAGTAATTCTTATAGAAGGCTATGCATGACAAGCCATGGCAAAATCCCCATAAGAATGGCAATGTTAAACCAATATAGTTTAAGACAGTGTAGAAAAAGATGAACAAGCCAAATAACTTCCCTGCAACACCTTAAGGCCTCCTCAAGACAGAAAAACCCACAAACCTTTGCTTTCATAGTCTTATGAATATAAGCCAAAATACAAAATTTTACTAATATCAAGGATGGAAAAATATGACAACAAAGTGAAGAAAATTCAATTATACTAAAAATAAGGGAAAAGTGAGGAAGAAGAAAAGTTAAATAAATTCTGTAGAGCATAGAAAACAGTGACAAAGCTATGACAAGAATATTCATCAAAGTGAAATACAGGTAAACAAGGAGGATCAAGACCTTTTTAGGATTCATAAGCAGCATTAATTGAATTAAAAGCAAAGGGATATGTAGTTTGAATTTCCATATGCAATTCTGAAGAGTAAATTCTAGTAGACTACATAACAATCTCCTCTGAGGGAGTGAGTTTAATATTCAGGTGGTTTACAAAGATCCTCTCCAAAATTACTAAGATGCTAGTTCAGGAAAAACATAACCTAAAAAGTGATTCCACCAAATGAATAAGCTGCTTAAAGAAGGCAAAGTGCCTGAAAACATAGCATAGGCAACAACACTACTATCTAACATGTTAAAGGATTGATGGTAATGGTAAAGACTATTTTCCAGCAATGATTTCTCCATTACAGTATTAGTAAAAGTTTAATGTTTCCAAAGACAGGTCCTGTGCAATATCCTGAAGTGTGTGGCAAAAAATTGATTCAGTCAAGAAACATGTCCTTGGTATTTCTCTAGCAGTTTATCTATATTATCTTGGAGAAGTCCAAATTGATAAAATTAGGGAGTAATATATTTTTACCTTACAAAGGTGATGTAAATGTGATGTGCTTTTGATAATGAGCGCTATAAAATGTTTATATTAAAAATATTGAAACAAACAGTCATATGTTTTCAGAAATCAATGTTGGGCCTTGGCATTTTGGATCTTTATAAGATCAAAAGCAATATATTCTCTATATTATACCAGCTACTGTCTCTGAGATGTCTTGCTGTTTATCATAAACTAGAAAGTAATAAGTAAGATATATTCTATTTAGTATATCAACTCTCTTCAACACAGGATCAGATCAGCAAAAACCCAAAAAACATAAAACCCAAGAAAACAAAAAAATCCCATCAAAACCACTCTTTCTTTTTGGTTGTTTGTTTTTTGTTGGGTTTTTTTTTGGGTTTTATTTGGTTGGTTTTTTTGTTTTGTTTTGTTTTGTTTTTTGTTTTTTTTGTCTCAGTAAATGTAATTTCCAGAATCAGGTGCTTGGCTGTCTGCATGTGATTCTAGATGAGACTAGTTACCACAATTGGTGGCAGCTATTATGCATATGAACAGCCTATTTTTGTCAGATCATTGGGGTAAGAAGCTCTACAACAAAAGGCCCCCTTTTGTCTAATTGGTAGCAAAGGACCCAATTACGAGGATGTTTCCCAGGATTATATAATTAAATGGTAATGATACAGGTACATTGTAACATGTTACTGAAATCAAATGGTAATGTGAATAATTTTAACTTTAAAAAGATAACTTAGAAAAAAGATTTTGGAAGGCTGATGAGTCTTTCAGTCACAGAAGTAGTCTGTGTCTTGCATCATTAAAATGTTTTTTTTAAGAAAAAACTATAAAGCACAGGTATTGTTTTACAGGGTGGAAATTAAATTGCAGAGTCTTCAAAAGGATACAACACACACACATCCCATGTCTTAAAAGTGATTTGAAATGGTCTTTTTTTAAGTGTAAAACAATTTTCTAATTAATTTTAAAAGTAATAAATGAGTACTTAACACTTAGATTTGTGCTTTGAAACTCAGCCACTGAATGTCTTGAACAGTAAATAAGTACTCATTGCACATTCTTAAGATGAAATCCTATAATTCCTTGTAGAGGTATCTTTGCCCTGCCAAACTGAGCATCCTATCTGTGAGGATGACTAGGTGGAAAATTCATTGTCCATGTGCTGAGTTCTGCTTGCTAAAAAAAATTAAGGAAATCAGTAAGCTACTGCTGCTATTGTAGTCTAATCATTGGTTTCCTACAGTAAATGACAAGTCTGTTTTCCTGCAAGTGGCAGCAGCAGTGGCTTGCTTTCTTCCTTTGTGCTTCCACAAGGTTTAATTGTCGCCGTGTTCTGACAATAATAAGAATTCCACACAACTCAGTTTGGATTGAACAGTTAAGGATGATATCACATTTTTGTAAAGGTAGAAATTAACAAAGTCCACACTTGCTGGACCAGAATTTTATGTCTGTGTTGTGTTTATTGAAACAGAAAATTTATTTTAACCAGGTATTTACTGCTCAGAAAATAGCAAGAAAGAGATGAATATTTTCAATCTGGAAATTCCAGTGTGGGATCAGGTAACTCCAAATGACATTAGCAAATCAAGTCTCCTGAGAACTTCTGGTCATTACCATGTTACACATCCTTGGCCACTCAACATGGTAAAAGACAGATTTCTTCAAAGTTTAAGTTGCAAGTGAATGGTTCTTACACAATTTAAAATGGTGGCTCAGACTCTTTATAGTATGTCAAACACAACATAATCACACAAACAGTGAGAATTTTGGGCATAATGTTTTATGTTCTCATGGAAAACTTTGGAAACAGAAATTCCTACAACATGATATGGACATTGTCCTTTCCCACTGGTGCTCAGTCTTGGTTTAAATATTAAACAGGCAGGAGAGGAGGGCTGTAACCAATACACAATTTATCCCTTGAAGAAAAATTAGTTTGGTGGTATGTTGTGGCCTGTGACCATATGGGATAATGTTTGCCCATTTCCAGTGCTTGTTTGTATCCATCTATGTTTCAGTTGTCTGTGTCCAAAGAATGCTGAGGAACACAAGACAGACTGATGACAATATGTATGTACAGTGAAGTCTTAGCATAATGTAGTCTCCTGCCTTTATGCAGCCAGTTCTAAATGTCCTCTGAATTTCTCTCTTTTAAATAATGACATTTAACCTGTCTGTATTGTAAAAGACTTGTATATCACATAAGAATTGTATTGAAAGTATCTGGAATTTGCTTTGAAAATATAACAGCGTTTATAACCTGACTAAGAGAAAACTACCAATGAATTTAACAAAATTAAAGCCAAAACCCAGAAATTTCCCTGACAAGGTGCAGCTAAAGAATATCACTCCAGTTTCTAAAATATTTTTTTTGTGTGGGAGAGGAGGCAGCATGAGCAGGAATCTGCCTGTCTGCTAGTCAGTCCCTCCCTAATAACTTCTGACTGTGCTACTAATAGCAACCAAATTGCACGGAGGGACAGTTCTCTTGAGCATATTAGGTTCCTTCATGTTTCAGTGACCGATACCACAGAAAGCTTTAATCAGCGAGATCCCTGTTGGAGTCCACAGAATTAAAACCCAGATCTGTAAGAGAACAAGACACATTCAATTACATAGAAACCAAAACATTTTCCGGACCATACAACCAAACTATACAGCAGAAATTAATTTGATGTGAATTCAAATTGTGTAGGAAAGTAAAATAATAATTTACAAAGTTGGGGTTTTTTTTCGTATTTTTGAGTCTCTTTCCTCTGTTCATGATAATGTGACAGTGTAAGCCTATTGATAACATGAAATTTGCTGTCATTACTTCCTCTCTTTAAAATAATTTGAGGTGGAATTGTTTTTGCATCTAGCTATTGCAGTACACTACTTGCTGGTCTTTGCTACCAAAGAAGCAAGGATCAGCAAACAACAAAAAAGTGTCAAACAATAATTTTTCTCCTTTTTATTTCCCCACCACTAAAATAATATAATTTATTATTTATATATAATAATAAATTTCAATAATATAATTTCAACTCAAATGAGAACATTTAGTGGAATTTTACCAGTTTTGATGAAAGTTCACTAGGAAGACTGACCAAGATAGAGAGTTCATACTGGTAGGACTATTAAAATAGGAGCCAATGCAAAGAATGTTTTATGCTAAATGCAAATTCAAACACTTGTTCTTACCTATTGACTATCCTCAGGCTGATTCATTAAAAACATTGAAAAGACTCAGTTCTGCCTCTTGCAGAAAATTATTCCCTCAGAATTTTTACATTATTTATGAGATAAAGTTGTTCCATTTTTTGTCCAGCTCTAATAATGACTCTGGCTTTAGGAAAAATTATTTGCTGTGAAGCTGCCATATGATGCTGCAGATGACTGACAATGTGTTATATAAATGGCCTTGAAAAAAAAAATATCTTAAAGTAAATCACTTTCTCTTTGAGCATTCTAAAACTCTATAGAAAGTTTAGCTGAGGCATTGCAAGCAGCCTAAATCCATTCTTCCTATGAGCTCATAGTTCAAAGGAGACTTTTATGTTTTCATATTAAGCACTTAGAATTTTTTGTGTGTGAAAACTTCTGTAAAGGTTTTCAGTTTTTAGAAAGAGTTTTTCCCAGATTTCTGGGGGATTGCATAAGCAACATATCTAGTCCCATAAAGCAATCCCATAAAATGAATAAACTTTGACATACAAGTGTCTGTCACATCTTGAAAGTGTTTAGCTTTTGAGAATGATTTGTAGAAGATTTTTTCTTATATGAAATTTTTTCCATCAAAGGAAGTGACATATTTTACTATTGGACAAACTTGTACAGGCCTCACAAAATAAAATGAAGGTGTTTTGGAAGGTGAAAGTTTAGTTCTGTATGTTGGCATCAGTGTGAAAACTGAGTTCAGGAGAAAAAATTGCTGAAACTCCAGTTAGGATTAAAAGAAAAAGACATATGGGGCCCAAGAAACTTGTATTTACTAAATTAATGTTCCCAAATCACTATTCAAGTACTTTCAAATCTGTATAGAAACACTAAGATAGAACACATCTGACAAACAGAAAATTTAATTTACTTGCAATAGATAATTTGAGACAAAAATGCTCAGTACAAGTGTCATACTTGCAAAAATCAAAAAGCACAAATTTTGTGGAGATGGGTGTTTTACAAGTGATCCTTGGAGGTCTGAAACCCAACCTTACCATGCTAGATCATGTCAATATCCTTGAGTCCCTGAGACTGTTCCTCACATTGAACGAGTGTAATAGTCCACTTGGACATCCTAATAGTGTAAAAAAGAGTTTGCCTTCACAGGCTCACAACCCTATTTATCTGAGGTATTTTCCAGAACCTCAATTTAATAAAGATTAGGGACTGGATAAGGTCAGTGTGTACTGAGAAAAAGGGAAGTACACCTGGGAAGTGCCTGGTTCCTTATCCTGGCTCAGTGATTTTACAGTATAAAGTCATTGTATTTTCATTTTTCTTTATACTGTGAGGCTCTTGGAGTACTAAACAAAGATGCTTGGAGATATCAGCATTGTTATAGAATCATACATTTATTAAGGTTGGAAAAGACCTCTAAGATCATCAAGACCTCTAAGATTATCTACTCACTTATAATCCAGAAAACTGTTATATAAATATGTGATTTTCTTTATATTGTTTTTTTTAATTCAGACTCACAGATTAGAAATCTATTGCATGTGAAGACACCTAAAACAATATTTTTTTTGTTTTTCAGTCATGGAACATTCTGGCCATTTCAGATTTTTGACTTGCATGGTACTTTAAAACAAGTACTACGTCTCTCTCTTCACAAATGTGACTGCTCATCCAAGTGACCCCCATAAATATTACTTATGTATCTAGGAAATGTCACACAGTATCTTGCCCCAAAATAAAATAATTTGCTAGTCATTTAAAATTTTCTTAAACAATATAAGAATTTAATAATAATTAGAATATCAAAAAGTAAACAAATAAACCATAAATTATCAAACATCTAAGCACAGACTTCATATTCAATCTAGAGATCTGGCAGAGCTCCTTTGCTATATTAGTTACAGAGAGAAATAATGATTTAAACCAGTCCTGATCAGTTAGAAGCAGATTTTAGGTAACTAAGTTTCTTTTTTCCCTCATGACAATATAGTGTTACTAGACTTATGGCATTTCTCTAAACAACTCTTTTCCCACCTATAAATACTATCTGGGCAGAAGTGACAATTTCTGGTATTTTTCGAGGAAACTCCTGCATAACACAACAGCCCAGTTAGGGAAGAGGTTATAAATCCTTGGACTATGGATCCCAGTATGTGTTCAGAGCAGCTCTGCTGGACTCTTAGGGCCAGGAAGGCATCAGGACAAGGAGCTTCCTGTTTCATTGGCTGCTCAGATATTTACACGGTACCAGTTCTGGGTGTGTTGGAATCACTGTGCATCACTGTGCAGCTGATATGTCCAATGCACATGGAATGTATTTAGATGCACAGAAAAAACACAGCCTTCTCATAAAGCAGTGCCCAGTGTGTTAGATGAACCCAAACATGTCAGATATGATGCTCTGTGTGTGCACCTATCTCTAGCCAAGAAATTCTGCCATAAATATTCAAACCCCTTGCTCCTACCAAATAAACGGCAGTCAGGGTCACAAGTAGTCTTCTATATTTTACTTTGTTCCTTTTCTCTCCCCTTTATTTTTCTTCCTCACCTAGAGCCCTTTATCTTATTTGGATTCTTCCAGTTTTAATTTTGTGTGAAATTTCAGTAGGAAATGTTTGCTCAACTCACAAAAAGAAGGCTCGGAGTTCTGGGGTGTTATTTGATAATAAAAAGCAATGAGAGATTAATAACTAAACTAGAGATTTTCTTAAGAAAAACAATGAGAATGCAGAAAAGGAAATTATACTCTACACAAAGTAATGACTTAAATTCAGTTAAAGAAATCCCCACAGCAAAATTTTCTCTAAAGGGAAGAAAATTCTCCAGTCTCTGTACCTACTGATACAAGTTTAGAAGAATAAACTGGTTTCAAGATGAGAGTCAAAGATATCATAGGGATTCAAGTGTCAAGGAGATGTTGAAGTTTGAGTTGAAAAAGAAGGTAGCATTGAGTTTACAGTATTTTTTTTTATTCCATTTGTCTCTGCCAAGAAAACTGTTTACCCAAACATTTTTAGATTATCCATGGTGAAAAACATGATGGTTTTCAAAAGGATTAAAAAATAAAAAATTTTTTAAAAAAATCAATGAAGTAGCTAGCATAACACATTTGACACTCATATAATTGTTTCTTTTTGCTGGGAAATCAACTAGAGGTTTGAATCCAAAAACTCTCCAGGTTGTTTCTACAGGGCTCTGGCTGTCTGATTATCAAGGGATAGTTTCCTCTATGGGCTAAAGGACTGAAATCTGCTTTATGGAGTTCAGACTTTACCTTAAATTTTGATCTGCCTTAATCTTTCATCTCTGCCAGAAAAAAACCCTTCCAAAATAAAAAATAAAAACACGAACCAGAATTATTTTTTGAACCACAGCTCACTGTGGATTGGAAATAAGTAGTAGGCATGAAATAAAGAGTTGTGCTCAGTTGTGCGTGAAGTCAGTATGGCTCAGATGATGCCTTAGGTCTTAACTTTTATATTTTTTCAAATCCTGTACTGCCTAGTGTAACTCTGAAGTTCCTTGTAGCTCGTTAGCTGCTGCTCTCCTATGCTAAGATAGACATAACAAAGCCTCTCCAGCTCACTCTCCAAGGACACCCAGACCATCCTAGGCCCAAAAGTGTAAACCTTCATCTTGGGGAGAAGGGACAAGCTTGAGGGAATTACATAATTAGCTAAAGTTTTAATTGGTGGTTTTATGCTGATTTGCAAATGTACCAAACCTATAAAAGTGTGAAGAACTTGTGACATATCATCCATCTTGGGATACACTGAGGCAGGACCCTCCAGACCCCTGAGGTGTACCCTTGGAAGGCTTTTCAAATAAATACCTCCTTTATTCCCTATTCCTGTCCAGTCTCTGTTTTTAGGTAACCGTTTGAGGCATCACAGATCAGAATCTCCTTGTCTGTACAATTGTATCCCGAAGCTGCTTCCCATTTGCTGTAGCATTTTCCCAAGGCAAACACCTTAAGACTAGAAGTGTTTTCAGTGTTTGGTGGCTTTTGTAGATTTTTCTGGTTTCCCCCTCATTTAATGGAGCATCCTTTTCTAAATAACTGACTTAGTAATATCAACTGTTTTAGTGTATTTAGGAGGCACACAGAGCATGAATAGCTTGCTATTTAACCCAAAAAACTGGTTCATATATATCAATATATGATATGGAAGTTCAGGACCAATATATGGGAATAAAATGGGCAGAATAATGGGATACAAACTCCTCTGAGCCTTGGCAGCTGCATTTGATGCCAGCAGAAACACAACTGTGTTCAGGGTTAGTAAAAGCATGTTTTGGGAATTTGATCAGGGACAAACCAGTATGGGAAGGTCCTAGCTCCTTCTGTGAACAGAGGATGGAGTTTGTCAGTAACTTGTAGAAGGAAAGGACTTTTTCATCAGACAGGCTACTGACTTCCAGGATTCATGATGAGTCAACAGGACTCCAAGGATCCAAACTACTTTGAAGATTATGGATCAGGAGGGAGTAGAAAGAGAAGGTTTCAAGCCAAAAGAAAAAAAAAAAAAGAAAGAAAGAAAAAGTACAAAGCCCTAGCTAGTTGTTTTCTGGCTAGAATTATATTGTGGGTTTTTTTGTCTATTTGAATTCCTCTGTTTTCATCCAGGGGACAGTCTCTTACCAGCATTTTGGCTTCATTATGATGGGACTAATGGGTTTGGAAAACAGGAGGTACATAAGGGTGTTACTGCCATTCTCAGGGGAGCTAAAACTTCAGGCTTGAGCCACTTATCCATCCTGTGTCAGCTCCAAAAAAGGAGAGACACAGCATGGATAAGCATGCTATCTGATAGATTGGGGTTTCTCGGAAAACATACATTTTGAAATACCTGGCTCAGTGACAGTATTTCTAAGAATTCCATATGTATATAAAAGCTCACTTCTCGGCCCAACAAAGCATTTCTACAGTGAACACAGGGAGGCCTGACATTACAAATAAGAACAAAATACTCCAAAATGAGACTATGGGATGGAATTTCCGCTGTAGCCTTTTGTCATTCATTTTGTATGTTCTAAATTAACCAATTAAACATTTCAGAAATAAAATTATTTGGCCTGTAAATTGTGCAGCATAAAATGTTTGAATAGCTGGGTTCTATAAATCAATCTACGTAATATAAGACACTAGTCCTGTTTTTACCTACCCTTTCAGAGGATTAATAAGGAACTGGCAAGAGGAACAGTAATGTTGATATGAGCTTCCAGCTGGGATTGATTACAGGCTGCAGCCTAATGCAGTAATGTTTTGTGCTAGCACAACAGTTTAACTGGAGAGTGCTCACAATACATATCCCCCACCTTCTGCCTCATAAGTGCTGATATAAAGAAACCAGCTAATTTTGTTGTGATTCTGACCTCTAGTCTGTCAAATCCCCAAATTAATTATCTAGCATGCACGTGACCTTCTACTGCTTAAATTAGGGTATATTTGTAAAACACATCTCACGTTAATAGCTTGTTTCTAGGCAAGTCTTTTTCCCACCCCCCATCCTTATCCAAGCCTGAAGTGGAGTATGAAGTGGACAGTATGGGCATAGAAAGATGGTAGGTGTTATTTCCTTACCAGTACTATAAAGGTCAAAACAATATTGTGGAATTTAAAATCAAGAATTGCAGGAGGTAATGAGGCTACTCTCTTCCTTCAGATTACCCAAAGTAAAGAGAGAAAATTAAATATAATATCAGAAACACAATTAATGGTTTGCTCGCTGGGCTGAAATATTTGACAATGATTTTCATCATCAGAGAAATTCCTGGGATGGAATCACATTGCTGGAAGTGTGTTGTGAGATGTGTCAATAAAAGTGGCAGTCTAGGACAATGGATTCCGTTCTTCTCTAGTTATTAATATTTCTGGATGTATTTTTTATGCATATTTTCAAGTAGCTGAGCCTGAAATGGTGTATTTCTGAATATTTCTGATTTGGAGAAATTGCATGCTGTCCAGAAAATCAAAGAAAATGCAGAACTCACATGAAAGTGCCGAAATAAAATTCAGCATATAAGCAACAAAGTGCTCTTCATTATTGTCACTGTGTGCACTGTGGAAATTAAAGGTTGTTTTAGAGTCAATGCTGATCTGAAGTCTTGGGCTACTTTAACTTAGTCTAGATCTAATAGCAGCAAAAATTAAATGCAACTTTTTCTTCTGGAACTTAAGGTAGATGCAGAGTGCAGAAAACGGTTGAAATCCATTTGAAAAAAAATACAAAAAGTGTAATGCTTCATGTTGGTATCCTTTTGGATGTAAATTCCATTATTTTACTCTTAAAATTTCTCCAAAGAAAGTGCCCATGGCTTAAATTTGAACGAGTTCTTTTAACCCTGTCCATATATGTTAAATTAGTTTAAGAACAACTGGAATCAGGGCAGTCAGGCAATAAGGATGGCTGAGCCCTGGGTTTATCCTTTCTTGAAGTGGCTGGAGCAGAGTTGAGATATTCAGAGATATCTGGGGACACGCAGAGGTGGAATTGCAATGCAAAGTGAAACACAGAATCAGAACACTGGAGTTAGGCTTTGGGTTGGACGTTTTGGTCTTGGCTGTGTTTCTGTTAAAGGGCTGCCTCACATAACTGAATCCACAGGACGCAATCCTACCCAAACAGCACCATGAGGGGTGTTACAGAGACAGTCTAACAATAAGGTTTTTCCAGTCCATTAACAGACTTAAACATTTATCATAGATAACCATTAAAACATTTTCATGCAAATATGCAAGTTTGAATCTTTTGTGGAGGAGACCAAAAGTTAGCTATTAACATGTCTCAAGCTGCATACATGACTTAGATGTGATTGCAGATTTTTCTGTGTATTGTCCATCAATACAGGTGTGTTTGCTCAGAAAACTTTTATTTGTCAAGCTATTCATGAAGGCTGACTTGAAATAGAAAAACAGCAAAGAGAAAAAATCGTACTGGGGATTTCTGTTCTACCTTCAAGAAATCTGAGGACCATCATCCTGTACAGAGATCCATTTACAGTGACTGCAGTGACATAGTGCTCTTAATTGAATTCCTTAAGATGAATTGTAGGAAAAAAGGATTTTGACCATACTAGTTCTGAAATATCATATGTATGGGGACCTTCTTATCACAGCTTGAGTATATATGGGGACCTTCTTATTACAGATTGACCAAGCTCTGGTATTGAACATTTATCAGTATATGTGGCCATAACCTTTGCAAATATGATGATTCTGCAAAAATTGAAAAGTTTTGTGCTCTTCTTAATAGTGGTAAAAGAAAATCAAATGGATAAATATAACCTTTATAACTAATAATGAGTATTTGAGAACGCATGTTGATTGTTGTAATCATAACTATTTGGAATAAGGAAACAATTATTACATACAGTTCTTCAGCTGAGACATTTTAAAACTGGAAGAAATCACTTGATATCTATTCTGACTTTCTACATGAAACCCATTTTATGAAAGTTTGAATTAATTCTTGATCCAAGGCTGATAGCTGAAACTGCATTGATGACAATATTTTAAGGGGGAAAATGCAAGACAAAGCCGTACAGTAAGGGCACCATGACCCACAATAAATTTTTTAGCTGAATGTGCTTCTTGTCAACATGCAGGACATGACCAGAGAGAAGGAGCTTATCACAACCTAATGCATCAGGACAGAGTTGGTTAGGGCCTCAACCAGAATGCTAGAATACCAAACATACTCTGGCTTGCTTTTCCAAGGAAATTAAGGGTTTATAATGGTATTTTCTCTTTACTTGTCTTTCATTCTCTGGAAGAGCTGTTTCTTTCTTCATTTTCTGTAAATGAAGGGGCCTGTTACTCAGTTTCAACCAGAATTGACATAGATCCAGACCAACAGATGAGGAGAGGATTAAGGAGAAGGAGAAAGAAGAAATTTGCAGGGATGCCCGAGAGAAGCTTGTAACAAATCAGGCTTCACTAGTTGTTCTTCTCACAGAACAGCCTTTTTTTTTCGTGATCTGTGGCCCCCTCTATCCTTGAATCATATCTACATACTTGTCTGACAATAAGTGCTTTCTGTTTACTACAGCATCAGAGCCAAGATAGTTAAGGACAAGAAAATTGGATTCTATTCTTCCTTATGAGTCACTAGTAAAAATGCCAGCTATGTGACTGTACAATCTTTATTATCAAAGATAATATAAGAGAAAGAAAACAACCACATTTTCATATTCCAGGCTATGCATGCACTTCTGGAAGCTGGAAAGTTTCTCTCCAGGGCCATAAAGTGAACACATTTGTACATATGGGATACAAATGGAATAAAATCCTTAGTGTCTTTTCTTTCCCTGACACTTGAAAATGTATGAAGTAGAACATTTAGCTATGCATATTAAAGGCTGGACTGAGCAGTCCTTTGGTGCTGTATAATAGCAG
This sequence comes from Vireo altiloquus, assembly GCA_013396875.1. Taxonomy (NCBI): domain Eukaryota; kingdom Metazoa; phylum Chordata; class Aves; order Passeriformes; family Vireonidae; genus Vireo; species Vireo altiloquus. The sequence goes on along the minus strand of VZRF01005657.1, from coordinate 574,354 downwards.
AATAATAGTCTACCTTAATAGCAACATGAAGTGAGGAATATTGAAATAAGGGGGCTAGATGCCAGGTTAATATCAAGAGACTACACAGTGCTGGTGCCACATGGCTTGGTCGAGCACTGCAGACATTGAGTTTTGCTGGCAGGAGCATAGCAAGACTGGGCAGTAAGATGGGACATTCCAAAGCTGAATCTGTTACTCTCCGAATGAATCATTACTTACAACTGGAAAGCTGTTAGAGAATAACTTAGCATCCATAGCTCATTAAAAGCATCTTCAAAGTGAATATTAATTACATCTTGGAAAATACCAGGTTTTCAACAGTTGGAATGACAAAGTAGGCTAATTCGGTGGGGAGACTTATCTTGCCCATCAGCAACCAGCCTTCCGCTTATGTTCCTTTGGACATCTCTTGCTTTACTTTCTTGTTGTTGCCAAAAAACCACTTCCATATTGCTGTACATACTGTACTGGACACTGCATGGCCATGTGCTGTTTACAGAATAAGGAAACCAGCCAATATCAAAGTAATTTTCCATACCTCTTGGTTTTTTAAAAAAAATTTAGAAGTTAGTTATTTGTTCAGTTGTTGAGTTTGGGTTGGCAGTATGTGGGAGCCAGTAGGCTTACTCAGGCAGAGACAGAGGGAACCCCCCTGGAAGGCTGGTCCCTAAGAAGCACTCCCCAAGTTAGGGTGACAGGAAGAGGCTTCTCCCAGGATACTCTGTTCTGTTATGTTAATGTACCCCAGTTCAGCTTCCCCTGTTGGCCCTGTTGCCCCCCCTGTCCCTGTTCCAGAATGTTCCCCCTTCCCCACTAGCCCCCTGTTCCTCAGCTGCCCCCTCTCTATTTCCCCACATGCCCCTGTACCCCAACCCCACCTGTGTACTGCCCCTGCCCTCAAACCACAGGTCCCTGCTGCTGTCTCTGCCCCCATCGCCCCCCATACCTAAACCTGGACCCTCCATCACCCCCTGGTCCTTTGTCACTGACTCCCTCTGCGTGTGTGTGGCTGTACTGAACCAGCACATGGAATATCAGACACAGACCTGGACCCTCCATCACCCCCTGGTCCTTTGTCACTGACTCCCTCTGCGTGTGTGTGGCTGTACTGAACCAGCACATGGAATATCAGACACAGACCTGGACCCTCCATCACCCCCTGGTCCTTTGTCACTGACTCCCTCTGCGTGTGTGTGGCTGTACTGAACCAGCACATGGAATATCAGACACAGACCTGGACCCTCCATCACCCCCTGGTCCTTTGTCACTGACTCCCTCTGCGTGTGTGTGGCTGTACTGAACCAGCACATGGAATATCAGACACAGACCTGGACCCTCCATCACCCCCTGGTCCTTTGTCACTGACTCCCTCTGCGTGTGTGTGGCTGTACTGAACCAGCACATGGAATATCAGACACAGACCTGGACCCTCCATCACCCCCTGGTCCTTTGTCACTGACTCCCTCTGCGTGTGTGTGGCTGTACTGAACCAGCACATGGAATATCAGACACAGACCTGGACCCTCCATCACCCCCTGGTCCTTTGTCACTGACTCCCTCTGCGTGTGTGTGGCTGTACTGAACCAGCACATGGAATATCACACACAGACCCTTCCTGTCCCTTTGCTGCCCATCCATCTGGGAAGCTCTCCCCTGTGTGAGTGTGTTTGGTGTGTGTGACTCCGACTGAATGGCTCCAGCTGGAGACACCTCTGCACAGCCACAGCATTGTGTGCCCCACCACCACCCACTGCAACAGCAGTACAGGAATTAAAGCTCTGCTGTGACAAACTGGGGGCCATGTGACATTTCTTAAACAGCAGTTCAGACTAAATGATAAGGCCAGATGCTTCTGGCCTTAAAAATATGTCATTCTATTTTAATAATATTAATTAACACCTGCTACATTATACTATGATATTCTGATCATGGGAAATTGCTTCAATATCACCCATATACAGTTATCCAGTGTGGCAGTGGAGAATAAAGATACATGTAGGGAAAAAAAACTGCTGTGGAATGGTATTTACTATTTTGGGAAAAACTGCAATGGAGGAGTATATGACAGGTTAACCACAGTCTTAGATGGGATCATCTTTAAGCTTGCAGCAAAATTCAGGGAAGAGACGGTTGAAAATAAATTTTATTTTGTAGGCTCTCAGAACAGAGACTTAGAAATTTCTTCAGTGTTTTTGATTAATTTCATGATTAATAAAATATAGGGTAATGCAAGCAGTTGGCTCCGTATTCCTTTCACAGCCTCTCCTCTTCTCTTCTTCATGACAAACTGCTGGAACACCTTTTGTCTAGCCTTTTTCATACAAACCACCACAGCTAAAAAGACAAAAACCACAGGTTCATTACTGGTTTATAGCAAATGTAGATTTGTTTCTTATTAGCACTTTTATTTCACAGATCTACAGGAAAAAAAAAATTGAAGAGGAATGAAAGGGAAAAGTGCACTTTTCCTAACTCCTAACCGGAGATAACAGTGCTACTGCTTTCAGTCAGCTTACTTCTATTGTACTGTCTGGATGCTTCCTTGGTGGTAAAACAGCTCTGCTCTTTTCCATTCCAGACCTGTCCCACATGAGGAAGTGTAACTGCAAAGAATCCACTGGGATACCATAGTACTACTAGAGATTTTTGGCCTCAGACGAGGTAAAAATAATTAAGCCAACTAAAAAAGCCATGATCCAGTCTTGTCAAGGCCCTCTGAAGTTCCAGAATCCCTTTTCAAGAAAGAGGTGTTATGAAGGTATCAGCTGATGGAGTAACAAGGTCTAATTTGCTAATTTTCAAGGCATGGTGTGAAACACATTCACCCCAGCACCTAACCCTTTTTAGTTAACAGGAAGGATATATTCCACCTAGAATAGGATGAAGAGTATCTTTTCTCATACTAGCAATGACATATTCCTTACAGTTCATTTCAGACAGCATTCTCAAGGATTATTCTTCTTTCAGCCTTCAAGGCAATTACATAAGTACTTTTCAGAAACAAGTCTTGAATCTCAAGACTTAAATAGTTGTGGTTTGTTTGTTTTTTAAACAATCTGACTAAGATAATATAGAACTATTACCATTGTCCTAAATTGCAATGGAAAGATGATCATTTTCAAATGGAAATTTTCAAAGAAATTTCCAAAGAAACATATGCATTTCATATGTATTCACATTTCTCTAATTTTCCTTTATAAGACTGTTCAAAATGCTTTATAATTTGTCATTGTCTATGCCTTAGCCTAGCAGCATCAGCATACCCGAAAATCCACAAATTCTAGGGAATACAGAAAACAGCTGTTTGATGCAGTCTGCCTCTCGACACCCTGTCTGTGCTACCCAAGCACTTCTCTCCTAGCTTCCTGAGCCAAGGAGCTCATCCTGGACTCAATGCTTTTACCCCTAGTCAGATAGAGAAAACATGTCAGAGGCAGAGTAGCATTTTCCACAAATTATTCACGCAGCCCAGGAGTGATCCACCACCTCAGACAGGAGCAGGACAGCGGAGAACAATTAAGGGCAGCTCCTGCCCCACGCATCAGCACTTCCCTGGAAGTGGGAACAGGAGTTCTCAGGTGCACAGGGCTTGGTGGAAAAGCCCAGATGCTGCAGGGCTGGGCTACAATGAACTGGATGCCAAGTGGCATCTCTTGGGCAGGGACTAATGGCCCCAGGGGACTGACATGGCATCCTGGGACACGGCCGGGAGGGCACAGTTTGAGGAGACTGGTCAGGGACATTCAGTGCTGCTTGTGTCCTCAGGGCCCTGGAACCCTGCCAGGGAAAGGAGAGAGACCACTCTAATAGCAGCTGCACAGAAAAAAACTAAGAGTGCAGTCACTATTTCTAATACATTTAAAACAGTGAACCAGGTAATTTGTACCTAAATAGACAGAAGAACCCATATTAAACAATAAACTATTACTAAAGACAAATGCATTCCCGATGTGGTTTTGTTCTTGCATTTCAATAACATGAAAATGCAAGCGAGGTGTACAAAAGGAAACTAACTCAGCTTTCTTGCTGACAAGACTTTTCAAATAATATGGTTGTGGTTGATAACCTATCAGTAAAATAAATGTTTCTACTCATTGCAGCTGGGTTTTGGGGTTTTTTTCAGCATTTTCTTAACATTCACAGTGAAGCTGTTCATTAAAAAGCAAATCAACAACAATGAAAAACACTCATCAGTCTGAAACAGTAGAAATAGTTTCAAAATCGTGGTCCTGCACTGAAAATGCAAGTTCTTTTAAGATATATGATGCTGCTGTTTCTCTGCAACTGCACAAGTTCAAAACTAGTTTCACTCAATTTAACTTCCCATTGATCCTTTGGAATTACAGATATTAAACACTTGGTTTCACAACAAACTTAATGAACAATTTTGAGTCTCTTTATGCACAACCACTGGAAATGCATGAACCAGTTGGAATCGGAGATTACAGCAATGTCCCATTGGTCTGCAATTTTCTGGCAGCTGAGAGGCATTGCCTGGATATATATAATGACTTGTGCTGCAAGTTTTTCTCCTGAGAGTTGAATCTAAACTGGAAAATCCTGGATTCAGAGGATAAACCTACTGAAATAAATAAATCTATTTCTGTGGGATGTGTAAAGCTGTAAAGAGGGGTTCAGTCCAGAGGACAGGCATTTATGTTAAGACCTTTGGGTAGATTTATGCTCTGAAGAAGAAAAAAGATGATGAAATGGAAGATTTAAAGAGGTGAGATTGAATGTATGTACAGTGTGAAAGAAAGGGAACATGGAAGGCAGAAGGAGCTTTCTGGAACAGCATGATGATGATTTCTATTAAGCCAGAAATCTCTGTGATCCTTTCCTTCAGGCAAAGCCTATGTCCCAGCACACAGTATACCCAAATTATTGAATGCTTGAGCTAAATGTCTGTGGCCACTGCTGTGGTCAGAGAACTGTGAGAATCAGGTAGCCACCTGCTACCTTCTACCTGCAAGCTGCAAGCTGCTCATGGCTTGAAGGATGTACTGTTTTCTGGATAAAAACTGGCTGGATTTCCAAGCCCAAAGAGTGGTGGTGAGTGGTGTAAGATTCCATCAGCAACTGGTCACTAGTGATGCTCCTCAGAGGGGACAGTCCTGTTTGAAATCTTTATCAGTGATCTGGACAAGGGGATCAAGGGCACCCTCAGTCAGTTTGCAGGTGACACCAATTTGGGTGCTCTGCAGAGGATCCTGGATTGGCTGGATTGATGGGCCAAGGCTGGTGGTATGAAGTTCAAGACAAACTGCTGGGTCCTTGGGTCACAACAACCCCTCGCAGTGCTACAGGCTTGAGGAATAGCATCTGGAAAGCTGCCTGGTGGCAAAGGGTCTGGGAGTGCTGGTTGAGAGCCGGCTAAACATGAGCCAATGTGTGCCCAGGTGGCCGAGAAGGCCAATGGCACCCTGGTGTGTATCAGCAATAGAGTGGCCAGCAGGACCAGGGCAATGAACTTGGCACTGGTGAGGCCACACCTCGAGTCCTGTGTCCAGTTCTGGCCCTCTGACTGCAAGAAGGACATGGAGGCGCTGAGGTGTCCAGAGAAGGGCAGTGGAGCTGGTGAAGGGTCTAGAGACTCCTATGAGGAGTGGCTGAAGGAGCTGGGAGTGTTCAGCCTGGAGAAAATGAGGCTCAGAAGGGACCTTATTGCTCTCTACAGTTGCCTGCAAGGAGGTTGTAGCCAGGTGGAGTTTGGTCTCTTCTCCCAGGATGACAGGATGACATTCTGGTCTCTTCTCCCAGAATGACAGGACAAGAAGAAATGAACTCAATTTCTACCAGAGGAAGCTTAGGTTGGATATTAAGAAACATTTCTTCACAGGAATGGTGGTCAAACACTGGAACAACTGATGATGGAAGTGCATTAATTACCAGCCCTGGAGGTATTTAAAAGACAAGCAGATGTGACATGGTTTAGTGGTGGACTTTTCAGCATTAACAGTTGGACTCAGCAATCTTAGCGCTCATTTTGCATCTAAATGATTCTGTGATTCCATGATTCTCATCCATGTCTGATACGGAGTGTGAATGACAGTGAGCTGCAGTTGAGGAGTGATTACAGAAGGTGCTTCCACCTTCTTCCACAAAATGAGTGGTTGCTTTCTGACTGATGCCAGAGCCCAGTTACAAGAAAGATCTTCCCTTCCTCTGTTTCTAACTGTAGCAGGACATCATCCTCTCTCTCTCTCTCTCCCTCCCTCTCTCTCTCTCTCTCATGGTTGGGGCATCAGGAAGAGATAAGTCAGGCCAGATCAAAGGCCCAGAATGGGGTCACCTCTGGGCGCCCAAGAGCCTGAGCCCCAGCTCAGAGTACACATATTGGTATGAGATGTGGGAAGAGATGAGCGAAAATAAACACCAGTGACCAAAAGACATGGTTCTTATGTCTATAAAAGCCCACACAATTATCACAGAGACACAAGTCTCCTACACACACCCTGAGAACATGTAGGACTTCTTTTCAGAGTTTGGACACAGATTCTGTGGTTACTTGCCTGGGAATTGAGGGAAGGGATTTCAATGTGTGCTCCATCATAACTGGATGGTAAGAAACATCCTAAGTTATATTATTTCTTTGCTAGCTGTAACATTAATGATACCTTTTACCCCACGTGTATTTACTGGTATTTTTTTTTTGTCTTATTCCTGTGTAGTAATAGTCTGTTTTAAGTCTTATGTCTGTTAGTTTTGTGTCTATTAAATAAATAATTCATCCTATAACAGACTGAATCAGCCATTATTAAAGAACTTGAGAACAGGAGTGGGTTTTGGGGTGCTGGCCAGCTCAATAAAGCTACTGCCTGCTGGAGGAGGCCTGGGCAAAAGGCAGGGACTTATCTAAACCCCCACATCTATTCATAACACTAACAGGCAGTACAGGCAGCTCCAAAATTTATTACAAGTAACTGTCTTTTTCTGAAAACTTTACTAGGCATGAGAAACTCCACTCTGGGCCACCTACCTCCCCCAAAGTCTGGTGCTTTCAGAGAGAAACATTTAACACACAGGCAGATGCTGGTCTTAGATGTGAGAACCTAGTTCTGCAGATGAGGTTGATCACTACTCACGCCAGTTTGCTAAAGTTTTGAGGAAGACGTTCCAGTCTTGGCATGGGTCCATTAAACATAGAATATTCATCACAGAAATGGAAATGTCAGCTGAACTTCCTGATATGCAGATGTGGTTTTAGAATTACACTGCAGGAGCACAACAACAGTGGGAGTTGTAGGGCATGAGCTGTCTGAGCTCTTCTGTGGTCCTGGGCATGCATGTGGGTTGCCTCAATCCCTGCTGATGAAGAGCTGTATCCAATTCTATTGGCGGTGTTGAACCTACCTTGGATGAACCTTGCTGCTACAGTTTAGATGTGACTTGGGTTCAAGAAGAGAGGAAACCCTTGTAGTTAGAGGTAATCTTTTTTTATTAAAAAAAAAAAAAAAAAGGAGTCAGTCATATTAGTCTAGTTTAAGTGACCTAAACTGTTTTGAAATGGTCTAGTAAAACCAGAAAACTTGAGAGGAACCAAAGAGCAGAAGATCATGATATAGCAAAACAAATTGTCTCAGAAAGCCACCAAAGTCCCATCTCTGGATGTTTTGAAAGGCAAGTCAAAAAAACAATTGTCAGAAACAGTTCAGGTATATCTCCTCCTTTTTTCAAATAGAGAAAAATCTAGATAATATCTCAAGGTCTTTTCTACCCCTGTCTTCTACAATTCCAGTAACTGACTGCTACCACAACTGCAAGATGTCTGTTTTCTTCTATTGACTTCAATGTAAGAAAAAATGTCTCCACTGGGGGAAAAGACATTATCCCAACTTATTTAACTGACAAAAGTAGGTTTATTTTTGTGAGGTTCCTTACATTTCTTTGTGTAATTGTTGCTATTAAGTCACTTGTGTGTACTGCGAGTCAGTCGTGCTATAAAGGGAATGTTAATATTACACATTCACTACAGAAGTCCAGATTCCCCAATGAACTATCTGTGGTGAATATGTAATTTAATAGACCTGCAATTACATCTGTGATTTCCTTCACTGTAGAGGATGAAGGTTGGTGGCAGGCCATTGTGCTTTCAGAGCTCACTGGATGATGAGGAACTAAAATTCATAGATAATTTAAATAAAGATCTGTAGTGGTGGTCTAAAAGAGTATATATCCCAATTTAAGACAATGTAACTGCACCTAGAATCTTATAGAAAGTATATACACAAATCTTAAACATTAGGAACAGACATTTCTAGAATGATGTCATGATATATCCTTAATTTATACTTCTGGTTACCTTAACCCAAGACAGGACTAAAATTATTTGAGCAGATTCTAACACCCTTACCTGAAACTTCATGGTGCTTTTCTTCAAGAAGTTCTACTTACATGAGTGAGACAGTTGTGAATTTGNAAAAGTGGGGTTAAAATAGGCTCAAGGAGCAGTTGATTAGGAGAGTATCTTTTTTTTTAAAGAAAAAGTGATGATCAGAGAATAGAGTGAGTTAACAGTGATCCCTACTACTTGCACAAGCTGCAATGGGACTCAGCTCCATTTATTATTCTGAAATAGCAGGTGCACCAACACCAACTAGAGAATACCTAGTATATGTACTGCTTTTCATGTACTTTTTGTATAAAGAACAGATTGCCTTTATTGCTCCTGACCTTACATTTCTTTGTCAAACATATCAATCACTCTCCCTAACCTTTAATAGGAAAGGCTAAAGTTGTTTACTGCAGCAGTTCCTATTCACCACAAGGACACCACCTCCATTCTGAACCAGGCAGATTTGCATACCTACCACTGATTATCCAAAAAGATTTCTTCTTCCCCGAAAATATTTGTCCATTTTACACATTTTTTTCCCAAGGAGGTCATTCATTGCCAGTGAGGCTAAATCTAAAAGTCAGCAGTATCTGGCAGAGATTTATGTGGGAATAGATATGAGTCTGTACAGCTCTCAGACTGATTAAATAAAGAATGTCATGGGAGTAGTATGATAGTATATGCATACTCCAGTAAATGAAAGTAATGCATTAGAATGCAGCTTTAGGGTCTAATTTAAAAACATAATTCAGACACAGGCAGAAGCCTTTAAAATATTGGCAGATGTCTTCATACTGTATTTCATATAGAGGACAAAGTGGATTAAAGATAAATGTAATCCAAATAATGGTGCTGTTTCATTTATTTTTTCACTTATGTTTTATTTCTTTTAAAGAAATTCAATTTGTAGTGGATTGTTTTCTGGTTTTTCATATTTTTATGCAGATCCGCTTAAAAATGTGAGCAGGGGAAAAAACCCATTCGTTACAAATTGCTGCTTTTCCTGAGACAGCCTATGGTAAGTCACAGTTTTTACTCAGCCTAGGTGAAATAAATACTGTTGCTAAAAGGAGCATTTCAATAAGCAGGAACTTTGATTCCCCTTTTTCTGTCTCCCGTCCCCTTTCAATCTCATTATATGTCAAGGTGATTAGGCTTAAATGGTTATTCTCACATAGGATTCTCAACTTTTATTGTAGCCCATTGCTGAAGGACAGACAGGCTATTATTATCTCAGCTCCATGTTATATTTTTCCCTAGTGACATTCTATCAGGTTGGTGCTTTTACAACATTCTTTTTCTTCCACCTCCCATGCACTGTACAGAAGTCAGGAGAAGATGAATAAAAATTCAAATGTGACTCAAGTACATTGTTAAATAAAGCAAAAGATTTGGGAAAAGTTGGCTGGGAGTTGTGACACACATTTATGTTCTCAAATGTCTAAATAGGCAGACGATTGATCCTAAGTGGAGACTTTCTAATTTTCTCACTCATTTAAATGCTTTTGATAGAAGGCTTTGATTTTCACTTGGACATTGCAGCATCCCCTTCATCGAGCATTTTTTTCTAAATCCAGAGTTGTGAGGGGATGTGAAGGAAAGCCATTTGTGTTTGTTTGGAGCTTATGACAGTTGAACAAGGTGAATACAAATGTAATGGTGAAACAGTATTGACTGTACTCAGCATTTCAATTCTGTTTTGATTGTATTTGTCCAATCCCTTTAATATCAGTGTTGCCATTAAAATCATGGGGAATCTCTGAATCTCTTCACTGGAAATGAGACTGGATTCTCCCAGCCTTTCACACTCATTGTGCAAGTGATTGGCTCAATTTTTTGGAGGTAATCAACACTTTGTGCTTTCTTGGGATGTAATTCAGCAGCCAATATTCTCTGCTTTGAAGGAGCAAACCCACAGCTAACTTACAACTTGAATTTTGCACACAGATTAAGACATTTTTTCTTTGAGGAAGGTTTGTTAATGCTGTTTAAACTAAACACGACTCATATTCATTGTCCTTATTAAGTCAGAGTGGTCTTGGAGGCACACCCAGTCAGTGACACCAACTCTAATAAACCACAAGAGATCAGAATTACACCCACTGTTTTGTGCCTTTGTTCAGAGGCCTTCAGTATTTACTATAAATGCTAATTTGTGAAATCTTAGAACTCACTGCAAGTAATGTCAAACCCCATCATCTTTACCATCGTTTCTTATTAGGCTGATACAAAGCATACTAGACAAAATATGTGAGGGAGAAGGGATGGAAGATTGGACATAACCCCTCTGCACTTGCTATAATTTGGAACCAAAATGGCAATCACATTTTGAACTGTGAGGTGAACTAAAGTGACGCAGCGCAGTGGTTTAGCGAGCCATGCACCATGTCCTGTCCTGGAGAGTGTCCTTCCCTGGACGGTCCAGCACAACCACTCAGGCTGCTGGCAGCACACGGACACACTCGTGCAGGTAGGAGCACACAAACACATCAGGATAGCTCAGAGGTTCAGTGTCGACTGGAGATAATGAGATGGGAGGGGATCCTTGGAAATCCGCAGGGTTTGTTCCTCAGGGGAGTCTGACTACAAAGTAGCCACAGAACAGTGAGGGTCCAGGGGTTTTATGTGGGGGTGGGAACCAAGGGGAAGAGGGTAAGGGGGAGGAGTAAAGGCAGGATTGGGGTACACAGTCCCATAGGGGTGCAAGGGAGGAGTGGCTGAAAGGGGATACCAGGGTGGTGCCTTAGGTTTCAATTTTATATTTTTCAAATCCTGTACTGTTAGTGTAACTCTGAAGTTTCCTGTAGCTTGTTAAGTGCTGTTCTCTCGTACTCACACAGACATAACAAAGCCTCTCCAGCTCACTCTCCAAGGACACCCAGACTGTCCTAGCCCAAGAACTGTAAACCATCGTCTTGGAGAGGGGGGCAAGCTTGGAGAAATTCCATCATTGGCTGGGTTCTGGTTGGTGAATTTATGCTGATATAAAAGTGTGAAGAACTCATGACCTGTTGTCCATTTTGGGATGCACTGAGGCAGGAGCCTCTGGAGCCCAGAGTGTACCTCTGGAGGCCTTTCAAATAAATACCTCCTTTATTCCTTTATTCCTGTCTAGTATCTGTTTCTAGGTAGCCATTTAAGGCATCAGGGGAAGGTGGGAACGTTCTGGAACAGGGTACGTGCAGAGACTGCACAGCCTTATGGAGAGAGCCTTCTCCTCACCCAGCCTGGGAGGAGGTCACCTTAAACCTCTGAACTGTCCCACCAGCAGCTCTCTGGTTCAGAGGATGCAGCCTCTCTGGTGGCCCCAGGCTGAGCCACTGCAACACTTAACTTTAAAGTAATTTTCTCATTCTGAAAATAATTTCTCTTTTCCAGATTTTTTTGAATAGAGACAGACTGGGATTTTTAGAAGGTAAAGCCCAACTCAGGAAGAAATTTTAATGTTAAAGAAGGAAATTCTGCTTGAAATTTTCTGCTGCCTGTTCTGCAGAAGATCCAGCAGAGAGCTCCTTGAATCTTAAAGTCATGGAAATGTTGACTGGAAGGAAGATTTGTAAGCCCTCAAAAAGTCTTTTGCCTGAAGCAGAACTTTTGCTACGTAGATCAGATCAGTCATGGCCTTGCCTAGCAGAGCCTTGAAAACCTCCAGAACAGAGACCTGATCTGTCACAAACTTAATAATTTTAAATGTCCATTAAGATAGATACCTTTGGTTAGCTAAGTTGACAGTGTTTATAGTTGCAAATAGCCAGGAACTATCTTAGGCCAGAAGAAGCAGAGGATTTGTAAGGGTGTTGTTGGGGGTGGTGAAAGACTGGCTTGGGTTTCCTGGAGAGGTGGCAGATTTGCCATCCCTGGAATGACTCAAAGTCCCATTGGACAGGGCTCTGAGTGACAGGATCTAGTGGAAGGTGACTGGGCTCATGGCAGGGGGGTTGGAATAGATGGCTTAAAAGGTGACTTCCCACCCAAACTATGCTGTGGTTCTGAGGCTGACTGGCACTGTGACTGCATCTCTGCTTCAGCTGTACGAGGTGCTACAGAGTCACAGCCTGAGACAGAGACTGGTACAGATCTGTCACTGCTGAGTTTAAGGAGGTCACCTGCATGTAACCATGTTAAATAAGTGAAAGTAACTAACAGTCAGCAATTTGACGAAACTGTTTGGGTGTGCATTTATATATGTATATATATATATATCTCCTACTATAGATGGTATTACATATATATATATAATAAAAGATAACATTATATTTATAGGTGTATATATACTTATATATTATATTTTGGTTAAACATATAACTGTGTTTTTATGTATAAATATACAAGTATTATAAGGTAATGTTGAAAGATATTTTCTCCACCATCCTAAAATTTTTCAGCAAAAATAGAAAGTATTTTTTAAATTGTCTTGTAAAACTGAAGAAAGTGAAGAAAAAAGACAAAGATTAACAACAGGACTGGAACAAAAGCTTTTCAGTGGGAGATGTGGGGGAACTTGATTTGTTTATCTCATCAAAGGCATCAGGTGTTGATTTAGACTGTAGAATAGTCTAAATATTCTCATGTGGAGAAAATGTTGCATATTTCGGACTTCCTTAATATGACTAAAAAGACTTGAGGAAAACAAAGTCTGTGCTTAAAGGCAGATTAGTTCAACTTGTGAAAAGGCCATACACTTGTAATAGCGAAAGTGATTAATCCTTGAAAATAATAAACAGAAGAGATGGTATAGCTTTCATTTTTGGTTACCCTTCAGATGAGCTTATGGACAAAGATAGTTCTAATCTCAGTGATGAATGAGGTTTAATGCAGTAGTGTAGATGTTTTTAACTTAAAAAAGGAAAGGCTGAAAATGTATGTCTGAGAAATACATTTTTGTGATGTTCAAGAGTTGATCTATGACAAAAGAGAACAACCTTCATAGCTGTGCAGATTTTTCAATAGTCCTTTTTACTTTGGACATCTAATTTATACCTTTTCATAATTACAAAATCACAAATAAAAAAAGAGTTTTCAGAAATTCCAAGTTGGGTTGCCCTACATCCCACCATTGCGAGTTAAGTATCCCTATAGATTTTTGAATTTATTTTACTCTGTACACGACAACCCTTTCAAAACACCTGGAGCTGAATGCTTCTGTGACTGCAGATGAAATCCTACTCCCAGCCAAGGCCAAATCCCTTATGTTATCTCGTGGTGAAGCAAGGGCTCTCCTATCTTCAAAAGCATCAGTGGACTCAGCGGGAGAGTGAGAGGGACATCCTCAAGTGAGGATGGTCCTCCAAGCCTGTTTTTCCTCTCTCATGAGCAGTCTACTATGGCCATAAACTGTGTACAAAACAGTCTTTCAACTTTTACAGCTTAGATTTGCATGGGTTTTTCTGGTTGGTGGGGTTTTTTGGTATTTTTGTTTGTTTTTTTTTAATCACAAGTATTACATTGACAGGTGCATCTCTGGAAATTCTCAGAGAAGAGTACTAGCAGAAATGGAATAATCTTGCAACGAAGAAGCATTGTGAACCAAATCTAAGCATGAGGTGATCAATCCTACAGGCTTCAGAGTAAGCCCTAGTTGCATTCCAGTTATATTCCAGTTGCATTCCACCACAGCACTGCCCGATTCTTGGATACACCCTGTGCTAAAGTGAAAAACATCTGCACAATTTTGCTCCTCTGTTAAAACTGAACAGGAGACACAGTACCTGTTCCTGGTCCTGATGATCATTTTATGTGAATAGTGCTCTGGACAGTTCCTATCCCTGGTCCTAATGGTCACTTTATGTGAATAGTGCTCTGGTAGGGTGTGAAGGACAGCAGCCTCTTCTAGATTTGCTAAAAAACAAAACATAGAAAGCACAACAAATGTAATAATAAAAAAACTTCTGAAATAAAGAAAGAAAAATGTGGAAAATATAAAAATCTAATGTTTTTAAGTCTGCTACAAAGGTTAAATTTCTGAATTTTATTAAATTGATAAATAACAAGTGCCTCCTAATTTACAGCAGAATACTCTCGTTTAAAATCCAAATGGTTTTGGAAACTTTTTATTTCTGTTTGTTTTATTTTGCTGACATGAAAAAAATGAAGAATGTTTTTGGTTTTTAGTGTGGAATTTTCAGTGTGGAAATTCTGGAAATGGAAGTCGTATGCTGTACCAAAACTATGGTAAACAAAAGCAATTAAGAGGTAGATTTTTCTGAAACATGTACATGAGTGAGGAGAAGAGGAGAGAATGCACACTACATATGTAAGTATGGCAAGGGCATGATTAAGCTGAATACTTGGCTAATAATACTATCTCAAAAGTCTGCAATGTGGCAGAATGGAAAAATAATGAAAAAAGACAGACTGGAAGAATTTGACTGAAGAAAACGTGACTTTTGTCCCATAAAACTTGTATTCAAAATAACTATGCCTTTTTGAAGGAACATTTAAAAAAAACCCCAACAAACCAAACCAAAACACCAAATGAAATGCATCAAATTAAAAGCAACACAATAGTTGGAAACAGCAGATTTTACAGATTAAGTAGTTATTGTCACCCTTCACAGAAGATGGGAATACTAAATTATGAATAGCAGTGCCTGCTCTAGGTTTTACATTTCTGTGATGTACTCCACAGTTCTGGGATTACCACTGAGCAGTGATCTTGGCATCTTTATTTCTCTACCTGCTCTGTGCTCCTCTTCTAGGTGCCTTTTAAATCAAGTTTCTGGAATTCCTTGCATTGCTAGGTGAACAGAGAAAGGAGCTTCTGAAGAGCATGAGAGAAAGACTGAATGCACTACCTATCTTTAAGTGCTTGAGCCTCCTTCATCTTGGTCTGTGCTAGGAAGGGTTCTTGGCTTGGTTCTTGCCCATGCTGCCTGAATAGACTAGGGCAGGTAAATTGCAGCCCAGGTATTCAAAGTGCTGCTTCCCTGGCACACCACGAGCATGCTCATGCCAAGCTCTAGATGAGCTAACAGACAATTACAAAGCCAGAAGTCAGATCACAGGATCCACTTAATCAAATCAGCTCTTGAACTCGACACTTCAGAGAATATATATAAATATATGCACACACACATGTGAATGTACACAGAGATGTTAAGGCACAATCAGCTAAGTGTCTGCTGAGAGGCTGGGCTGACTGGCCAGAGCTCTGTTGCACAACTATACAGAGCTTTGATCGAGTTGCTCTTGTGTTTTGCCTCAGACAGGATGGATCACTACTGGCACTGAAACCCCTTGTTTATCCCAATCACAGCACCACGTCCAGGAATATATTTGAGAACATGAACATTTTAGATAACATATTTTTAACACATAAAAATATTATTTATTTGAAAATCTAAAGAGACAATGTCTTTTAGAAATATTTGGTACTTACCTCTGGTTCCTCTTGTTCTGCCTGGTAGGTCTGGTAAACCCCAAACTAAAACACTAACTTCTGGAAATATCTGGAAAAAGCATTTCTGTCAGGGTAAAAATTCTGCATTAGACGTGCCTATATTCTTCTACTTTATAAACTCCTGCCTCAGATGTATGTTTTATTTAAGATTCATATCCAAATTTTGAACACTTACATAGTATGATGTAAGGAATTTCAAGCATCTTTATCAGGTGTTGGTCACAGTAGGACCACAATAGAAACATCTACAATCTGCATAAACTTCCCCTGCTCCTCTCTGTAGGGTCTGTATGTAGAAAATACAGACCTTCTCTCTGAAGACTATTAGAGTCTTCATCAATATATTTTCAGGCAGGACTTTTAGATATAGTATATTGAAAAATGTTAATGCTTGACATGAAACTTCTGTGAACCACAAAACACTTCCTTCAGGGTGTGTTTCAGCAATATGTTGACAGAATAGACACTTCAGGCTGCATTGACAACAAATTTGGCTCTATTATCTGAAATATAGTGAAAAAGTATGAGGGTTTCAACCTGGCAACAAATTAGCTAAATGTAATGCAGTTTGGCATTAACATAACACAAAAATGACATAATAAATTAAACAACTTGAATTTCCCTCCCTTTAGGACAAGAAAAGAAAAATAATTAGGGAGCACTTTCACTTGCAAGAACATCAATTACCATAAGCTACATGCGAAATGCTGCTGTATTCAGATAAGGAGTTAATCTACTTTACTAAATAAATGTGTCACCATCACATAGGTGAATTATAAAATTATGCACTTAAATTATATGTAACCAATGTATGCTGTAAGATTTACTTTCCTAAATGCTTCGGAAATTCTGTGAACAGAACGAATTTATATTTATTGCTGTTATAATATATTGTTCAAGCAGTTTAAAATTCAGTAAGTAAATGTAACGCTGAACAAATCTTCCATACGCTTTAAAAAGGAGGTCAGTAATTACAGCATGAACTTTGTGGATAAGGAAAAGATACCAGACATTTTTCTGATATAGAATTTAATATAAGCATAGAATGAACAGAACATATCAAAATCTAGGAAAAGAAATAGGTCTAGTCATTAAACACAGGATAACTTTGTTTTTAGTTACAGAAGTGGTGAGATGAGAGGGAGGATATGACATATAGGTATGAATCCTTCACATTTAATAAGACATTGAATAAAATGAAGAGGAAGTAGGAGAGGGTTGCAAAAAATGCATCCTTGGAAATTTCATGTGGAGGTAATTTGAGGAGCTTGTGTATCTGTTCAGGTTTTCATAAAAATGTGAATCTGATTCCAACACGATCCATAGTTCTGTATCTGAGTAGGTTCACAGATATTAAAAGATCTTAGAAGAAGGTTTAAGATACTTCAGACTTTATTTTTGCACGGACAGGTTAGCCTTGTAGGGCATTTCAAGTGCATACTGCAACATTTGAAAGCATCAGTCTTGGCACTTAATTTTATAGCCTATACCTAATCGTTTCAAATTTGAGTCTAAATTTAGATTGCAATTTTAATTGATATTTCTGTTTCTATACTGGTGGTTAGATTAACAGAGAGGCTGAAATAAGTTTTTCTTTCAGATATGTAAGTAAGTTATCTGACTTTTGACACACACATTTGGAAAAAGTTCTTGCTCCGCATTTCTCCTTATTGATCTGTAAGGGGAAAATAGTATCTAAGGCAGAAGGATGCAGTAATAGTCAATATTTGAATGGGACTTCAGAAACTAGTGAACTTAAAGAGCTTAAGGCAAGAGAAACCATGAGATCTTGCAGTTTGACTTGATCTTGTATTGTGACTTCCAGTATGTCTCACAGGATCAATGGCATTTCAGTTTCTTGAAGCCTAACACCTAATCCTCAGCTGAAGCATTATTTATGTCTACTGAAAGTGTGCTGTGTGAAAAGATAGCCATCAGTCTGGACGGGAGCACTTTGGGAAACAGGAGGGGCAGTCCATCATTATCCTCAGTAATTTGTTCCCAAAGTTAGTAATTTCCATTGATAAAAATTCAAATTAATTTTAATGTCAATTCACATGCATCAGAAAACTGCTGGTTTTCCTTTGTGTTTTCATCTTTCTCCAGTTCTTGGCATTTATCCTGATTTCCACTGTATTTAAAATAATGTATGTAAAATTAAGGACTAGTTCAGTGTGGCCTCTTATTTACAGGCATTATTTTTAAGGAGAAAGTTTGGATTATTTTGTAAGGATGGATAATTTAATTTTCTTCCTTCAGTGAAGAACAATTTAAAAAAATTGTAGACTTTGTGTTGTAGTTGTGTCTCTGTGGCACATATTACAGGTACCCAGCACTCACCACTGATAGCAGAGAGACCTAACTTAGTCACTTAGGCAGTGGTGCCTAACTCAAGTGCTGAAAACTCACTGGGATGATGGGACGAACACAACCAAAGACTGATGCTGGAGGACTTCCTGACCCTGAGATATTTCACTTTGCTCATGTCTACATGGAAACACTTTCTGAACAAAGCAAGTCAGTGTGGAGGATCTCAGGATCCTGTATTACTGCCTAGCCACAATATTGCTGTCAAAGTTTCAGGTATGGGAAAATTTTTATTGAATTGTTTTTACATTTGCTTCCAGACTGTTGATGAGATACATTGTTGATCAGACACATTGCAGAGCTTTGTGAATGCTCAACAGAACATTTCACACGCATTGAAGCTTCCACCAACAGAATCTTCTTAAAATTGCAAGAAAAATGTTAGGTATTATTTTTTAAAGGAAAGGAAAACTTGTTCAAAAATTAATCTCATTTTTTGATTTGCAATTGCAATATATGACCTTTTAAAGCTCCCCAGATTTGTTTTTAGAAATAATTTCTTCTGTAACCAGAATGAGTTATTACTGTAAATTCTACAGATCACATTTAATGTGTGGGTGTTCAGCAAACCACACTGCAAGGGTGGTGTTTTTTGTTTTTCTTTCTTCTCTGATTAGGTCACATTCAATAGTATGTGCCAAGTATCTTAAGAAATAAAAAAAACCCAAAAAAACAAATAGCAATGCTCCACCTCCTTCTCTCAAGTAAGTGATTAATCCTCTCGTATTACTACATTCTCAAAGGCAAACGGCTTCCACAAAATAAACAAACAGCAAAACCAAAAAGTCACAGCTGCCCACTTTCAGTGTCAGCTGTTTGAGAGATGAAGGGCTAAATGCAGACCGTTTTGTTATCTTGCAGCTGGGGTTCCTATGATGAAATATCCATTGATCCATTCCATTTTATTGGCTTTAGATGAGTTTTTTCTGATATGGCAGTAGGAAACCTCTCGTGCTATATAATTTAATCATTGTATTGAAGAAAAAAACCTCATACTTTGTAGTTTTTTGTCCTTGATATTCTCCACATGTTTAGAGCATTGAACAGCTGGGGCCATAGAAAACATTTAGAAATCACATTCTTTTATGTAGATCAATCACTTTTGTATACATTGCACCAGGCAAATGAAAATTGTTCATTTACATGTCAGTGGGAGTTTGATGTCTTAAAAGAATCTTTCAGACATTAGTGTGGGCCACTGTTTGTTTCCCTTTGCGAAAAAAAAAAAAGGTACTAGATGTTCAGGAATGAAGTTCTAAAATTGATTGAGGATTGAGAAGTAAAATACATAAGCCGCTAATCTCTTCCCCCATAATAGTATTTCTGACTTTAGACTGAGAAGCATAAATACCTTCATCTAATGTTATTTGGGCAGACTTAAACAAGGTCAGAAAAAGTGTTATATGTAGTGTAGACTATGAATAAACAGATGTTGTGAATTAACAAATAAACTGTAATTATAACAGAGGTTTGTGGAAGTTATGAAATCTCACCACCATGGTCCCTTTTCTGGTAGGAGGGCTTGTCATGAGTTGCTTCAAGAGGAGAAAAACCTTCTTCTAAATTATCTTATATTGCAGCAATACATAATAAGAAATCGCTTCCAGATGTTTATGCTGTGTAGCTGCAGTTGTATTCAAGGTACCACTGTACTGTATAAGTTCCTTAAATGTCCAGGGCTGACATACCAATGTCTTTTAGAGGCCAGTTTGGGTCAGAAGTACATATGCCTTATTTACAAGTCTTAGTGACATAAGAAAAGGGTGTTGAGTACTGAGATGTTTTTTATTGACCACATGGAAAAGTTAATGGAAACACAAACAGTAAAAATCCACAGTGAAGAATAAGTTCTGAATAGAAACACCTATTAACTGTTAGAAATCTGAGGCAATAAAGATTTCATTACAACTGAAATACATTCTCTGTTTGTTGCATTTCTAGACACTGTACAGAGAACTTCCAGCAGTGGAAATGAATAGATTTAGTTGTCAGAATAACGGATTTTGAAAACTAGAAGTGTCAACAATCAGGGTTACTGATTCAAGATAAAACTGTGAAATCTTCTCACTCTTTCATCGTATTCATTTCCCCTGAGTTCGCTCTGCTTTATCTGTGAATTCAAAAGAAATTAATTATCCTGATTTCTGTCCTAAACAATGTGACATAGGAATGGAGATTTCGAGGCCTACTTTCCTTCTGCTAAAAAATTCATTGGAGTCCTAGATTTTAGATGAGAAGGAACTGTTCTGTCCATCTTACCCGATCTCCTCCACAACTGCAGCCTAATTGCTGAGTCTCATCTGCATTTTCCTTGTAAAATCCATTAAAATTAACCTGTCTGAAATGTGAGTGTTGCATTATGTTTCATTGATTTTTGGCATTGTGAAAAAGCCCCAGGCTAGCAGACAAAACCCTCTAGTCCGTCACGTATGGGAAGTACAGTTCATTTTGAGTGGTCTTTGTAACACTTAAAGTGACTTTGAGAATGCACAGAGGTTATTTTCCTTTGCATGGATGAAGATTTGGTGCTACTCAAGTTTGAGCAAAATCTGAATGGTTTTTGTTGTATCACTGGTGGTAGGTTTCTAGATTTTCTTCACGGCTGAATGCCCTCTGCACATTCAGAATATAAATGCAGGTGCCTTCAGATAGTTGTAGTCTTGGGAAGAATATGAATGGTTTATTAAACACTTGGAATGGGTTCAAGAAAACTGAAATCAAATTTAGGTGAAAAAAAGATTCTACAGCATTTTTAAGTATCCAAGTCTATGTGGACAGTTACAGACAGTAACTCCACTCCACACTGGTGGTGAAGCAAGAAAGAACTCCATTTCAGAAGACATGTACCAATGTTAAAAAAATGCTATGTTTAAGCTGGTATGTCCTCCTATATGCCTTAGCTAAAAAACCATGAGAAGTTGTTCAGCAGAGTAGTGCAAGGGAGGGCACATTTGCCAGGTGGATAGCATGGCTGTGTGGAATCCAGACTGGAACTGGCATCTGTCTAGACTGGTTGCAGCAGAGGCTTGTCAGCACTAGTCTGGAAAAACCTTCCCCAGTTGCATTGCTCTTGAGAGGCAATTGGTGCTCTTGTGACTGCCCAGGAGGTTTGTATATCACACTTCCCTGTGTCCTCAAACTGACACCAAAACTTGGGCAGGATACCATAATTCTCTGACTCACATTTTGTAGGCACTCCTGGTTTCCTCTGCTGTTTGTGTTTAACTCATGCGGGTTGTACTATCTCAGACATCATGTATCTACAATCCAAATAAAAGAGGGAAAAGCAGGAAGATTGGTTGGGGTTTCCAGAATATCCCTAATGAACAGTGATTTATGATAATGAGGTACTACTTGAACAAGTTGAAGGCAGAGTTTAGGCAATCCCTGCCTTTTAAAAAAATTCAATACTTTTAGTAGAAATGTTTATGTTTTAAAGAACTAAAAGTATGTTCATTGACCTCAAGACTAAATGTGAAGGCATGTCTTGCCTGACACCAAATCATAAAGCTCTTGCTGATCCCAGGCTATTGAAGAGAATGCTTATTTTCCTCAGCCCATAAAAGCTAGCAAAATATTGCAAGCAGCACATATGAACTGATGTTAAAGAAGACTGAATGACATCAAGGTCTTTGCAATTTCTAATCACTATAATTCTATGATTTGATTTAAGATCAGTTGCCACATAAATACCAACGAGCTTAGTATTTTTTCCATTTTGGGACATCATGAGAAACATTTTAGTTTTAATACCTATGTAAGCACTGATTTCTAAAGATGTCTTATAAGTTGTATAATCCATACAGTAGCTACAAATTAGCATATTGTGCATACGTTGCTTTGTGTGCTTTCTGGAAGGGGTCCAAGGGTGACTGACTAACACATGGGATGTTTCCTCTTCACAACATTAACGCGAAGTCAACACCTGCGGTGATGTAAGCCCATGACTCACCTGCCTGAATGGAGGTCTCTTTAGGATCAACTGTTGTGTGCAGAATACATCTGCAACATCCAAATAAATGAGCCCTTCTAAAGTAAGTCAGCGCTACCCCTGTTTAGAATGCAAGGCCCTTGTGAAGGCTGAGGTGAAGCAGCTGGCTAGCAGCTTTTGTGAGTCATTTTAAAAAGCCACTCTCACAGCTGGAGAGAAAATAGCCCTGGCAGCACTGGCAATCCATTATGAAATGCAAAAAGTCCTTCTCTGGGCGGAAGGAAAACTTCACCCAGCTGTCAAGTGTTTGAAATGTTGGGGGGAAAGTGAGCACACACACACACATGGCCCTGCTTGCAATGCAAGGCATACAGGGGCCACATTACATAAAAGTAAATCTCCCCTGAGAATGAAAAACAAGCAATGGGAATGAGTTCGCTTTTTAGAAATGAGTAAGGGTTTTGATGAATGGATATATCAAACACTTTCTATAATTCAGGAAAGATGGGTCTGCAAGTGTCCCTTCTGATTTAAATTCCTCTTTTCAGCATACCTGTATCAAAAAAGACACTTGACCTCTGTTTACATTTTGTCCAGCTGTATCGATCTGAAAGTTTCATATTGCAGAGAAAGGAAAATTTAAGTGGCAGAATAATCAATCCCTAATCTCATTTTTTTTCCATTTGACAAATGTGAAATGTGGTTAGTGAATAGCTTCTAAATGTAAATCAATTTATACCAAAAGTGCTGATGCTGCATAACTGCAGCATAATGAAAGACTAATTTAGAAGAGGCTGGAGAATGAAGCAACAATGAATTCAAATAGAAAGATGTGGAGAAAGATGAGTTGCATAGCTGTGAAGCCTGAAGGGATCATATGGGAATATAATTTGCAGACCAATGAGAAAGGGGATCTTTACAAGTGAGGTGCAAACATAGGTTTTCAGAACTTCTTTCTGCAGTTCACCTTATTTACAGCCACACAAAAGACAGCCTGGGGAGTATTTGCATGGATCAGTAGTGACATCTAGTGTCAATTCAGACTGATCATGCCCAGCTGTCCCACTGGGAGGCCAAAATTATCTATCTCTGACGCAGTCCTGACTATGGCCCCATCCCGTGATTAGATAGCAACACCACATCACTTCACTTATGCACTCCTGTGATGCCAAATGCAGGCCCAGCTGAGGTCTCTTTGGAATTTTTGACAAACAATTTTTAAGTTTCTTGTGTCTTTCTGTTTGAGAAGGATTAGCACATAGTGCCAGCCAAGGACTCTCTATTTTAACTCAAGGAGCAAGTTATCCATAACCAAATGGTAGTTCTTGGGTAACATGTGAACAGACAGGATTATCAAATTACTGTGTTTAAATGGCGACTAATGAGTAGAACTTTAGTAGTTTTATTATCTGTATAACTGGAAGTGCTCTATGATTGTTTCTAAAAAAAATTATTAATTTCAGGTTTTTACTGCTCCAAAAGGTGGATAAACTGGAGGAGATATAGAGAAGAATTTCTGTCAAGACAAAGCACTGAAAAACAGATCTTATACTGAAAGGCCTAAAGAGACCAGTCTGTTTCCTTTCATAAAGGAAGAGAAGTCCAAGTTTAGACAATATATATACATATATAAAAAGAAAAACAATATGATAGCGAAGAATTCTTTAAATTGCTAGATAGAAATATACAAAGATGTAGTGACTGGCAATCAAAAGGAAAAAAAAATTAGAGTTGAAGCACAACTTTTTTTACTCATAAAATAAATGAACTCTTGAAGAATTGGTGAAGGCCTGTGGTAGAGTTTCAGTTTCTGGGAAATTTTAATTTGGAATAGGATGTTTTCTAAGAGAAAAAAAATCCTTCAAATGGAAAAGCAATCATGAGAATAATCAGCTATTGGGCAGATTGTATCCATTCTTGGAGGTTTTCAAGCCCTGTGGAACTTTGCTTGATCTCATAGACTGCCTTGCTTTGAGCACGTGGTTAGATTGGAAATCTCCTTAGGATCCTTCCAACCCGATTTATTCTTCAATACTGTGGTCTTATGATGTAAATTAAGGAAGTCTGGGATCCTATGGCAAGTCATCCTAGATAACCTTAGGATGTTGTCTACAGTCTATCAAATGGTCCAAGAAGGAAATACTGCTTCACAAAAACTACTCTTTAACATTTTCCAAATGCATGGGATTTTATTTAATTTTTGTTTCTGGATTAAAAAAAAAGATAAATATGAGGAGGATAATGTATTTTCCTAATGCATTTTCAAAATCAAAGAGAACTCATCAAGACAAAGACTGCCAATGCAGTCACAGAATACAGGATGATTGAGATTGGAAGGGACCTCTGTGAGGTTGGAAGGGACCAGGAGTCACCTGTCTCAACCCTTCTGCTCGAGGAGGGCCACCTGGGGCCAGTTGCCTGTGTCTGCATCCAACAAGCTCTTGGCTATGTCTGGGGATGGAACCTCCACAACCTCTTTGGACAACCTGTACTGGTGCTCAGTCACCATCACAGTAACAAAATGTTTGCCGATGTAAAGCCCCTAATATTCCTGGAAAGGGTTTCCAGAATTAGCAGCTCCATCACTTTCCCAGGGATTGAGATGAGGCTGACCAGCCTGTAGTTCTCTGGGTCCTTCTTCCTGCCCTTTTTAAGACAGGAGTGACATTAGCTTTTGTTTGTCTTCAAGCACAGGGGAAGAAGACATTTCCATAGGTGTTACAGCCAGAGGGCTAAAAGTTCATTATTATTGCAGCAAAAATACAGCAAAAAATTAGTCACTGGAGACAAGAAAAAAAAAAAAAAACACAACAAATTAAAGGCTCGGTTTAAACATCAGCAGAAATAAATGAAAATTATATGAAGTGATGGGGAAAGAAATATGACATCTCAGGAAGACACCAGAGGCAGATTCAGTCCAATCAAATACCTTCTCTGTGTTGCTGGGACTTGAGATAGATGGGAGTATGCAGTAGGTTGCAGCTGGATAGGAGGTCTTCTAATAGGACATTTTTATATGGGGTTTTGATGTGTGAGATACCCAAAATTTAGTCCAAGAAGGACTAAATAAAATGAAATGAACCATTTTTTTTAGGCCACTGGACTGAGGAAAAGCTGTGGTATAAATGTGCATTAATGTATGAGCTGTAGCCTTAGCATCAGAGAGAAAGTCATTGGAGTTGTGTTCTGTGCATCAAACGTGACAGGACTGTGGTCTGAGGCAGAGGGAAGAGGAGGAAGTAGAAAAAGAGCAAGATGAGTGAAAAGAGAAGATAGCATCATTTTTTAATTTTTTTTTTCTTCGCACAGTCCAGTTGCTCAAAAATACTTGTATTTTTCAATGTCAGTGACTGCACTTACATATATGAACAAAAATAAGACGATTAGAAGTGAGCAAACATTAAAAATATAGCTAATTGAGGCTTATATATGTACATATGCATTTATACAGCTTATTATATGTTACTAGATTAAATATTTACATTTTTGGTTTTGTTGGGTTTTTCTTAATAATAAAAGAGTCTCTGTTAACAGCAGAACAAGACACCATCCCAAACCACAAGGAAGAGGTTTACTGTTTCAGTCTGGAAGAAGCCACACAGCTACACCACATCCATTCATTCCCCTTGAAATGTAAGGAACACAATACTCTGCCAAACCTGACCAGCAGTGGAGAATGTAATTCCTTATGGCAAAGGAGCTCCCGTAAGTATCTGTTCATGATCATCCTTGTCCATACATGTCAACCACCTGTTTTACATACTTCTCCTATGTAATATAAAAAATTATTTTTCATCTATGCCTGGTCCCAACAAAGTGTATCAGCTTTCATTATGCTCCAAACCAGCAGAAACACTATTTTGCAGTGCACTGTCCATACAAACGACCTAACCAGTATAGTACTGTAGTACATATAACTATATGTACAGTATCAAAGAACAGCACAAAGCAGTTTAAGAATAGCTCTATCTATTATTTTGTGATAGCAGATGTGTTAATGAACAGAATAATGGCTCTTCCTTTTTCATAATAAAAACTGGACCCCCTCGAAGCCTTAGCACACAAAGTCTTGAGGAAATTGAGTAAATATTAAACAACACCTGCAGCCATATTTGCCTGGCACCTTTACACAATCTTCCACACTGTTATTAGAAGAGTGAAATACACAAGTACATTTATGCCTATGAATTCATTAGTACTTAAAGCTATGTTCAGTTTTGATAGTGCCCAACAGCTGCAAAATCATCCTAGTAAATCATATTGTTTCTTCCCCTTCATCCTCTCCTTTGCATTTTCATTCTAAAACTGCATCACTCCATTCTGTCACTGTTCTTTTCTACTTTGTTTTCTTCTTGATCCATTTGATTCAATAGATTATCACTATATATGATTTCCCATCCTGATTAGTTTGATTAAGCAGATAGCAGGTGCTTCAGAAGACAAAAAAATCTGACAGTTCTAACAAATAATTCCTTTAGTTGTATTACTCATGGGCTGACCAATACCATGAAGCCAAAAAGATGATATTTCCAAACTTAATGATAGTAAATATAGATATATTTTTTTAATGGTAGATGTTTTTGTTACTGAACTGCTATTTCCATTTCCAAATCCGGATAACCTCTTCAATGCCATCTGTCAGAAAGTTTCACATGCTCTACATATTCTGTGAGAAAAGGTTATTTCTTACTCTCTTCCTTTCTTGTGCTACCTGTGAAAGTGACACAATATTTGCCTGCTATTTCAAAATGAGACAAGGTGAAAGATCCTAATTACACCATTTCTATATCCTTAATTACTTTTTTGCTTTATAATGAGATCAGCTATTCCCCTTCTCAAAGATAAACACTGTCAATATAATCATTCAAAACATCATGTTGATGGATAAAAACCTAGCAATATTGTATTTTCTCTTTTTTTTTCTCCCTGTCATGAAACATGTTCAAGTTCACTGCCTTTCTCCTAATGCCACCAGTACACTTGCACTGACAGAAAATATACTGCAAAACAATGATGTTCTCAACAGTATTCTATTGACAGAAGTGGTTTTGGTCCCTCTATATGCCATCATGAAACTGACAAATAAAATTATTTTCCTTACCACTGAATAATTGAATTTTTAGGTTGGAAAAGACCTCTAAGATCATCAAGTCCAGCATGAAACCATGTACCTGAGAGGCACATCTACCTATCTTTTAAATTCCTCCAAGGTGTTGACACAACTACTTCCCTGGGAAGCCTCCTCCAGGATGTGGTGACCTTTTCCATGAAGAAATTTTTCCTAATATCCAATCACAAGTAAAGAGTGCTTCCTCTTGTTCTACCACTTGTTACCTGGGAGAAGAGACCAAACCCCAGCTTTTTACTACCTTCTTCCAGGTACTTGTCGAGTGCAACTGAAAGCCCCAGAGAAACACAACCCAACAACATAAAGGCTTGGTTGATTTCTGTGATTAAAAAAAAAGAGAAATAAATATAGAACTACAAATTCTAAGGCAGAAACTCTTCTAAAAAACTGGTTGCACAAGTATAGCTTTATTTTCTGAGACTAATTTTATCATGTGAAGAGGTGTTAGACCAAAATAGATTTGTCCATCCTTGATATTAATTGATGTCATGACATATAATAGTGATGTAGCTAAAGCTGTATCTCTGTGTATAGAAAACTGTCACTGAAGTAAAATTACTGTGGGCAATGCTACTCTGCTGGAAGAAAACAGGCCTGAAGTCTAAACCAGACAAAAGGATGTGAAATCAGGATTGCCTGGCTGCTAAGTTAGCATCAGCCTGAAGATATGTCAAGACAGGAGAAATATCCTTTTGCTGTCTTCTGTAAAGCTGACTTAACTGCAATTGTTTGACTAGCTCCAGTCATCACTTACAGTGTTTTTATAATATCAGCTATAACAGTGGGCTGTTGTTTGTAAAAGAATAGTTAAAAAGTGAGTGGTAGTCACTTTATAGAGGATGGAAATGAGTGTGATAAACATGAGGCAGAGAATTTTCTCTCATTTCTCTCAAAACTGAGAGATAGAACCTTTATATATCAAGACAGGTACCATCTGTGTAGGGCTGGATGCTCCAAGGCAAAGAGCATCATTTGAAATCCCAAGAAATCCCAATAGTTGCTGTTTTTTGTCATTTTGAGTCCAGATTGTTGTTGGCTTATATTCAGGTGGGTCCTTTCATGAACATACCAGCAGCAGCAGACATGCTCATGGACCTGCTGGGGCTGGGAGTCCCATCACAGCAGGAGGGTGAGCAGGATCACCTGACCAGCATTGTCTCCTGTCAGAAAAGGAGAAGGAGAACTTCATCTCACTTTTTTTTTTTTCAGGTAGGTTTTGGCCCCAGCTGAATGCCACAGGGAGTGCCAGGACACAGTGCAGGCCTGTGGCTCCCCAGGGCCAGAGAGGCTCAGCACCAGGGCAGCCCCAGCCCTGGGCTTTGGGACAGGGACAGGATGAGGCTCGGTAAGCCACAGCCAGGATGGACCAGGCAGAACTGCCTCAGGGCCCTGAAACAGGAGCTACCTGAAGGAGCAAGAGTGCTATCCTTTGTCCCCAGATAAGCTCAGGAAACAGGTCTAGCAGAGCTCATATGGCTGTGCTGGCTTGTACAGGGAGGAAAGTTTCAGCAAAACCTGCAGAAGATATTCTAGCTGTGCAGGTTGCTGTTTACCTCACGCAGTTTCTCTTTCTTACATTTTATTTTGTTTTATTTATTTTATTTTATTTTACTTTTATTTTAATTTTACTCCTATTTCAACAAGAACAAATATCAGTGACCCAATGCAGATCTTATCGCTCCCCTGAACATCCTTGGGGTCACTAGAAATAGATGACTTAAGAGACTGCAAGGTTGAGCTGGGGCAGGGAAAAGACTCAGGAAATAGAAGCTTGGGACTAAATAGTTATCTAATTTCTTCTTTAAAGTTATATGATTTTTTTTAATTGTATTTTTTTGCATTGGCATGTTTCCTCTGCCTTGAGGTCTGGAGGGGGAAAACGTAGAAGAAAAGAGAAAAGATGAAAATAAAGTTTACTTCCAAGACTGGAAGGGAAAGATTGCAACAGGCATTTGGAAAGAGACTGGAAAAACTCATAAGTAAAACTCTTTTTGAAGTATTAGAGCTTCTTTGTCTGAAAATATTGGCATAGGGAATGGAAATAAAATCAAAATTAAAGCCTTTGTACATGTCCTATTATTTCACATATTTAGCTGCAAGACTTCAGAAATTAAATAGCCCAAAGAAAATATGTTGGTAGAGTATTTCATACAGTTTAACAGCAACAGAAAGAATCTGAATGATTCAAAAAGCTTATATAACTGTTTTGTTTTATTCATTTACATAAATCACATTTACCGTAGGTGTTTTATTCAAAATAAAGTTTTGGGAAAATAAATTGAACAGATGAACCTAGGCAAACCTGGTGATTTTTTCATGAGTAGTGTTTGATGATAAAAGCATAAAAGCATAATGTGGTATCATTTCACCAAGGCACAATATGGATCATCCATATGGAGCAGAAGTTGATAACACTGCAAAGAAGCAAAAATAAACAGAACAGATGTACTTGTAAAATCAAGTCTGCACCCACCCTGAGTACCTGTTTCTTTGTGTAGAAACTTCTTCTGCAAGTTTGTCCCACAGTGTTGCTGGAACAGGAAACCACTCGTGGATGTGGCACTGCGCGCTCGGCTTTATGGTCTGATGGCTGTGGAGGGCAGAGCTCCCCTGGCCCCAGCGTGGGCAGCTTAGCTCCTCATCGTGCTAAGCAAGGAGACAAGGGAATGCATTTTATTTTCTATCACTCCTTTGCAGCCTTTTTGTGAAAGTACAACCTCTGTCAGACTCAAACCTCTGTAGTGCTCAGGTACTGCAGTGGTTGAGTAGAAACACATCTCTCAAAATGCACTGAGTGGTGCAGAGTCATGAGGAGACTCCTGGGCTACAAGAAGC
The DNA here is from genome assembly GCA_013396875.1 of Vireo altiloquus. NCBI lineage: Eukaryota > Metazoa > Chordata > Aves > Passeriformes > Vireonidae > Vireo > Vireo altiloquus. Next base: position 544,359 of record VZRF01005657.1, on the reverse strand, counting down.
TCTGCTGCTTAGATTTGGTCTGGCTCTTTGGAAATACTCTAAGTTTTCAAACCTTTGCTTTTATATCCTAGAGAAAATGAAACAGTTTCCATTCACTTGTGGAACGTTCACCTGTTTTTTCATCTCAGCAAATATAACAGCAATTACTTGCACAATGTAATTCCAGCCTTCATGTCACAGTGTGTCTTCCAAGCAGACAGAGCAGTTCTGTTGAGCTATCTGTGTGCTGAGTAAGGATAGCCAAAGCATCTGGGCAAGACCCTGTTTTGGCCTGGTTGGATCTTATCAAGAATCAATATTGGCTTTGTAGTTATGAATGTTCATTCACTGATGTCTCCTAGCTGACAGTGGGGCTTATTCCTCTGCTATTTATCAGCTGAGTTACCAATAGCTGTTTAGTCTTCTATACCCCTTCCTCAATAAAGAGTTGAAAATGTCCTCTTCCAGTCTCTTCCTTACAGGCCCATATTGCTGCTCCTTTAAATGTTAATGTATTTATAAGCATGCTGTGCCATTAAAGCATACATGAGAGTACTTGAAATAAAGTGACTGCAACCTCTGTCGTATGTTTATAAATGCATCAGAAAGTACTTAAAATTATATGAAAAGCTCTCAGTTGTTGTTTTCTTCCTTTTTAAAGTCCATCTCCCTTATTCCATCAGTAAAACAAGACAGATGTGAATCAGCAGCTCAGCAACTTGGTGGAATGAGCACTTATGAACCAGAATTTTAAAAAGTGGGCACACAGGAATAGGTTCTTCATGACCTAGCAAGGCAGATCATGTGGTCAACATCTGGGACATACCATACATGGACTCTGATTTAATAAACTAGTCACCCATCTGCTGCTTTCTCAGAGTGAGGAGAATAAATAGCATGCCACATCCCACACACTCCAGCTGTCCCCAGCATCCAGTGCTCTGCAGTCCTTCTAAAAATAAAAAAGAAACTTTACTGTATTTCAACAAAGATTGCTAGTCGAAAAAGAGAGGGAGACAGTGTGCAGTAGAGAGTGTTGTTTAAGACTGCCTGTAAGCGCTTCAAAGGGAAGAAGAAAGTTGTCTTCTGTTTACAAGCTGCATATGAGGGAACATTGTGCTGCTGCACCAAAAAAAGCCAACAGAACACTGGGTTGCATCAACAAGGGCATCTCCAGCAAAGATAAAGCTGTTATCTTGTTTTACACAATGCTTATCAAACCAGACCTGGAACATTTTGTTCAGTTTTGGTCCCTGTCATTCAAAAAAAGTTTGTGGACAGGCTGGAGAGGGTCCAGAGAAGGGTCACAAAGATGATGAAAGGAATGGGAAAGATGATATACGAGGAAAGGCTGAGAAAACTGGGTTTGTTCAGCCTTGAGAAGAGAAGGCTTTCGGGAGACATTATCACCATGTTCCACTATTTAAAGGATGGCTGCAAAGAAGATGGAGATTCCGTTTTTCCAAGGAGTCACAAGGAAAAGAAAAGTGATGATGGATACAAGTTACTTCTGAGGAGATTCAAACTGGACAAAAAAGGAAATTTTTTCATAATGCAAACAATCAGTCATTGGAATAATCTCCCTAGGGAAGTGGTGGATTCCCCAAATGGGACACTTTTAAGATTCAGCTGCACAGGATGCTGGGAAATCTTGTCTAGACTATGCTTTTGCCAAGAAAGATTTGACTCAATGATCCTCGTGAGTCCTTCCAGCCTGGTATTCTGTGATTTTATGATTGTGTGATTTTATGATTGTTTGAAGACTGCCTTCTCTTCAAGCACTGTTATATAACTGGCCAACACTTACATCACATGTCATTCTGTCTTTTCCAGAAGGTATTCTAGTTATTTCTCCTATGTTCTGGTGCTGGTGTGTTGATATGCAGTGGCATCACTACAAATGGGTCACTGAGTCCACAATAAATTGATTGCAGTAATGAATACTATGCAGCTTTACTCACCACATATCTCCTAGCATGAATCAGTGAAACAATACTCTTAACTGTGCTATAGTAGTGTGAGCAAGTTCTTGCCAAACTTTAGATGTGGATCCTCCTTTCTCTTAGAGAGGAGAAAGGTCTGAGGCAGTAAGTCTCTCTGTGTTTCCAGAGGGGGAATCTACAGGCAGATCATTAGAAAGAATTCAGACTGGAGAGTTCAATAAAAGTATTAGGTATAGTAGACAAATTATAATTTTCCACTCCAACTAGGGTGGGTACAGATTTAATTTATTTGTTTTTACTCAACCTTAAGATCATTGAAAATCTAGAGTATAGCAGAAAGTATTCTGTCTGAAGCAAGTCAGAATATTAGGCAAGATCTGTATTTTTATGAGATCTAGTTCTAAATTGTTTACTGATTTAGCTAATTTATAGCAGAAAACCAATAAAATTATAACAAGCATATTTCTAAAATATCATTTGGATCTGCATTGCCTCCAGAGCAAATACCATGAAGCTGATGTTACCATCATCCTGGTGCAGCACAGTGTCCTGGTGAGTGTGGCAGGAGCTCTTAGTTTTCAAGGTCTACCCACTCTGCAGTCAAGCATGCAGTAACAGCCCACAGAAATATGCACATACTTACTTCAGTTGCTTAGCTCAGAGGTGAAAAGCCTAAAAACCAGCACAGGTTCAGCCCCTGAGACCATATCCCTGACAGCCTTGTGCTGCCATGTCTGAAATTCGTTCTGTTGTACTTTCAGTATTACTGGTGTCAGGGAGAGTTTAAATGTAATACCCATTCTTTATATTTTCTAATGATAGTATAGATGTAACCAGAGTAGTTTCCTTATTTTCTTCTTTACTGAAATGTCCTCATAGATATTAATATGAAACCCTGTTTCTATACCTTTTCTGGATTTTTCAATCTGAATCATACAAAGTGTAAAATAGTGCCAGCCTACTGTAACACACTACTGTACCAGTTTAGAACTGAAAACAACCTAATTATGATAGCATGCTGCTGTCTGGAACTGGTGAGCCTCTCTGATGCCTCACTAAACACATCTTAAATGAGTCTGAACCCACACTGTGCAAAAACTTTGGGACTACATAGAGAGAGAAAATGAAAAATGTCACATGATGCAGGAGGGGTAAGGCACACAAAACCATTATTCAGTGATCACAAGGATGTCTAAACTGTATCATTCTTTCGGGGGCTTCATACCAAAATTTCTCCAGCAAGTTTTCCTGTAATTATCCACTTATCTATTTTTATATTTTAACCAACAATGTGTGTGTTTTACATTAGATCATCTCTAATGAGATGATCTAAACTCAGACTAGTTTTCCAGGAAGTAAAGTTGTAACACAGTTTTGTAATCTAACTGGATGCCTCATCTTTTCAGCTTCTGTAAAAAACTTCCTGAGAGATGGCAAGGGCTGTCACTTGCTCACACCACTGCATAACTGCAATGCAGATTCCAACACATTCAGAATGAAGAGAACTCGGACATGATGGTCTTTTATTTCCTAGATAAATAATTTAGCTACCAGCCTATGCATGATAAGTGGGTAGTGTCTCCACAAAACAATATCACACGAAGCTGATAACAATCCCGTATGCCTATTCCCTTTGCAGCTTTACTAAGGACTGAGTTCAGATTCATAGCTGGTTTTATCTACATCCCCATGAAGCATTGCTTGGACATTTTTCCTTTAATTCCTAGAAGAGAAGCTTTGAACAAATGTAAGCGATTAAACTTAAACACAACAGGAAGACTTGAGCTAAAGTTAAGGGTATGTATTAAATTCAGTGTAAACACAAAAAGTAGATGTCCTGGAGTGCTACATGGACTTAAATGAGAAACTAAATCTAACACAGGTGGAATTCTAGAAATCTATCCCCTAACACACACTCTACAGTTATAATGATGTAATGGAAAATAGGATGGCATTATCCAAGAAAACATGTAATTCCATGAAAGTATTTTACTCTAGTGGAAGAAAAACAACTTAACTTCTGACAGATGTTTAGAGGATTCTCAGCCTTGTACAAACAAGTTATTATTGGCATTGTCTAAATGTACTCATATGCCACCCTTGAAGTGTGAACACCCTTGTTAGAATTAACAATGCATTACTCTGAAGCACAAACAAGAGGGTGATTAAGAGGTCCAAACTATTACAATTCTTATTCATCATTGAGTCTTTCTTACCAGGTCATTTATTGTTTGTTTCAGTTCTATTTAACATCAGACATATAAAAAGTATCATCTGAACTTTGTACATTCCCCGTCTTCAAGGATTTCTTCTTGCAGCAAAGATATTTGCCATCTGGTGAACCTCCATACGCACAAAATTATAATTAAATTGCCCCTGGTCCCCTGCATTCTGTTTGTCAGAATGTTCTCTGAAACAGCCATGGAGTGTGTTATAAAGTTGGATTTTATTAAAGCAATTGGTTTTGTGTAAAGTTTTTTGTTTTCTGCACTTCTGCTAAAAAAGTGGCACTATGAACAACATTCTAGCCTGGTTTTAAGTTCACAAGACTTAAATGTTACATCTGAATAAAATTCTTTTTCAGTTATTCCATTAATTCGGGTTCTATAAATCTTATTGCTAATTCTTTCTTTTAAATTAGCCCTGCACCACCTTGGCCCTGCACCACCTCCTTGCAGAGATCCCTAGAAGGTCCTTACACCTCTGAAAGTAGGACGTTTTTGGAACTAATTTTCTGCCTGAAACTCCTTGATGAATTATCAGTATATAATTTGATGTGGCTCCGATATGTAAAGTAGATTATATAATGGTACCTGATATAGAGACTGCAGTCCTGGCTATGAAAGCTGAATGACAAATTCATAGCAAATGATTTATTCAATTACAAGGCCATCCATCTCCACTCAGAGAATATGAAAGAGTAGAGAAGTATTGATTTCCCATTGTCTTTTTTTACTTTGGAGACTGATTGTGATCAGCATGAGATAACTATTTTTTCCTTAATGTTTGAAATCTGACTCATGCTGGCTTTATCAGAAAAATCATAAAGCATTGTTTCTCTCCTCCCTGAATGAATGCTGTTCTTATAAGCTAGAGGCAATCATAATGAAACAATTTTTCTTTCTTCCAGGCAAGTAAATATAACAGCTAAGATATTTTAGATTAATTCTATGCATTTTCCTTTTGAATGCAGACCTCTCTTGATGTTGAGTATGAGCAGCCTATTGTTCTGAAATGTACTGGACTCCTCCATCATTGGTAGGCCTAGGGAGGCAAGACAGGGAAAAGAAAGTTCATCCTTATCACTTTTCTCACATTACTTCAAAATAGTTGTGCCTGTGTAGTCTTTGTTGTAGTCTTTGTGATTATACCTTGCTTAATTGCACCTGCGTCACAGCTGCGATAAGAAGGAATGAGAACCTCATTCCTCTGATTTGGTCAAGCATCACTTTCTATAAAACGGAATAACTGCCTTTGTGGATCACTTCCACAGACAGACAAGAAGTCGTTTCAGCAGTAAAGGGAGAGATTTGCCTGCCCGGCACAATTCTGTGCCCCAGGTTTTGCAATGGAGTAGCCATAACATCGACAGCAGTATAGTTTCCATGTTACAACCCAAAAGATACCCTCAGTCGAAAACCCCACAAATCAGTCAATTTTTTGACCTTAGTTGTGTCCGTTAGCACAAAAGGATGTGCTACATGTCATCTGTGTGCCAGGACTGCTACCGAGGGCATGAATGGGCACTATCCTTGCTGAGAACATAGTGTGGCCTTTGCCAAGGTCATATTCCTGGTTCTGCACTAAGAAAAGCTTTTCCTCTTATTTCCACTTCCATGCCCAGACTGCGTCCCTGGGACTAAAATACTCTGCATTTTTTGTTATCACATTGGTTTTTGTTGCTTCTTTCCCGTGGAGTAGCTTCTGGTAAATGCAATCAGCACTCTCATCCTGGGCCTCGTGCTCTTCACCTTGCACGACACAGACCATCAGCTTGACCCTCTCACTCTGCTTCGTCTGAAGGACAGCCTTTGCTGCCTATAATGACAGTGCTTTAACCAACCCAAGGTCAGGGTCCCATGGAGTGGAAACCCTGGAAGTTTGTCAAGGTTAATGGTTTATATCATGTAACCATTAACATTTATTAGTAACACGAAAGGATTTTCTAGGGACTCTGCAGCATAGACTTTGCTGCCTAATTTTCTCGGGACTCTGCAGCATAGACTTTGCTGCCTAAAGATCCTCAGATGCTGTGAAGAACAGAATCTCAAAACCTTTCTCTGTTCTGCATAACAGGCAAGAGCACAAGGAACTGCACACCCATAGCTGGAATAATTTCCCCTATTTCAAGGCAGAATAAAGAAATACAGAACTGTGCATACACAGGACTTTGCCTCTTGTTCTAAGAAATGCACAAACAAAAGGTGTCCTTGCTCTGTTTTTCTCACTGCCATTAATGCACCTTCCACATTAATACTGGTTTAGTTGCTAGGAATTAGCAATACATTTCAGGCACATTTCAAAAACTAGGAAAAAACAGTCTTCACATACACTGAATAAACAACTTTTGCATGAATATCCTACACTTCAGTTGCCTCAATACAGTAGAGGTTTATTGACTTACTGCAAGCTACATTTGAATGATTGCTTCATATATTATGATATGCAACATTACATCCTGTTTCTTTTCTATTTCTATAGCCCAAAGACTTATTGGAATCGGTGTGTCTCAGACTCATAAAAAATACATGACTTTAAAAAAAGATTATTATATAAAAATCCACCAACCTTGAGAAACTGCAGAGGTGGGGGATTTTTGTGCTGGAATTCATTTTACTTTGCTAACATTATCCCTATGTATCTTCAGTTTGAAAGTACAATCTGGCAATTTATAATAAAGAGCCATGAAACAGCTTTCCAGAAAGGAATTAAAAAAAAAAAAAAAAATTAAAAACTCCCAGAAATCTGGATGCCTGATTGCAAGTGAGAGTAATATACATCAGAGCTGGTGGAGAAAGAATTCAAATAATAATCTCTAGTATATAAGGAATCTGCTACTTAGTCAATAAAAGATGGGTAATCTTCTCCCCAGAGCTTTGCAATATGAACAGAAAATAACCAAAGTAAAATGTTTTACATGATGCTATTTTGTGTGATTATTGAGTGAGCCAGAGAGGCAGATGAGAAGCAGCACTCCAAAAGGGAAATATTGTCACTAAGGGAGAACTGTCAGACTACTGAGATGGATGTTTCTTCCCAGCAGCTGAGTGGTAGGGTACTGAAGAGTTGGAGGGCAGAGGTAGGGCTTAGGTCAGAGCAGTAATCAGAATCAGTAGTAAGGCAAAACACCATTGCTTTACAATGTAAGATCCCCCACCCAAAGCAATCATATTTGATATTTTAACCTAAAATTTTACAGCCAAGGAAAAAAGATTTACTTCTTTTACAAATATATATAAATGCACCTATTTAGTGCAGGTGCTGGATTTAGAAGCTAATAAAAATCTGAAATAGTACCTGAGAATCTAGATTCCAAAATACATTCTCTGCACTAAGCTAAATATTTCATAGGTTTTAAGTGCAAAACTCTCATTTTGTTAGGGACTATACAGCTCTGTAAGAAAGTGATTTCTAAGGCTCATATTCTTTATCAAAACCCTTATAATATTCTGATCTAATTCTAGTGAAGTGTCAAAGCTAAGTCCATACAATTAGATGTTTGTAGAGGAAGTTGAAGCTGTCAAATTAAGAAATGGATCACTGCCTAATTTCTTGCATTTAAGCTTTTTCAAGAGCTTTTATAAAGCTTTGAAGGAAGTATGGGTGGTATTTAATCTCGTATTACTCTTAAGTAACAGACGTATCAAGGTGAAGTTGTGGTACCCCTATGGCTTACCATGTCTCCAACAGCCTTGCTCCCTCTTTATGTTACTGCCCCGTTCTGTTGGGTAAGCATCTTATGAAAATCACTCTCTAAACGCAAGTTAGACCATATTAACACCGTTGAATTATACAGGGTATAAAATAGACCTTTTCTAGAATAGTGTGTTTGAATGGAAGTGAGTTCAGGTGCACACGCAGTAACCCTCAAAAGAACCTTATGAGCCGATATAGGTGTGAGCCAAAAGATATGTGGCCATATCCCACAGTGCCTGCTGTCTGGAGTAGACAAAGTGCATCCTGTTGAAACTGGGCTACTGTGCAATACAGTCACCTACTCAGAGAACAAACTTTAAGAACCACAACTTTGGGCTTGTGATACGCATAGTAAGAAGGGTCACAGATGCTTCCAGTCACCTGTTATTTGGTTTGCTTCAGGTTTTAAGTTATCTATTTCAAAGACAAGAGACCTCACAGACTGGAAGTGCAGAAGGTGCTGCTGCATTAATTCTTTGTTCCTCATCCATCAAAATGGGGAATTATAATCTGAACGCCTCGGAACTGTAGAAGGAAGATAGGTGCCTGTGGAGGGCTGTGAGCCCTCGGTGCAGGAGCCCTTAGCACTCCCATGGAAGAGTGAGGCTGGAAGGCCAAAAGAATCTCCCCAGAGATAAGCAACTGTCCTCAGGGTCATGGTGGCCAAAAGAGCCACCCCCAACTTGCCTTGCTTCTTCATGGTGATAGCCTGTACTCTGCTGGCTAATTGGTTTCCACCCCACCCTTGATGGGCCCATTGAGCCCACCCCCTGCTTTTTCCATATAAACCCCTGCTTCTACCCCTGATTCCAGGGAGCTCTTGTCTCTGGCCTGTTCTTCCCAGGGCTGCTGGACAATAAAGGCTATCTCTGTGGAGCTGCCATACGAGGCTCCTGTCTCTCTGTCCCAGAGCTTGCCTGGGTGATTTCACAAAGAGCTGAACCACGAAGAGCTGAAATCACTTGCAGCTGAGAGGCTGCCACACTTGCTGAAATCACCCATTGCCCAGGGAGGTTTGCCACTTCCCCCCTGGAAAGGCTTTTCTCTGTGGGAGGCTCTCTCTAGGAAGGTCATGGCACACCAGGCTGACCAGCACCAGACCCCTGAAGCAACAGGTGCCTGGATGCTTAGACATGGACAGTAGTAGAAATGTAGGGGCCTTTTCTAGAGTTGTAATATTAAAAGCTTTTGGGCATGTAGGAAATTTGGCATTATGTGTGAGTTACGCTATTTGATTGAAAGGCAATATTCGAAAACACAGGTAAGTCCATTTAAGACTTCACTCACACTACTCAAAATGTCAGTATTTTAACATTTTTAATTCAACTGAGAAAATGAATGAAAATCAATGAGTCATTTCTCATTAAGAATGTATTTAAAAGCCATCAAAAAAGTTTAGTAACAGGTTGTCATGGTTTAATCTCAGGGGGCAATTAAGCCCCATGCAGCCACTCAGTCACTCCCCAGAAGTGGGATTGGGAAGAGAATCAGAAGGGTAAAACACAGAAAACCTGTGGCTTGAAGTAAAGGAAGTTCAATAGGGAAAAGTGAAAGCCACCCACATAAGCAAAGCAAAACAAGGAATGAATTCACTACTTCCCAAGGCCAGGGAGGTGTTCAGCCATCTCCAGGAGAGAGGGGCCCCACAGAAAGAAAATAGATTAGCTTTCTTAACATGGAAGCATTTTTATTCCATAAAATTACTCACATGTATACTCACTTGTATAGATTAAGTAGAAGAGCAAACAAAATATTCAACCAGTATATCTGCACAAATTTGGTGTCTCTCAAGAAGACACCATTTCCTTGCCAAAAAAGCTGAACTTGCGGTCTAACTATTCCTCTCAGGGTTGGTATATAATGAAGTACAAACTCCTTTGGGAGTTGGTTTTGCTGCTGGAACTCAAACTAGAACAAGCAGGCGCTACAGTGAGATAAGGAATACTCCTGCTATGCTCCACAGCTGCATTGTATGTCTGCAGTCTGCAATGTGAAATAGTCTTTCCTCCCAAGCACAGGCAAGGTGCCAAAAAAGCTCTTGCATGTATCTTTTGTGCCTTTGCTGTCCAAAGAATGTGGTTATGTGTTTCGTCGAAGAAATGGATCCGTAGGGGAATGGAACTGATTATGGGGAGCTGCAGGTAAGGAGCAGACAGAAAGTGTGTTGTAGTCATTCAGTCTGCGTAGTCCTTAGAATGGAGAGGGCACACAAACAGATTGGAAATTTCAACATACAATGCTTAAAACCTCTGAACCTGGGCCTTATTCTTGTCCATATTTAGCTATTTATCTGCAATGCTTTTGATAGCTCAAAGTTTACTTTTTGTTCATACAGCAACAACTGTAAGGGAAGATGCCTCACTTTTCCAGCTCAGCAAAGCAAATCTTGTAAGACCTGTAGCAGAAAATGTAAGCCATAATGACTGATGCTTTAAAAAAAAAAATTGCTTTTCTTTATGTCTCTGAATTTTAATAAAGTTTTATTTGAACTTTGTTTATTTTATTTATGATTTCCATTTCTCTAATATCAAATCTTTTGCAATATTTTAAGGGGATGAGGGAATTTTAGTCAGGGAACTCAGTTTCAGGTTGTTTCAGAGCTAGACCTAACAGTAAGAAGCAATGATACAGAGTAGACTTACCTAAAGATATCAAACTTGTTTGTGCTAAAGATGTCTGCATTAAACACCTAAATGTTTTCTATAATGAAATCAACTTTCTAAAAAAACCTGTTGGAGTTCCCTTATCTTGAAATCAGCCCCAATGGAGGTGGATTAGGGAAGCCTAGTTTCTACCTACATTTTAATTTGCATAATTTGAGTAGTCAGTTATAAGCTGCTGATTATTACTCTTGGACTTCCACAAAAACAAAAAAATAAAAAGAAATGACAGGAAGAGTTAAATACATAAAGGAATACAGGAACATAGCTGCATTAAAGAGTAATACCTTACCAGTGAGACAGCAGTAATGCAAATAATATAATCATGTTTCTATCAGAAGTCAAGGTCATCAGAAAAGTGTTTTCTAAGATGAAAAATGTACTCGGTAACATTCCATTACAAGTATAAGAAGTAGGTTTTATTGTTCTCTTTATAACACAATCTTACTGCTCTGTAATAGTGATCTAATCACGGACATTCTAATATTTATTCCTTTTTAAAAACTTATTTCTGCAAAATATACAGAGCAGATAATGAGTCAAGTTGTTGCTAAGTGGTACAGAGGAGTTTAAGTAAGTCAGTTTGGGAATGAATTAAGTGATAGAGAACGTAAATAATAGATAGTGATTTTAAAGAGAAATCAGGCCAAGAGAAGTTTGTTAAGAACAAAGAGCTCCTAAAGGCAAACCCAAAGAAAATGAAAGTGCAAGCAAGTCATAGGGAAATCTAAAAAAAAAAAATCAAGATAACACAAAAATAGAAGTTATACTTTTAAGATTTACAAAGAGGATCTGGGAGGCCTAATTTTTTCGTTCATTCTGAAGCATCTTATAATTACAACTCCTTTCAAGAAAAAAAGGCGAGGACTAAAATTAGAAATCAGGTGGTTTTCAAACCACTCAGGAAGGCATCCCTATAAAACAAAGAATGAATTTTGTTATTTATTGTTATTTAGAGTATGTTCAACTGAGAAGTGATCTAAAGAAAAAGCTAGAAATTAAAAAATCCAAATGAATCTTTTAAGGTATACAGTAAATTCAAATCTATATTGAAATATAAAGACATGAGAACATTAGATTACAAATTATATAGAGGATGGTAGAGAACTTTGCTACTAAAGTTTATCTTTGTTCCGTTCTGTATCTGAGAAGGTAGCACGGCAGCCATGAAAACCATGTGTGAGGAAAAATCCTTAAGTTAATCAAATTCACCTGATTAATTAAATTTTGACTAAGCCTTATGTGTCTTAAGTATTTCCTGAAACATTTGCTTAATTTATCCATGGAAAAGATGGATAAAGATCTTCAGTGATAGAACCTGAGTGATCAAGCTAAAACATCAAAATTAGACAACAGACTTTCTTTCTGGAAGCTTTGGATTTACCAATTTATTTCTACTGACTAGAAAATAACCAAAAAATTTGGCCAAATATTTATGAGCAAATGCTTTGTGAGGCATTTGAACTTACATAAATCAAGCGCAGTAGAATTTCACTTTAGAGTTAGTTTATATTGGTAAAAATTCTGATGTTATTAGACTTCTTAAACCTGTTTACATGCACAGTTGAGACAGAATTACACCAAAGACAAAATGTTTGACCATAAACAAGTGATGGAAGTGGGAGATACAGTATAATCCAAAAACAGAGGAGTATTTAACAGAGAAGTAGAACAGTTTCCTCAGTTCATGTCGTTGTCACTTTTGTGGATAAGATTTTTTTCTAAGCAAAAATTGATTATGTGGAGTCCAAATGCACCTTTAAAAAAGTACATTGCAAAGGAATGAAATAGCAAATAATGGCTATGTATTGTCACCCTGACTAGGTATCTGGTAATATTTTTTTTCAGGAGATATCAACATGTACCATTTTGCAATGTGTATTCAAAGGTATATGTACTCACAAAAGTGATTTTATCAAAGAAATTGGACTATTAAGCTATGTTAGTTTCTCAGTAAGTTCACCTTGCTAAGCTTCCTAGCAGAATTTTTAATGAGACCAGAAGGAATTGTTCCTTTTTGTCAATCCTTCCTTTTCACTGTGAACTTTAAAATTCCCTAGTGGAAGTAGAACACAAGAAAAAAATTCATCGTATTCCTTAAAATGCTTTAAGCTATCAATAAACCATCAGAACACGAGTAGGCTGCTGATTACATAATCAAACTTGCAATGTACGCATTATATTTGTTTTCAAAAAGCCCTGTTCTCTGACAAATTATAACTAATTCTTTTTCAACCATGTAAAATAAAGAGTTATGTTAGGAACTCAGTTAAATTTCTACACTGCAACGCAGAGTAATACAGTAGTTAGCTTTAGTAAACTAAAGTAATATAGTGTCTCAAAAATGTCAGTATTTTTAGTACATATTACACCAAAAGCATAGCGGAAGAGTAGAAGTAATTTAGGGTAAAATAACTAGTGCGTGGCAAAGCTAACAAACAATGTTAAGCCTTTGATGTGATACATCACACAGTATCCATATGGCAATGCATAGTTATATTAATGATTCCAAATAAGATTGAACTGATTATTACAGCCGTGTTAGATTTCTTTCTTCACACATTTTCTTAGCAATTGTTCTTGTGTTCTAAGAATACAATGGTGTCACCAGCTGGATTAGGTGTTCTTGGTCTGCTGTTCCCAAAAGAATACTATTTATGGTTTTAATTAGATTATTTCAGGATCAGGATGCCCTAAAGCATTGAAATGGAAAACAAAGAGGTGAAAATAAAACAAAGGTAGAATTATACACTTAAAAAAGAATAAAACAGAGTGGGGGGAAAGACCATCTTATAATACTTAAGGAGAGGCTGGGTTAAGGTATGCTGAGTAGATAAAGTGGCTGTAAGACGTGGATCAAAGGAGGAGAATTTATTGAGCAAGGGTCTTAAAAAGAAGTCTAAGATGGCTTTGAAAAATAGCAGAAGAGTTTTATGGACTCTGCAGATTGCAGGTTGCAAATTGTTCCGGGTCTGTTTTGGTACAGAATTCCCATTGCCCAAGGAGCTCCATACACAGAACAGAATGGCTCTCTGGGCTCAAGCATAGTCTTGCTCTATTTATTGTCGATGAAAGAGCATTTGCGTGAAGACCCTCAAAGTCTTTAAGAAAAAACAAACATACTTTTACTGCAGCAGCTTAGAATTTTTTTAAACATACTTTGTGCAATTCAAGTTGAAAATTGTAAGATGAGGCAGATGCAATTTAGTTCATTTCCCTTGAAAAGAACCCTAAAAGTAAAATATATTGCTTAAGCAGCAGGCACCTTTTCCTTTTCAAGCTGCTTCTTATGCCTCAAGCAGGATGCTTATAGTCTGAGCATTTTTATTATAACAAAAAAAATTCCAGAACAATGCCAGAGACTCCAGCAGCTGTGAGTCAAAACTAAATATCACATGGGTGGGATTGCTATAGTTACTAACTCAAATACATCAGATACAGAACGAGTCCACTCTCCAGTTTATCTTTCACCTGAGGTAAAAGTTGTGATCACTTTCTCTGTCAAAGCTTAATAAAGAATATTAATAATAATATGATATTATTAATAATATATCCAATAATATAAAAATATCTCTGCTTATAGGCATTTAATATTCCATAGCTATAAATTATATTGTATCAGGAAAGAAGAGAGGAGTTGGTGGCTGATAATAAAGAGGCACAAAAAAGTATCACGAGGTCCCTGCTTCACTTCAGAACAGGGTTAAGTTCCTCTTCTGTTTGCAGAAGGAAATAGACCACTTGTGGCTTCTGATAGTCAAGACAAAAAACCAAACTAACCTCCTTCAGTAGCAGGTCTTGGGAAAGCAATGAAATCATAGCAGATGGCAAACACCACAACTCTGGGACCTTCTCAGGGGACAGTCTTTGAAGCATGTTGGCTCTGTGGGCACCAGCTGGCAGCGATGTCCTCAGCCAACCTGAGACCTCCCTCCGCTGTGCTCAGGACCCTGTTTCAGCCCCATAAGGGCCATTCGGGGCTCTAAGTCCCTGTTCTGGCAGTGCTGCAGCAGAACTGGCCTCCACCCCATCTTTCCCCCATCCCCTTTTGCCAAACTTCATCACTTGCCATGCTGGAGGCTGTTGATGAACCAACCTGTGCCCCATGATGAGGGCATGGCCAGTGCTGGGACACCCTCAAGCCTAGCTGCCCAGCTCTGGGAAACTTGCTGGGCCATACTGTTCTGGACAGACACCGTCACAGAGAAGGTGAACAACAGGGTAGGTCACCATGTCTAGCAAGTAATTGGCAATAATTCAGTGCAGAAATGGAAGACAGCTTTGAATGCAGGGATTTTACTTGCTTTAATTTTCTTCAGTGTTTTCACTAACGATCTGGTGAAAGCAATAAAAGGTGTGATTATTAAAAGTTTACTGGGGCTACCTAGGGGGAAGGACTACATGTTGGTTGGAAAACAGCATTAGGATTGAAAAGGGTTATAACCGTATTTTACTAAAATTGGGATACAATTCACTACAAAAAAATGAAAGGATCTGTGCTTAAGTAGAAACCACCAGATGAAGAAAAGGATACAGAACATCAGTCCCTTGGAAAAGAATCTAACGACAAGGGTGAAAGAGAGATGCACTGAACTACATCCATGTATAAGGGCACTGAGAAGGAGGTAATCATCATACAGAAGTATTCCTGGCAAGATATTTTATGCTTCATGTGGCAGAGTAGAAGACTCAAGCTGGGGTGTGGCTACAACACAGGCAGTCTAAAGAAGAGTAGTGCAAATGACCAGAGGTTTAGAAAACATGATCTATGAGGAATTATTCAAGGAGTAGAAATTTCTCCCCCCTTAGAAGACTTGAGGGAGATCGTGATGAAAAACCTTCAAGTATGAAATTCTGTTGTAAAAAAGTGAGAAGGTATTCTATGTCTGTAGAATAAATTGTGACAAGAAGCAATGAAGCTGAAAATTCAAACTGTGAAAAGTTAAGAAAAATAGAGGGCTGAGTATTTTGTTTTGAGTCTCTTTGCCACTGAGGTCTTTAGAAATATGCTAGACAGCCATCTGTCAGGAATGATAGCATATATAGTTAACCTTGTCTTTGGGGATGGACTGTCTCTTAGAGACCCTTCCAATAGTTTTTTAATATAGCTATTGCCAAATCCCAGCAGATCTTTAATGGGAAGTTTGGCAAGATAGTATGTACTGCAGTATCTGTAGAACAAATACACAACATCTAGAAATATGGTCTAGTGAATTTTCAGATTATTGTGTAGGACTTTGCACTTAGCTCTTGTTGCTGCTACACATTGTAGTGTAAAATAAAAGACAAAACATATTATTGGTTTACAATGGCAGCTTAATACTAAATTAGCAGTACAAGGTTTTCTGGAGAAACAGAAATTCAAGGACATTTGAAGGACAAAGAATGTCAGATAAAATGTTTTTTACTGCTACAAACCCCATGACAGAATTTATTTGGAAGTATCAAAGACAACTTCAATGACACATTGTGAAATGTAAAGAAAGGCTCGTAGCTACTCTGTGCTGAATACAGCATTTCTGGGATGAAGTTTGTTTTTTTGAACAGTAAAGAAAGAAAGATTTGTGGAAGGAACAGTATTAGAAAACAAACTAAATTTTAAAAAGAGTAAAGCATACAACACAGGGGAGCTGAGTGTCAATTTTTTTAAGAGATTGTCCACTGAGAATTCTCTTTCCTTTTTATGTCAAAGGCAAGAAAGCAGATATCTAAGGTTGGATTCTTGTTTCTGCTCTGCTTCTGGTCCTCTGATGAAAGATTTATTAAGTTTTGCAAAACATAACAAGTATTTGTTTTGGTGATGGGGGTCAGGGGGTTTAGATAATACAGAGCTGGAACTGGTTTTGGGATATACATGACTACTGAACAGTGCCCTGTTCTAGTTAAGCTCAAGGGAAGATCTCAGCTTGAGAAGGCCAGTGTGAGTCCCATACCAGCTAAATGTTTTAGAGGACTGTTTCAATCACATTCGGCAAAATGAATGTCAGAATGTAGAATAATGTAGCAATTTACATAAAAGAAGATTTGGGTAAACTCTAAGAGGCTTTGGAGCCACACTGAAGAACAAACAGACAAGCTACTGTTTAACAGATGTTGGACAATTCACACAGATTTCTACATCAAAAACCAATTTACCCCACAACTTGCAAAATTGCTTTGAAGGCATTAGTTCTGTCAGAAAGCTCAGCTGCAACAGCAGTGCACAACTGTAATGGTGCTTTGTAAATGGCAGAACTGCTATAAGATCACTTACATGTGGGTCATTGCAGCTAAAGCAGCAATGTTTTAAGGGAAGGGATGGGACACTAGGCAGCAGTTATTCAGTGTGTCAAGAGTAAGACCAAATGACACAGTCTATAAGGTTTCAGCATAAAGAGTGCAGAAGGAAGTGGTTGGGTTAAAAAAAGACAAAAGCAACAGCCCATGTGTATGGAAAATCTCATTGGAATCAGCAAGGTGGCACAGAGCCAACAGCAGGACTAAGAATGCTCTGGATACGTGCATCTGATCTGGACAGGTTGTGATTCCAGATGGCCAAAAGACAAATCACATCCAGTTTCAACATTTTAAATGTTTAATTTTATTAAAAAATCCTAATGGAGCTTTTCTGAGCAGGAAATGGCATGATCACTGCTATGCGCGGCTCCAGGTGGGAAAGAGTGCATTATTGTCATTTTTATTTTGAGCGAAGTCCTCCTGGTGTGGAACAGCTGCATGGTCCCTAGGCATCCTGAAAGGTGGCACTCCAACAGGATGTCTGGAAGCACGGCTGGCGTGTCCCAGAAGGGGCTGCTCAAACCAGCTCTGCACAGACGGCTGGGAAAGTGCTAGTTCCCATGTCGGTCACTCGCGTTCGGAGTGCCAGCTTGGACGCCAGTCTGTCAGAATTTAAACTGCCTTCACAAAAGGTATGAACTTTATACATGAGAGGAGTAGGCAGCCTGCAAGGGACCCAGCAGGGATGCTTTCCAAAATAATCTAAGGCATTGGAAAAAAATAAAAGTAGAAAAGGTTTTTATTACTAACATGGAAGTAAAGTTTGAAAATTGCAAAATAGAAAAACATCATCACTGGATAAGTTTTCTAAAAGCAACTTCTTACCATTCACACGAGGCAGAACCCAGAGTGCACTAGATATTTAAAGTGGTATTATGATGCTAAAAATCCTTAGGGATTTCTTAAAGGGAAAAAGTTATTGACAAAAACTTATTTGGACTTTTTTTCTGTTCCATTCCTTCCTACACTCTTTAATCATGTTCTTCTTCCTTCTAATTAAAGGCCAATATACTGCAGCTTAATAACTGTCCACGATTCACTGAGAAAGAGAATGAGCTGTCTTATTCTACGTAAAATCATCCATGAACCTCCATCTCATCATCCTTTATTTTTAGAAGCAGGCTTGACAGCTCCTCTTCTGGGCCTTGCTGGCAGCATGTTAGATCTTTCTCCTCTGTGCATTGCACCTTGGTCAACACCAGCACAGAGGATGCAGAGCACATGACATTAAAATGGAGCAGGGCAAAAAAAGGCTAAGGGTCCAGACTATTAAACCTCACCAACTGGCCACGTCTGCCTGAGGAGATTTCTAGAATTATCTTTAATTAGAGGCAACAATTCTGTTGTCAGAAAGAAGAGATGGATATGAGATTTGAAGCCCTTAGCCCCAGATGTGCTTTGCAGCTGGCAGGTAGAGCAAAAAACGCTTTTTCCAAAACCAAATAGCTACCTGTGGAAGGGCTTTGAGTTCTCTCTTTGCAAGACATAGCCACCAGATGTCATAGAAAATAGCTTGAGAGTTTTAAGGCAGCAGGGAATATAGAATTCATCTTTTCTATAGTGATTTGCTTCAGCAGTTTTATCAGTGTCAAGCTTAAGCAGAATGAGATGTCAGCAGTTTACTAGGTCTGTGGAGGAACATTGTTCTTACACATAAGCATGGTGTCTGTGTCTTCCTGTGACACAACATTACAGGCCTCTTTTTATCTCAGTGGTTGCTAATAAATAAATTATTAAATAAATAAAGCCAAACTCTCCACACCACAGGTTAGAATACTCACTGCCAATGAGTATAAATATAAACCCAGAGGACTCCTTTGAGTACATGGGTCAACCATTCAGTCATATCTGCTAAATAGCTGTAAAGCAGCAGCAGCGATGTGCCTGCATCACCTTACTTACTTAAACATAAGCCATGAATGTCCTGCTAGAAGCTCTACTGTAACAAGTCAACCTCTAAATTAGCTTGTAGATCCATTAGACCCAGAGCTTTGTTTATATTAGAAATGCCAGAGACATTGTAATTTGCTGTTCTTTTTAGTTATGAATACCATAGATTGCAAGAGAAGTGGAACAACACTGAACAATAAATGAAATTAGGGAACAGTTAACATCGATCAGTTTATGTCTGTTGCCAAGGGCAATCTTGATGCACCTAATTTTAAATTCTATTGAACAAATTAATGTGTAATTTCCTTATCATGAACAGTGCCTGATCAGAAGAAGCTTCAAGATGTAAGGAGTGCTAATGGATCTTGAAATTGGATCCTAGCCATGGCAATGAGCCTGGAGCCGAGCATCACCAATAATGGATGGTCTATAAGTACAGTGTGAAGAGATAGCACATTGGATATAGACACTTCTTCATGCTGTATTTTCTTTATCAACATTTCTTGTCTTTAGAGCATCTCTACCTTCAAAAAAATTTCTTAAAAGATTTTTAAAAAGATTTTTTAAAAGATTTTAAACACTTTAAAGATTTTTTTTAAATGCCATCAGGATTATTTATTTATCTCTGTTTTTTCTATTCCCTTGCACTCTTCCTCCTTTAGTTTATTTTAAAGGCACCTAAAATACACTTGAAGAATTTTAGGAATCATCTGTGTCAATTTCTGTTAGCAGCAGCAATCAAAACTGCAATTTTTGTGTGACCAGACAAGTATGTGTTCAGGCATGCACACAAACATACCTGACTGCTGAACTATCTTATTGTAGCTTATTTGTGATTTTGTGAAGGAAACAGAGCAAAAGGATGAAAAGGGAAGATGCTGTTAATTAGAACCTCTTGGTAAAAAATCAAAATCATCTCTTCCTCTTTTTTTTTTTTTTTAATATGAGACACATAGAAAATTATACCAGAAATGCACATGTATTTCAACTGCATGTTGTTATTTTTGAACTGGGTTTTGTGACTGAAAATTATTTTTCTTTCACTGGCAATATAAAGGGCTTTAAATCTTCATATGGAAGTTGGACTTTTCATAAACCCTTCATGATAAGTCAATTGCATGTAACATAATTTCTTTGAAGAAACTAATAAATAGGAATGACTTCCACAGTTTTTTTTAATAAGCTTGTTTTACAAGCACATTTTCACAATATCTCCATAAATGTGATTCCTACTAAGAAAAGTTAGAGTAATTTTCTTCTTGTTCTGGAGATCTTTGTTTCTTTTGTGATGGAAAAATTCAACTCTAATAGAATCCAAAATAATTATTTGATATCCTGGATACACAAACCTACCTACCAAGACTGAACACTGGGAGGACAAATGGCAATTTTGACAGAAGTAATTAAAAAATTTAACTCACATAAATCCCTATCACCAGCATATATCATAGGGCAGAACTGTAGAATGAAGGATAAAAAGGAGGAGAGAGAATGCACAAATGTGAATGTTGAGGGCTGAAGAGAGTAAGAGTGGTAGGGCACAGAAATGGCTTTGATGCACAAACAATGATTAGCTTTGATTTTCATTGTTCTGCAGGTTTTCTCCGATCATACTGCAGAATTTGTTCAAGCATCAATATAGCTGTTGTGTATTGAGAAATGACCCTATTAGCTGAGCGTGTTTCACAATTCTTATTGAGAAATTGATTTTTGATTTCTCCAGAGAAGGTAGCTTTTGTGATTACATTTTGCTATGATGTTATTTTACAATGCCACATATAATATACAATAGACCAAATATCTTCTTTACCAATGGTAAATACTCACTGCCACCCATCAGTATCAAAGTTGTTTTATATATGGTCATAACTGAGAAGCTAAGCAACATTCTTTTTCACTAATTCACAATAACCATCCTTTTTGATGTATTCTTTAAACATAGCCCAGAGAGGTAGACTGTTTAAATAGAATGTGAGATCTGTTCCATGCAGGAAGAAAAAGTATTCAAATGACCCTTCATTCAGCAAAAAGCAATCTTGTAAATTTTTTTACCTGTTTTTATTACTGATCAAAATGATGCCTTCTCAATCCTTTTATTCTCTACAAGTTTGATTTCTCATTGGCTATTGTTGCCGGTAATTATTCCTTCAGCTTTCTCTCCAGGACCTTCTTTTCTGATACTTCAACTTCCAGTTTTGCCAAGAGTTTTGCTTCATTAATACACTATTCATATCTATATATTATCTCTACGGTCCTGGTTGCTCTCAATGAATAAAAATTATAGTTCTGGTGATGTGTTCTTTGGTTGATTACAGATTAACACCCTCTGGTTTGAGTGAAAGAGTCCAAAATGATACAAGAGGAACTTGTAGCCCAAAGCCTCTGACACAGCTAATATGGGAGGATGATGTGCTGTTGAAAATAAATATCTCATAGTTGGAGATACTGAAAGCCCCTCACAGAGAACAGCACAGTTCTGCATGGAAGAGACTCCTTGAGGGAGTGGAAAGTACACTAAAAAATTTGTGTAGACATTTGCTAGGCATCAGGGTTTATATTTCTGGTTTCCTAGAATTCCTAAAATAATCCATCACTAGTTGTTCAATAAATAACTCCTGAGTTCACTTAGATGACTGTGTCTTCACAGAACATGCTGAGTTGGAAGGGACGTAGGTAATCAAGTCCAAATCCTGTCCATCCACAAGATCATCCCTAAGAGTCACACCACGTTCCTGGTAGTGTTGTCCAAATGTTTCTTGATCTCTGTCAGGTTGGTGCTGTGATCACTTCCCTGGAGAGCCTGTTCCAGTGCCCAAACACCCTCCGGGTGAAGAACATTTTTCTGATATCCAACACATCTTCAGGCCGTTCTCTCAGGTCCTGTCCCTGGTCACCACAGAGAAGAGATCAGTGCCTGCCCCTCCTCTTCCCCTCACAAGGAAGCTGTAACTGCAGTGAGATCTCTCCTCAGTCTCCTCCAGGCTGAACTGACCAAGTGACCTCAGCTGCTCCTCACACGACTTCACCTCAGGGCCCTTCACTGTTGTGTTTGCTGGCTACTGTTGCAAGCCGCAATGGCAACAAGTGCCAGGGAGCGTCTGGGCCTGGCCGGCTCGGCCCACGTGCTCCATGCTTTCCTTCTGAAGGCATGGTCACAGGGCCCTCACCAGCCGGGGAGCCTTCAGGCTAGCTCAGGCATCTTGTGCTCTCCGCAACCACACAGCGACAAAGGAGATGAGAAGAGACCTCTGCGAGGCGAGCATGGAAGATCTTTATTGACATGCTGCTATCCAGATGTCCAGGGGCAGAGGCAAGGGCAGGCAGAGGGTCTGGCGTTTTATCAGGACCTGGGAGAGGGGTGGAGCTGGGACCTCCGAGAGACCAATAGGAGGAGTCCGAGGGAGTGGCCAGGGTTTAGCCGGGAAGAGGGTAAAAGGGGGCAGGGGAACACAACACTTCACCATCCTCGTTGTCCTCCTTCGGACACTCTCTAATAGTTTAATGACTGTCTTACATTGTGACACCCAGAGCTGCCCCCAGCACTGGAGGTGAGGCTGCCCCAGTGCAGAGCAGAGCAGGACAATCCCCTCCCTTGACCGGCTGGAGATGCTGTGCCTGATGTCCCCATGTTACCCCAGGTGACTCCTGGCCCTTCTGGCTGCCTGGGCACTGCTGACTCAGATTCAATTTGCCACTGATCAGTACCCCAGGTCTCTTTCCAAGGAGCTGTTTTCCAGTGTCTCATTCCACAGTCTGTCCATACATCTACAGTTGCCACATTCCAGGTGCAGAATCAAATGCATTTTTCCTTGTTGAACTTCATCTGATGATTGCCTGGCCCCTTAATTTCCGAGGTCTCTCTGCAGGGGCTCCCTGCCTTCAAGGGAGTCAACAGCTCCTCCCAGTTTTCTACCATCTGCAAACGTCCTTGGTATCCCTTCCAGTCCTGGATCCAAGTCTTTTTTAAAGCTGTTGATGAGCACAGAATTGAGGATGGAGCCCCGTGGAACCCCACTATTGACAAGTCACCAGTCTGATGTCACCCCATTCACTATAACCCTTTGTGCCTGGCTGATGATCCGGTTGCTCATCCTTCTTATGATGCATTTATCCAGCTGTGTGCTGGACATTTGTCCACAAGGATGCTGTGAGAGACAGTACCAACAGCTTTACTGAAATCCAGAAGCATTACATCAACTGGCTTCCCTTGGTCAGCTGAGTGAGTTACCTTGACATAAAACAAAAGTCGTCATAAGCAGGACTTTCCTTGCATGAAGCCGTGCTGGCTGTGACCAGTTACCATATTGATTGGTAAAGGAAATATTGAAGTCTTAATGAAATCTAGAACAAAGTTAGAACTCAGACAAAACTCAAACTTACTGGGAGCAACTGAGAGTCAGAATAGTAAAGAAGGAAAAGTAATTTGAACTATTTTTTCTACTTTTCCTGACAAACTAAATGCAAGTGAATATTCTACAACTGACACAAACGCAGCAATTAATAAATGTTCTCCCTGCACAAGAATTCAAATTGAAATTGAGTATGGATTCCTGAAATTCTTTTAACAGGTTTGCACACAATATTTTGCAACAATTTGGGAAAAAATTGAATACAAATGTAGCATTCTTTGCTCCACTAATACTTACAACAAAAAGGGATGGGCAAAATTCCATAGACCTACAATATGTATTTGTGGGCTTTAGCAGTGCACAGTCTTCTTGTTTCTCTCCACCATTCCAGACTTTGCTACTGTGTTGGGATTATGAGATGCTCTGATGAACTTGCCAACTTACTTCAACAAATATTCATGTAGAACAGGCTTATGTACCACAGGACCACTAATCACGGGTAACAACTTCCATATTTGATCTCACTGAAATATTAATACTCAGAATAAAATATTCCCAAGTCCAGGCTTAGGAAACTACACAGCAAAGCTATTGCTCAGCATCTGTCATGAGTTTACTGGTTAATTTAAAACAAAAGGAAGAAAAGTTGTTTGTGGATGACTTACCAGTTTGGAACCAACAACTTGCCACCTGTCCTGTACCAACAGGTCTCAGTAATTCAAACAACCTTAGCTCTACATTGAGACTATTGAAAAAAAAAAAAAGATACTCAAGGGCTGGCTCTTCAGAGGGACAGTATTATAAAGACCTGAAGTGTCCAGAGATTGCTAGCTCCAATTTTCCGTACATTGTAAACAATTAAACACCAGCAATGGGATTTACAGATGCCACAACATGGAGAAGTTGCCACTTACACTAATTAATTGAAAATGCTGAGGACACAGGTGGGACTAAAACCTATTATTTACCATGACAAGATCAAAAAAAGTGCTCTAGCTGCTCGCTCAGCCATCAGAAATAGCAATCCATCCTTGGGTTGTGGTGTTTTACCAGGCATCCAAAGAGAACAGTAGCATTGTTCCTTTCAGCATTCCTGTATCCTGTTGGATACCCAGATCAGCATCTTCTTCAGCTTCCTAACTTGGATGTGTGGTTATGTCAACCACTTCTCCATATTACCCTGTCTCAAGTTGTTTTGAGATGTCACACAGAGAGAGTTTTTCTTTAAAGAAAATGCTTCAACAATTTAGTTATTCACAAGAATTGCAATCCACATCTGCTATTAGCCTTTGCAGTGTTCCCCACTGGTCCCTGAAATTGCAAAACTGTAAGAGATTTCTGAATGATGAAAATATAGTGACAGAGCCTGCAGGTGAAATGGTTCAAATCCTTACACACAGGACACACAGTCCTGCCCTGAGCAGCTCACCACCATTAGCTTTGTAAATGCCCAGCATTATAAGGTTAGGAAGTTAATTTGGGGAGGTTAACATTACCTGGCAGTTGAGTAGAGATGTGGAAAACTTCAGCAGGATCGTTGCAGGTTAAAGCACTTTAAAAAATATAATATTAGAACTTTTGAGTCCTACAAACTTGTCAAAATAAACTCATTGAGGGTCTTAACTGGTTGGCCAGTGTACCTCTTCTGAGGACTCAGGTAGAAGAGTGACCAGAAGTGCATGATTCCACCCATCACTTCAGGAACCCTCATATTTTGCTAGAAAAGAAGACAAATATTATAGTCCCCAGAAAAATGGCAATTCTTCTCAGGTTATGCTATTTCTAATCTCCAGGAATACTGTCTGAACATTAAAAAAGAAATCATCAGAGATTAACAAATTCTTTCTGTGTGTTCTCCAAATATGGAAAACTCAACTGACTAAGCAATTGTTAATTTGCTAGCTTTGGCCAGTTCTTCTGTTATTTCCAGGGCCTTCACTGTATGAAACTCACTCCTGGAGAACAACTGTTCATTATTTTCTTTCATTTTACATCTGATTCCCATACATCTACATAGCGATGCAGTTCCTCTAAAATTGTCTTTTGATGTGTATAATAGTTAATGAGTTCTCAAATAAAAACACAGGTGCATTAACCAAAGAGTTTAACAAATGCTTTTAATTATGGGAACTGGATGCAGAGCACTCAACAACTGTGACCTTTGGTTTAGGCTCTGAGAGTCCCGTTACAATAGAAATGTCCCAGCAGCAGTAGCAAACAAGGGTCAGCTTTGTGAAAGATCCCTATCAGCAGCTGCTGTCAACAAGTCAAGGCAGAATTAAATATAGCAGCTAGAGTTTTGGAGCTGGTCTGACCTTGTACTCTTATCTGCATTGTCCCAGGACAAAAAAAAAAAAAATTGGTAATACCAACATTAAATGATCAACTGCTTCCCTCTAAGCAGTATAGTCCTTTATGCAAACAGGAATAAAATGTGTCCTTTACTAAGGTTTAGCTAACATTTTAATTGGAAGAAAATTCAAACTAAAACTTCATAATAAGGTGAATTTTAAGTTCATATACATGCCATGATGAAAATTTACATCTCATAATCTTTTCTAAAGTGAGGTTTAGATTGGGTATATTTTTAGCATGTATCGGGCAGAGCTTCACAGAAGGTACCATGATGGAGGTGGACATTAAAAGATTGTTTATTATGAAGTGTTCATTTTATTGGATGGAGAAGCTTTACAGTTCACTGGCAGGGAGGTACTAACGAAACCTTCTGGAAGAGATGGAAATACAGCAACACATGCTTAATGGAGCAAATTCAAGTATTTTTAGCTTGATGTGGATCTGGCTGAAGTTTGGGAAAAGTGGGACAATCCTTCAGAAGGTCAGAAGTTTGTAACATATAATTATTTGACATAGATCTGAATGCAAAAAGTTTACTCCCTCAGAAGAAGAAGAGCTCCTGGTTCCAGTCTGTCCTAAGATGGACAAATGCCAGCAGATGCCTTCTTGGCAGCTGTTTTACCACACTGGTTCCTATGAGTCCGATGGTTTCAGTTCAAGCAGCATGCTGGAAATGCAGGGCCTGGAATTATGAGCACCAAAGCTTCCAGTGCTTGGAAGGGTCTGAGCATGTTTACAAACTGTGGGATATTGCAGGCTGCTTCCCTGCTGACACCTGAATCCCTCTCTCCCCAGCTCCTGGGTGAGCTCCTGAGGTGTGGGGACAGCAAGCAGCCAGTGGGGTGCACAGACATGGCACAGGTACAGCACCTGCTGGCCTTTAACTTGGTGCCCACCTTGGTGAGTGAATTCTAAAGAATTCCTTCTTTGTTTGAAGCTCTGTACTGGCTTTCTGCTTAATTCTAAGCAAGACTTATTTAACCTCTATAAGACATTCTTTCCCTGACTGTAGTTTGACTATGTAACAATACTTCCCCAGCCTTAAAGACTATTGTACATACAAATCTCTGGAGCATGTGGAATAGTAGTAATAGTAGTAGTAGTAGGATTTGGCAATCTGATAACCCCTTCAACTGTGTTGTCTTTTGTGGACATATTTAACCTGTGTCTTGAAGCAGCCCAATCATTTGACAATGTCTGCTTAACCAAGTATTTTTTATTTTAAATTTATATGTCATAAAATCCTGTAGTTTATTAATGCTTGAATTACTAGCTTGATATGGATACTGATGGTCTAGTCAGAGAGAATTTTCAAGCATCACTGCAGCCAGAGCCTGTGAGAAAGCAAACATTCCCATGTATTGGAATGTAAAAAATTATTGCACCTGGTGTTTGTCTGTAACATGTTTTTGTCATCTGTAATTAGCCTATGGTGTTGAGGGGTGTCAATTAATAAACCAGTCATGTAGCATTTGGACAAAGCTCTACATAAGAGTGAGTGTGTGCCTAATAAAAAAGCTTTTACCTCCTGAAATCTATCTTGGAGTCTGTGTGTCGCTATTCTCTGTCCCCATACAACAGTGACAGCTTGATTTGTGTTCTCATCTCATACATCACAATAATTTTTTGCTCATTTGTTCATCATTGTCAATAAATGTATTTGGCGTATGCTACCCTGACATATTTTAAAAAGATTTTACATAGAAATGTAGTCAAAGACCTACATTTCATAAAGGGGAAAAAGTTCTTTCCATTCTATGGAACAAAAAGAGTAATGAGGATGCTCTATATCAATATGAAGACATTTAGCACTCAAAATCTGAGCCCTTAATAGGAATTGGGCTTAGATCAGAAGAAGATTGCATGCTGAGTTTTGCAACTGTATTACAAATTTCCCACATGGCATTCACTGAAAATAGATAAATATTAAAATCGTAGCAAATATCTTGAAGATGTCAAAGCTAAGATGCAGATACTTTTTCTTTCACACATCTGTCACCAAATTTACGTGCAGGAGGGTCAGTACTAGATGGACAGTCTTTCATACTCTTTGGAAGAATCCAGTCCCTTAACCCTTAATCAGGAAGATATTTTTTCTCAGTTATGATGATATAAGCTACACCCAACTCATTCAATATAGTAATAACATACACTAAAATGTAAACGTATATATCAGTAGATATTTGCTTGTTTTTTTCCCCAAATACCATCTGTGTAATCACAGACTGTTTCATGAGTGCTTTGATTAAGGGTAGTTTATTCATTTGGTGTAAATAATTTTGCAACAGTGTTTTGAAAAAGTGGCCCAGTACTTCATACCTGAACTGTTTGTTATCTCTTGGCACATACCTAAAGCTTTATGTATGCTTGTATGAAATAATCCCAACTTTTGAGAATACTGTGCTTCATTCATGCACCAAAAATAAGCAGAAGACAGTGATAGTGAACCCATGGTCACTTTTCATCATGGTAGAAGGTTGGCAGACGGGTTTCTAAAGGTTCTATATGAGGATCACCATTTAATATGTTTGCAATGATCTACAAATTGCAAAGTGAGTAACAAGTTTAAAAAATATGTGAATAACCCAAATCATAGTCACCTTTGTTTAAATCTGGAGAGGCCAGAATTGAACATAAAAAGGACTGAATCATGTTACAAAAATTGTCAACACAATGTAAGAAAACATCCCTGTTGTTAACTGGAAAGCAACTTGAAGAAATATAGTGTTGTGAATCATGATATGTGTATAATCTTGTCTTTAACAATGGGTTAAGAAATATCCTGTGTTAGCAATCCAAAATGCAAAAATAGAGACTGCTCAAATGTCTTATGGCCAAGGGAGAAAAGAAATGTTAAGGATGGCACACCATGAACTTTCACTCCATGCGCAGTTGTTCTAAAAGTTGCTCTGAAGTTGTTCTGAAATGAGATCCTGAAGTACGTATAAAATGGGATGGTAAGTAACACAGAAAATGTCTTTTATATTATCAGTGATACTCCTTTCCTTAGACTGGTATCTTATCAGAGAAAGCATACTGCAAAAATAGACAGGTTGAGTGAAGATAGATAAGAACAAGTTATTGCTATGGGAAAAAAATCTCTTCTTCAAACACTAAAAGATTATTATGGTAAATGATTAAAGGGGAGCATGATAAAAGTGCACAAAATAAGATTGAACTGAGCAAGTAGACTTTACAGGAAATCGCCCTTCAATTCACTGAAAGTAAGTGTTTCTAAAACAATAAACACAATTTCTACTTGTGCTTGCATAATAGAAGTTATTTCCAGAGCATGGCTTTTACTATTGAAATTGGGAAAGCTTGAAAGTGTTTGGATGGAGGGTGATGAATGGTATAGCAGTAACACTTGGACCTATTCACTCTCACATTTCAGGTTTCCTTTTTTTCTGTGATATGTGGGGTTTGATTCAGTCACCTGGGTCTAAGCATGCATGTAACCCTGGTGTAATTTGGGATCTCGCAGGATATACTATCTCGTGCTGGCCACAGGAGACTTGTAACCACTGTCTTGGTTACAGTGTGGAGTCTCAGATGACTCTAGACACTCTAGACACCTACAGATCTTAAAACTTGTCACTGTCAGAGGAAAGTCTGATCTACAGCAGCCACAGGTCTATTGTAGTGGGAAAGATCACAAGTTCCTACTGAGTATTTCCACAAGAATGAACAACAATTTGGTGAAGAAAAAACGTTCATAGTGAACACCAAAATGAAAATGACTGAAAACCAACCTGTAGTCAAACCCTTATTTTCAACAATATACTCAGCAGAGAGCCCAGATTCTGCAAGACAAACTCCAAAGGAACAGGAAGATAGAGATTGTTCAGTTCTCCCCTTGGTCACCCCTATCCACCTTACAGTAGGTCATGCAGCTATGAAGGTTAATGATAAATCTGCTGCCTGCTGGCTTGCAGGTCTATAAGTTTGCATCAGGTATATAATTATTTTTCTGAATATACTTTTAGGAAAAGCTATTATGTTCAGGCTGAGGGGGCATATTCTGTTCACTTCAAACCATTTTCTTTATGGATAAATTTCTTACTTAAGTTCTGTTTAAGCCTGTAAGGACCAGTTTCTCTCATTTTAGAATGAAGGTGATGCTGAAAAAAGGAGGGAATGGAAAATACTGGTTTACCTCAGTATGGAAATTGATTTCTGCCAAACAAATGAAGAAAATGTTATACTTGTTTAAAACATAAGCATACTATCAGGAATATAAACACACTGCTTCAGGAATGTTACCTTTGTATGTGTAAAAAATGACTGTTTTTATTTTAAGGAAATACTTTATTAGCTTATTTATTTTAATTAAAACCCCAAGAGATCCTGCATCCTAACAAGAGCAAATAGTGGCATTCATCATAAACAATGGAAATATTTGAAGCTTGCAAGAGCGTAAACAGATTTCCTTTAAATTGGTAAGTTTTTTCCCAAACTTTCTGTTGTGTATAGAAGAAGGTTTAATGGCCATGCTACCTGAAAATGCACATCTATAGCAGGGAAAGAGACAACTTGTGTAGCGTCTGTTCTGAGGTAATTTTCTATCCCATTGTCATTAAGTAGAAGATGAATCCTTTAATTATACTTTAAAATTCAGTCATGCTGTTATCCCACTAGTTAATTCAATTAAAATGAACCCTTGTTAATTCAATCAAAAGGAATCAAACCAACTCTTGAACTGTTTTTCTTCCTCGTGTTTTTCTTTTGGAGGAGGTCTAAGGAGATAAGGGGAAGAAGCATGAACTAACACCAGAGTGCTTGTCCCTGGGCCCTGACAAAGCAAACCTCACATCCTTTCATGCACACGGAGCTGCTCCCTGTAGGAAGGGGCCCTTCACTATTTCAGCAGATTTTCCACATGCTCAGAGTTTTGTTTGTCACCCTTTTGTCCATGTGCAAGCAATAAAGAGATCATCAAATTTTTAGATATAAGATTAAAAATGGTGATAGGAATGGGGAGTGATTTATTTTATATGATGTGCATTCATGTTTATGCATTCATGAAGGCCATGTCTGCGAGATCTGTAATGCCAGCTTGCACACACTGCACAAATATGAATAAATGAATAATTGTTTTGATAATATTAAACAGCATGTGTGATGTAGCAGAGCAACATCTGTTATTAACGGTATAAACAAAAGGAGTTTTTACTGATTGCATGTCATTCTGCATACGGGAACAATGTAATAGGCCCAATTTGGTAACTCATTGCAGACAGCAGGAGGGATTGTGTAGGCCTGCTGTGAAAAACAGGAACAAGATTAGAGCAACAGTTCTTTCAAATGTGGAGAGCAAAAAAGCTCTATAAAAGTGCTAGAGGAAGAAAGAATAAAATTTATATAGAATTGCTTGAGCTCATAGTAACCATTTCTCTTTTTGAATGTTATCATCTTCCCTTTTTCCTGTGTCCTGCAGTGAGCTGAATAGCAGTAGCTAAGTAACCTGGATTTCAGAGGAATTCGTCAACGTTAAATACTTTTAGGAACCACTTAAGATAATAACCATATTGTTATAATATCCTTTATGACACCAGGAATCAGGAATGATAAAAATCAGTATTTCCTGTTCTAAATGTGTTAATTCATTCAAAGAGTGATAAAATATACTGGGGATTACACTAAAATGCAGAAAATTAGAATGTAGTTTTGACTATATAGTTGAGCAGAAACAGTATCTCCCTGCTACTTAGAGAAGTGGTATGACTCAACACAGCTACCACTGTCCTCATTGAGGCCATCACTGTCACTTTTCTGATCCCAAGATGAACTTTTTCAAGAAAATAAGCCAACAGAAAAGACACCTCTAAGGTTACTGTTCTATTGGTTAAGACCTGTGAGGCACTTATCTATGGGGAGAAATGAACACAAGAATAAATACAAGAGAAGTCTATGTAGTACACAGATGAAATTTTTTGTTCTGGATGCTGCTTGCTATATAATGAACTATATGGTGAAATGGGACCTTCAGTCTGCCAAAAGGATTTATAAACCAGTACGTTACAGTGCCTGTCTGGATATTTCCTCTTTGGTTTTATTGCATTAGAACCTTTTTGCAACAACTTTTGCATGATTATTTATTTCTAGCTATTGATTGGAAGCCCCCAGGTGTCTCTGAAATTCACCTTGTTCTGAGCCCATACCTGAGCTCCTCACTCAACCCTGCCCAGTTGCAGTATCTTTGCCTGACTTATTTACAGCTGCCTTGTCACTTGATTTCTAAGCCTATCATATATTTAAAGCCATGCACAAAATGAAAACTCCGTTCTTAGCTAAACATAATAAATGGCTGTCCTTCAACAGCTTTCTGAAAAATTACAATGGAGCATCAAAGCACAAGCAGGAAAGTACTCAGGAGAAAGAGTAGTACAGCTGTGTAAAAGTGGGGGACTTTGCCTCATCTGCCATGGCCAGGACTGGCTCACTCCATTTCTCACATAGAACAACAAGAATTCTCCTCCTTTCTTCCCACCTCCTGATTGTATGGACTCTCAGTCCTGAGCTTGCCTTCTTTAGAATGCAATCATGAATAAACTTTCAGTTGCACAGTGTGTCTGAGACAAGTAAATGCTCATGTTCTCTGACTTGTATAATTCTTTGCTTTCATTCAAATATCTAGTTGTTTGGGTTTTTCTAACATGCATAGAAATGTAAATGTCTCTTTCAATTATTTCATGTATAACAGAAACTTGGAAATTTGTTGTATTTTCATTTCTGAACAAGGCACAAAAATGCATTCTATGCCCATCATTTGTCATTTCATTTAACTTTTGAATTATTTGTATACAAAACTGAGAGCATCATACTGAGCTCGTGACATCACTGTAAATATAAGCAAACTTTTCTAGTGAACGATCTGAGAGAGGTAGTAAACTGACAAGTGTGAGTCTTGCATGGGTATGAATATGAATGCTTCCTTTTATTCCTCCTTGATGAGCCAGAGTGGTTTCTAGAGAAAGATATAGGACATTTCCATGAATATTTATGGTAAACATAATCATTAAAAGATATAGAAGCCCCAGAGAGGGGTACCTTCAATAACTATCAGGTAATATTTTACCTGAATCATCAGTGAAATCCTCCTAGAACAGACATTTTAATCTACTGCTTAATCCAACATTCAGTACAGAACTGACATGTCAAACAGCTTAGAACTTGCAGGACTGGGACAGCAATCTCATTCTTGAAGCAAATCAAAAAGCATTTGAAAGAAGAGTGGGGGTGAAAGAGAGATATTTGTTATTTTGTAAGCATTAAAATCTGTCTCTATCTGGTACCCAAAGGACAGTGTAGTAGGTCTTTTATGGTCGATCAGAATTAAGCTAACATGTACCATGGGAGGATTTTTACATTATCACAGCAGATTTTCCTTCTAGTCTTACCTATTGATTGTTAATACCTTATATCTCAAAGATTCAGTATTAGAAACAATACCCTGTACTCTACTTCATCCATTCCACAACAAATAAAAGCTACAACATCATAGAGAGATCCTAAAATCCCCACAGACCCCAAGAAGAGAACTTCTTTGGAACAACAGAAGAAATGGAAAAGCTGACTGTGAGCTTTCCAGAAGTTCATTCACACCTTTCAAAGCAGGGTTTTAATGCAGTTTCTATGGACCTTAGAGGAAAAGGAGCGAGACCAGTGACAGCAGACTATAATTTTGAAGTTAAAAACCAAAATTATAGTTTGCTCTCTTCCTTCTGAAATCAGGATGCCATACAATCTTGTTGCTAAAAAAGTGCATTTTGGTCTTACTATAAAGAAGAATCTTAGTTTTTGAGAAGGACAATACAGTCCCTCTGAACATTCTCCTCTCCTGGCATGAAGGAGAAACATAAGGTTTCCCCCGATGCATTAATTTCTGTGTAATTAAATGTCTTTACAGGACAGAATCATAGCATGACTTCTTTATAAACTACCACGGAAAAGAAGGCATTCTGAGATCTGAGATGGGTGACACAAAAGATATTTTCACTAGGATGTCTCATAGACCAGAGGACAGTTCAAAGCTACAACAATACTGATATATTTTAATGTACAAGTTGATCCTTAAGAATTTTTTTCTGAACCATTGTTGGATACAACTACCCAACACTGTGGTCACACAATTGGTACAAAGTAAATATAGCTTCAGAAAGGAGTCACAGTCCACAATTTCTAGTCAGAATAATATTGAAAGAAATAAATAAATAAATAAAATATGACTTGTGAAATCAAAGAAACAAAATCTCCCTCAGAAAGTACTTTCAAGATCCAGTATCCAGAAAGAGAAATTTTTCAGATAAAGCACCAAATGGAAAAATAAAGCACAATTATTTTCATGCAGGTTTTGAGAAATACATTTTGTCCACTACTGCATGAAAAAATTTACAGCATTTTCACTGACATAAATGTCTATGACCTGATTTGCATAAAAGAGAAGGAAACCTTGAGTTGTTATGGCAGCAAAGAGCAAGAACAAGGTTGCAAATCTTTCTTCCATCCTATGTTAATTAAATGTACCACAGTGTGTGAAGTAGCTCTCAGCAAACTTGTATTTTAAAATTCTTGAGTGTAATTGAAAAACTCACTGCAAAGAATGCAAACGGCTGCTGGACAGATCAAAGAGCACATGAAGAGTTATTTAGCAGGTTTACTAATGGAAAAATAATGGCTTTTATGAAGATGATGGAACAAAAATAAAGCAGCAGACCTCAGGATCAATTAAAAGATGGAAAGAGGCCTTGTAAAATGAAGCACTAACATAAATCCATTAGCCGTAAACACTGGGTAATATTAATCCTGTAAATGGTACTCCATGTTCATTTTGCGCATCATCTTGGGTGAAAGGTGGTAGCTTGTAGCAGAAAATAGGTGCTCTTTTATTTTAATGGTCTTGAATAAGGCTGTTGCCA
This sequence comes from Vireo altiloquus, assembly GCA_013396875.1. Classification (NCBI taxonomy): domain Eukaryota; kingdom Metazoa; phylum Chordata; class Aves; order Passeriformes; family Vireonidae; genus Vireo; species Vireo altiloquus. Next base: position 510,073 of record VZRF01005657.1, on the reverse strand, counting down.
TATTGACAGCTGTGCTGAGTAGCAGCTGGTAGCTAGGCAAAGTTGTTTAATGTTTATAACAATGAATAATACATTTGTAAGGTTTAGAACTAAAAGCTTTTTTTACAAGTTTCTAGAATAAATATTCTAAAATGTTGGGAAAATATTAATTCAAAGGTAATTTTTTACAAAAATGAAGTTTTATTGAAAGAAAAGACAGAAGAAGGATGAGGGCAATTTTCCATACCACGTACTTAGAATCATTAATCATATGCTGACTCAGAACAATACAGCTTAAAAAAATAAGGAAAAATTAAGTATTTTATTTACATTAAATTGTTATATTAAATGAGGAAAATGCAAAGGAAGAGGATATGGGGCCTGATCTGGCTCCCAGATGTTTTCAGCAAGAACTGGTCTGAATCAATAGTTTGTTAAAAACATATTAAACAACATTGTTGAAGGCAGTGGAGTCCATTACTTTTTTTATGAAATGTTATGGGGTCAGGTTTTTGTTCTTCAATCAATTAAAATAATCTTGGGAAATTAATTCCTTCCTTCCTTCCTTCCTTCCTTCCTTCCTTCCTTCCTTCCTTCCTTCCTTCCCAGATGGATGGAATATTTTATAAACATGAGAACACCAGGTGCTTGAAGGTAGGAAGAAGAGATAATCAACTGTTCTGATGTATTGTTTAGTAAATTAATTGATTATGTCATGCTGGTAGACCAATATTATTTAATGGTCTATGATGTTTACAGCAGCATTAAAAAAAAAAAAGAATAACCCCCCCCCCCCCCATGTTTAAAATGGGTAAATTGAAAAACCTTAACTGTAACTCTTTTGCATAAAATCAAGCAGGTTGCTCTCAGCTGCGCTGATCAATTTAGCTTTTTCAACAAAATTACCTAGTACTGATGGTTCAAAGGAGGACTTAAAGTTTAAATGCAGCATTTCCCTTCAGTTCAGTCTTGTAGACAGTGCTCAACCAGTTTTTAAAACCTGCTATGTTCTTTCAGTTTCTGAAATGCATATAACAGGTCACAGTCTGGGTTGATTTTTATAGCCATCTACTACCCTCAGTGCCTTACTTTGTCAAAAACTTTAACCTATGAGGGAAAAAAACCCATTTTTTGCATTGTGTTCTGTAATGCTGACAAGAATCCATTTCTTTTCATGGAAGAGTGTCTCATCCACCTGAGTCATCAAAGGTCCTGGAGAAAAGGGAGCTGTAAGTGACAGGTTCAGTATTCAGTAAGATGGACGTCTCACTGGAGTTGACAATATACAAATCACCTGGTGCATTGACAATTCCTATTTTTTGCTTTTCAAAGGCCTTTTTAGACAGTTGCCTCTCCACTGGTTGACTTTTATGTTCATACATGGACCATCTTAATTGATTAACATTGCATTTGGATGATCAGCCAAATCTCTGTCTTTGAGAAGGCCAACACTGCCAGAAAAATGTCTCTTTTCATTGTTCCTAGATTCCAATCAGTAATTTAGAAAGACATCTCTTCAGGAAAGTCCTTTTTTGCCCCCAAGTTTGATTCACTGTAAGCTGTAAAGTCTGGTTTTACATTTAGGGTGCATTACACTTTTTAACGGTGTACAAAACAACTACTCCATGTTGCAAAATTCAAGACATAGAAATAGGTGAAAGTGGTTGGATTATTTGGCAATCTCAATAGGTTTCAGAGCATGTCTTTGCATGGAGTTAGTGATATGATGTAAGATCTCAGCAATATCTTATCCAGTGTTCAAAGGAAGTTTGATAAAAGAAGCTCTTTTCTAAATGAGAGATAGAACAAGGGCTAGGAAAAGAAATAATGTGGTTCTCTTTAAATTTACTCTTCATCGTGAGAAGGAAAGGAAATCTCTTCAAATACTAAAATAGGTTTTCTAGTTTTAAAAGACTATCATTATGAAATTATTTATAGAGAGCAGAATTATTCTGTCAAAAACTATGATTTAAAATTACTTCGAATTAAATAAAACATCAGCAGAGATTGCCCTGTGTTTCACAAAGCTGATTTTGTGGTATTTCATAACACTTTTTCATGCTCAGACAAGTTAATAAAGAAAACTACTTATCCAATAATGGCCAACCACAGATACCTGATGTGCTATTGTAGAGCTGCCAACAGTTCCAGAGTTCTTCTCTAAAACATCACCTGGGTTTTCTGTTTTGTCAAGCTATGACATGCAAAGGCGTTGCAAGTGCTGTGGGTAATGAAGTTTCTAATCATGGCTTTGAAAATGCCATCAGTCTCTAAAATTTTAATGCACAGTGGCAAAAAAAAAAAAAAAAAAGGGCAGAGAAGTTTTTCCCTTTATAAAGTTGGAAAGAAAGTTAAATAATAAGCAAAAGAGAAATGCACCATTCTGCTGGACATAATCTCTGCTGATATAAGTAAGTGAGAATAAATATTTTTAAATTCTTATTAAATATTTTAATAAATATAAATACCTTTCCATATATTTATATGGACATTTCTAGTGTTCAGGTATGGAATGAAGCTGAAAGGAGCTGCCATTTTTTTTATGTACATTGAAAAAATTGGAAATTTATATGACATTCTGTGATCTCCCAGGGATTTGTTTCACTAAAAAAAAATGGGGAAAAAGAATGGGGAGCTGTTGCATTTGGTTTTCTGCCTGGGAAATATTTGATTTTCTGGAATTGTTTAGATTTTTTTAACCAAAAAATAAAACCACATATGTTCATTTCCATCAATATTGATTGAATGTATGCCAGAGAAGATTAATTATTCGGAAAAACATGTCTGTGAGACTTAGGCATAATGTTAATGTATGACATTAGGGGTCAGATTCAGTTAGGCAAAGAGCAGACCTGCACCAGCTCATGGCCAAAGACAGCATTTCTCTTCACCCAGCTTTGAGGAACATATATGGTTTCACTGTCCTGTATAGCTCATAAAAAAGAGATAATCCTTTCCTAATACCTGATAAAAGTGCTTCTCAACTTTACTGCCTATGTTCACCCTGGGCTATTTTCATTTCCTAGTACTGGCACCACACCATACCTACAATGGCAACTTTGATTTCTGTACCCTTTCAAAGGATGCTTGAGAATGGCTGTGACTAGAATGGTACACTGATGATTGGCCATGTCTTCAAGATAAACTAATACTTCTGACTTACTAAACTCATAGAAATTTGTGTGAGGTTTAGTACTTAGTTATCAGCTATGTAGTACTTATTTAGTTACACTCATAGTAAGCATGTGAAAATCTCTGGATAGGTAATAAAGGAAAAATAAGAGATTGTCCTGTCTCTCTAAGGAAAATACATGCAGAACAGCAAAGTCTTCACCCACTCTGTGCCCACTGGCATGCATGGAGTGGCTGATGGGTGCCCACATATGGAGCTCAGTATGCTGCTCCACAGTGCTTGCTCCCCTGGATCCTGAGTTTGTCACAGCAAGCCTTGGAAGAGGCTGCTCCTGTGATGGAGGATGCAGTGGTTTCCAGGGCAAGGATCCAATGCAAACAAAGGTTTGTGAGTTCTGCTGATACCAAAACTCATTTTCCTAAAAATATGTATATACTCAGGTCTTCACACTATAGGAACCAACTTTCTAGTAAAATTTCTTTTAAGTTTTGACCATTAAATGCTTCTAGCTGCAAGTATATCAAATGGCAGTTTTCCTGAACTCATTTAGTCTGTGTCCAATTATATTTTTCTCCATTTTACAGGAAAATGATGAGCTATAAGTAGAATATACCATAATTCAGAGAAAAATTAAACAGCTTCTCTGTATGGAAGATGTGGAATGTCACATTTCCAAGGGTGGACACAGAAGAATTTCACAGAATTTCACACAGAAGGCTCCATATAGGTTTCTTGAAAGAGCTAGAAATAGCAGTCATCTTGNAAAAAAAAAAAAAAAGGGCAGAGAAGTTTTTCCCTTTATAAAGTTGGAAAGAAAGTTAAATAATAAGCAAAAGAGAAATGCACCATTCTGCTGGACATAATCTCTGCTGATATAAGTAAGTGAGAATAAATATTTTTAAATTCTTATTAAATATTTTAATAAATATAAATACCTTTCCATATATTTATATGGACATTTCTAGTGTTCAGGTATGGAATGAAGCTGAAAGGACCTGCCATTTTTTTTATGTACATTGAAAAAATTGGAAATTTATATGACATTCTGTGATCTCCCAGGGATTTGTTTCACTAAAAAAAAATGGGGAAAAAGAATGGGGAGCTGTTGCATTTGGTTTTCTGCCTGGGAAATATTTGATTTTCTGGAATTGTTTAGATTTTTTTAACCAAAAAATAAAACCACATATGTTCATTTCCATCAATATTGATTGAATGTATGCCAGAGAAGATTAATTATTCGGAAAAACATGTCTGTGAGACTTAGGCATAATGTTAATGTATGACATTAGGGGTCAGATTCAGTTAGGCAAAGAGCAGACCTGCACCAGCTCATGGCCAAAGACAGCATTTCTCTTCACCCAGCTTTGAGGAACATATATGGTTTCACTGTCCTGTATAGCTCATAAAAAAGAGATAATCCTTTCCTAATACCTGATAAAAGTGCTTCTCAACTTTACTGCCTATGTTCACCCTGGGCTATTTTCATTTCCTAGTACTGGCACCACACCATACCTACAATGGCAACTTTGATTTCTGTGCCCTTTCAAAGGATGCTTGAGAATGGCTGTGACTAGAATGGTACACTGATGATTGGCCATGTCTTCAAGATAAACTAATACTTCTGACTTACTAAACTCATAGAAATTTGTGTGAGGTTTAGTACTTAGTTATCAGCTATGTAGTACTTATTTAGTTACACTCATAGTAAGCATGTGAAAATCTCTGGATAGGTAATAAAGGAAAAATAAGAGATTGTCCTGTCTCTCTAAGGAAAATACATGCAGAACAGCAAAGTCTTCACCCACTCTGTGCCCACTGGCATGCATGGAGTGGCTGATGGGTGCCCACACATGGAGCTCAGTATGCTGCTCCACAGTGCTTGCTCCCCTGGATCCTGAGTTTGTCACAGCAAGCCTTGGAAGAGGCTGCTCCTGTGATGGAGGATGCAGTGGTTTCCAGGGCAAGGATCCAATGCAAACAAAGGTTTGTGAGTTCTGCTGATACCAAAACTCATTTTCCTAAAAATATGTATATACTCAGGTCTTCACACTATAGGAACCAACTTTCTAGTAAAATTTCTTTTAAGTTTTGACCATTAAATGCTTCTAGCTGCAAGTATATCAAATGGCAGTTTTCCTGAACTCATTTAGTCTGTGTCCAATTATATTTTTCTCCATTTTACAGGAAAATGATGAGCTATAAGTAGAATATACCATAATTCAGAGAAAAATTAAACAGCTTCTCTGTATGGAAGATGTGGAATGTCACATTTCCAAGGGTGGACACAGAAGAATTTCACAGAATTTCACACAGAAGGCTCCATATAGGTTTCTTGAAAGAGCTAGAAATAGCAGTCATCTTGCTATATTTTTTCAATGAAAAATTAGGTGCCTAGACCGAGGCACTTGGCCAGGTCACTCCTCTGCCATCACCGGGGAGACAGTCTCTGCAGGAAAGGAATTCTTCCATTTGTCTTTCTCCTTTACTTAGACAAGAGGTCTAAAAGAGCAGTGTAGACAAGATGACAAATGGTAGATGAGCTAATCCTCTCCCTGTGGGACTAATAACAATGTGCTCTAACAGTGTTGAGAAAAGTGTCCCTTGGTGAAAATCTGGAGTCACATTTTTTTCCCTAGGGAGCCTCCTGTCTATTCTTAATGACATGGAACACTCTGGTTGCTGTCTATTGTCTTTCTCCTGAGTACACAAAAAGGTTATGTGCACATTATAAAGCTCCAGAAAGGAATGGATCCTCTGAAATGTGATGGCTTTTGTGGTATCATGTTGTTGCTGGTGCTTGCCATCTTCAGGTGCACCATTCGTTTCAATCACAGTGCTTTGCTCCAGCCTGTGTAACAAAACACAGGGATACAAAAGAAATGCCACTAACAATAAAAATTTACAGCATCAAGAACCAGTATTTATTGTTACTGATATTTACCATGGCTTTGTTTCGACCCATGATACCCCATTTCAGAGAAATTCAAATAAATCCTAGCACTTTTGCCAAAAGCATGATTTTTAAAACTGTAAAATAAAAATATTTATTCATCCCAGATATCTGCCACCTGGATCCATTACTTTGTTTTAAGTTGGAACGCACACTCAGGATTTTCACAAGTGATTTCCACAGAGTTTTTCTTTGTACAGAAGGAGATGTGATTTTAAAAACTGGAGCTTTGTGTTATAAAACTTTCTTATAATTAGCTTAATGCTTTTTTTACTGATAGGACAACTGAGGAAAAAAGAAGTTATATAAGAGCACAGCTTATCGGCTCTAAATTATAAACAAACCACCTGAAGAATACTTCAAGACAAGTAGTAAAATAAAGTATTTCTCAGGTGTATATGTATTGGAAAACCAATTTGTGTAAAACAAGTCCTCAGCTGATTTTATTAACTTCTCAGCTTTCTTTCTTTATAACTCCAGTAGACATTGATAGAAATTTGGAATTTTTATATTGTGTGTACATCTTATTTAGTATTTGGACATCCAGAACCTGCATTTTCAAGTCAGCACTAATACATGTGAAAACAATAGGAAGCTCACTGTAGATGAGACATGGAGTGTCTATTTCTACTCGTGCCAGAAGCCAGGTAAGGAACTGAAATCTGAAAGAAAAATATTATTGAGGTCAAAATCAGTTATGTCCATTTGGGTGAGATATATGAGGCTGGAAGAATTAAATTAGGCATTTTTACTACCATGCAAAATCACATTTATGAATTCTGTGCTTTGGACACAAGTGAATCAGTAAACTGCTGAGAACTGGATGGCAACAAGGCTGGTGGCTAGAAACAAAGAGGCAGGCAGAAAGACTGACAGGAAGACAGAAAAATGTGAAAGAGAACTAAGAATTACACAGCAACAACAAATTATACCAAGAGTTATAATATTTATGCAAGAGATGCATTCTCAGAAAATTTACTAAAACAGTATTTTACCTGCCTCTGATAACTAATCACCTGACATTTAACTTTTTATGCTGCCACTTTGTGATAATACAGAGAATTCACAATTATTCCTACTGTCTTGAATGGGGGGATTATTGCAACGCACATATGGGCAAAATCCCCAACATTTATAGCAATTATGAACAGTGTAACATCTCTTAATCCAGTCAAAGATTAAATAAATTTTTCCATGGTATTGGATTCCTAAGAAAAGGAAGAGTTAGAAGTCCTCACAGTATTCCCCCATTCTCTGAGATCCTACATTAACATAAGTAGAAATGGTGTTGCATACACCAGTTCTGATAGAAATATTATCTTTAAAAAAAATTAAACCAAATTAGGGTTATGTACAGTCTTTGAACTTAAAGTAGATTGCCCATGAAAACAAAACTTGTGGCTGTTAATATTACCTAATATTTGGACTCATTGCTCATTATAAAAAAACTTGTAAAAATTACTAATAAGTTTTAAAAAGTTCAACCAGTTGAACTATGTTTTTACAGCCTGGACACGTGCCTCTGACTGTTCTGTTTGTTTTCATTTGTGCATGTTTTTTTTTAATCTTTGCCAAACCAATTAGGTTATCTTGAAGAACAGAGGAATGAGGTCAGGGAAAATATTTCTTGGCAAAATTAGACAATTCTGAACATTTGCCCAGTGAACGTCACCCACTTTGTGCACTTCAATGAAGAAGAGTTCCTATCCAGAAAATAATGAGTGTGCAATTAATGGTCATCTCATAACATATGCACACAAGGGATTATAAAAAGGCTGGCCAAACTTCTGAGTGCTTTTGGTTCAAACTTTGGATTACTTGAACTTGTAACTTAATCATGCTCTTATAACACAGCTTGTTGTTGCTGTTTGCAAGTCTTATTCACCTCCTCACTGAATGTTACTGGGAAATAATTTTTCCCATAACTCATTGCAATGTGCATCTCCTAGTGAGACTAATGCAAGAATCACAATTATGTCATCTCTTCTTCACAAATCAAACAATGCCTTTCTATAACCCAAATTCCAATTGCTAATAATATAGTGGTTTCAGTTTTGGCTGGGTTCAGCTTTTCATACTGCTGTCCTGCTGCTGGCTTATCGTTCTGTCAGGATGTCTGGCTCCTGCTTCTCTCTCCTGTTGCAGCTGGATTGGCTTCAGGCTATGATAATTTTGCCTGCAGTCCTTACCTCCTGCTGTTCTATCAAGGACAATAATGCTTGAGGCTGAACCTTAAATTTCTAAACCCTTTATTCTGCAAAGCCTTAAGGCACATTTTACTGCTTCAAGAACCAAAAATCACGGGGTGATGTTTTTATAGGTTTGTATTATTGTCTAATCCTGGGACATGAACTTATGTGTGGAAAACCCTGAGCAGAGTTTCTCTAAAACTGTACAGCCTAGATAAAAGTAAATTGGTTTTAACACAAGAATTTCTAATTTCACCTTTCATATTTACTGGTTCTCTTACAGAACTTCTTTTTGCAAAGACCAAGCTGGCTAATATTATAACATAAAAACACTGTATGCATAGTTCTTTTCTTATGGGGAAAATGCAGGGAGAAAATCTATAGTAGGTGATATGCCATTCACAATTTTTTGACTTGGCAAGTAGGTTTTCTCAGGAGAGTTTTTAAAACATGCACTCACCAACTTGCAACTAAATAATTAATTTTCAGAGGACTATGTTCTACTTTACCATTTTACATTTGGATTGATAACCACTCAGCTATCCAAGTAATGTGTGTCATGTAAAACCAACATCAAGAGAGTCAGAATCTATCTGTTTCTGTATTGTGTTTTTTGCATCACATCAATAAGAGCTTTGTAAACTTTGAATGAGTTGTATAGTGTTATTTACAATAATTAGAGCTTTCTGAAATGGCATTGCTTTCCACTCTGCCCATTGTCGTTTGGTCTGACTCTCCTTTTCCTACCCTATGCTAGGGAGGATATTCACAGATCCTTATAGTTCCATATATTCCCACAATTCCCACAATTCAGTCATTAACAAAAAGCTTCAGATTTATAATACTTCAGTGGAAATCAATCAAAGTATTTAGATGATTAATGCTAAAAGTGGTTAAGTATATTGATTGGGATCTAAAAGAAATAAGCTTTATTAATCTGCAGATGGAACATTTGAACTGATTTATCCTGTTTTGATTTTCATACCATTACGTCTTATTTCAGAGATGGTAATACAACCATAGCCATTTAAAAGTACTGGAGGATTCCAGTGTATAAAAAAATTTCAAATTTCTTTTTAAAAATTCCTTTGGGCTTAAAAAGCTCAGATGATCACAAACAGGAGCAAAAGCAACAATTTTTACGGAAGAAATATATCAAGAAGAGAAAGAATGCAGCTCATTAGATTTAGATTTAGATTTAGATAGATTTAGATTTAGAAATGGGTCAAAATAACATATTGCCTACACATGCTGACCAACTGGTATAGCCTTCTATATATAGCATTTTTAGTATTGTAGAAGGAAGACATTCAAAGATAAAGCTCTCACACCACCTTGACTGCAAAGACAAATGTGTATGTATGTTTGTGTTACAAAATAGATGCATGGGATACTATGTATAGGAGTTGCATTTTTAATATATAAATACAGTTTCTCCTATGCCAAGCATCTCAAACCACACGTTAAGGAACAGTGTTCATAAAGGTAAATGATTTGATTTCTGGTTTATACAAAGAAACTCAAATGTTGTGAGATTAAAGCTTCATTCTTTGATTTATTGTAATTAATGGAAAAACACATATTGACCTTTGCAAAGCACAAAGGCAAGTCTGTGTCTTTTCCAAAGTCACTCTAGAGGTTTGTGAAATAAAGTCTGTTCTACTCCTACATACTCTGTAGGACCTTCCTACACTCTTGCTGCTCATAGGCACTCTTGACACTCAGGGCTACTAACCACTTTCTCTAACATTGATCAATAACTATGGATCAAAATTCAAATCTATAAAATGTTCCAAGCGTTGGGTGATAAAAATAAGTTTCTATTCTATTTCTATTTGATTTATAATAAGTACCAAAAATGGTAGGAAGGACCCGTTGTTTTATCTTCAGGAGAAATGGCTACCTTTCCTATAAATTCATAGTTCAAGGCCCTTTGAAAGCTCCAAAGTTTCACAGTTAAGGTATAACAGAAGCCAATATTTATTTGAGAGATAAAAACATATGTTTATCTCACCTTATAATCTTGTTCTTCTGGCTCCAGCAGTACACCCTCAGCTGCCAAGTAATCTGAATGTACATCTGCCTCCAAGGTGTATCTGCCTCCAGAACTACACGGAAAGTGGCCAGCTGTGATGACATAAAAAGCAAAAATACTTGGAGAAAGTGAGGAATAAGCAGTGTCTCAATGACGCTTTTGCAACACATCATCTGTGAGGGGCCAACACAAGAAGTTTGGCTGCTAAGCAGAGCTGGATATGAGCCATAAAGTTCAGCTACAAAGGCAAACTTTTCTGAAGCCTGGGGACATTTGGCTTTGTGCACTCAGTAAACAGAGAAGGGCTAGTATAAGTGTAAGTATTTTAGCTTGTGTAAATTAGAGGGGTGCTCTGGTGCAGATGTTTTTTTCAGATTGGTGTGCACTAATGCTGCTGAATGAGGACACAGCAGGAAGTAATTGCAGATTGAAGGCTATTGACAGAGTTTTCCACAAACCTACTTGTTCTGTTTAATAGGCTTGTTTTTTGGGATGTAAATTTTGGTTCAAGAGGAGAATAAATGGGTTGGTAAAAAGAGGGAAACTATTCCTTCTCCATGTAGTTACAGGGCCTGATTTCACAGAAGGCTGTAAAAATATATATATTATATGGGATATACTAGCAATCAGTAAGGGGAGACAGAGAAGCAATTAGGAGCTTGAAGCCCAGGCAGAGAGGCTACTGAGAGAAGAGGACTGCAGAGAGCTGCGCCTTGGCACAGAAAACCAATTTCATAATGACCAAGAGGGAATTACTGAGTTTTCTGTTACTCAGACCATCACTATATTAACCTAATGTCATGGACCTTGGACAACATGGACCTTCCTAGCAGTCAGAGTAGGCAGTTAGAGACTGAATTAAAAGCCTTTTATTTTCATTGCCTTTTGCCTAGTCATTTTTAGTCTCCTCTTCCTGAAAGTTAAAGATGTCTATCTATATTCTAAAGAAAATTTAGTAGATTTTAGGTTGATCTATCTCAAAGCTAGATAACTTGAAGCCATATACAGGCACTCAGTCACAAGAGATGGGACACAGAGAAGGTGAACTTTCTTTGTTTTCATGATAGGACAAAGAGGAAACCAAAGAGTTCATTTGTTTACTGAGCTCTGCACTTTTCTCTGGAAGGATACTATTTTTCACTGTTCATCATTCATGCCAAACTTCATTCAGTTTTAATGGACCAGATAAAGAAGAAAATTTTGTTTTGTCTTTTTATATTTTTTTGTTTACATTGACATTCTTTGTATGTGGATATTCTTCCAACTCACATAGAGACTACTTGGGAGAAGCTGAGGTTTAAGATGTCTGGGAGCTGTTCTAATTCAGCCTCCAGAGACAAAACAAACTTTCATTAAAAGAACCACCTGGGAACAACAAATATCTCTTTTTTCCCCCCTCTTCCCCCGCTCCTCTGACAATGATTGATCCAAAGCTAGAGGACTACACATCCAGCAGATGTGTTTGTCTGCACTATATAAATCCATAGTCCCAAGCCTAGACTGAATATGTGTCACCTTTATGTCCGGAAAATGCCACGTCCCACGGGGCAACTTGTCTCCAGTTCTTTGCCTTGTCACTGTCAAGCATCCGAACTCTGGTGCTCAAATATATGTTTGCACCTTCTGTCTCTCAGCTTTCTGATCATTCAGACCCCTCACCGTTTGGTTCAGGGTGAGGTACCGTGAGGTACTTCAGATATACAGCCTGATGGCTTAGCTGCAAAACCTGGCAGCGTTTCTCCCTAAGGTGCACATGCTAAGATTATAAATATCTCACACTCAGGGAAGCTGAATGGGAAAGAGTATTTGTGGTGGTCTCAGAAGAAAACTAACCCACATCTAGAAAGTCCCACTGGTGAAATACTTCCCTTTGCAGAGTGGTTTAAGAGGGCTTTTTGGGGCTTTGTGACCTTGGGACAGCCAGAGCATAGGTAGGTGAACACAGCAGGCAGAGGGTAGGAAACCTATTGGCTCAATAAAGGATAATTAGGATATAGAATATGTTCCTCCAGTCTTTGTTGGTCACCAGAGAGCAGTGATATTGTCTGCCTTAGCTAGAGAATAGGCAGGAATGTGGCACATGTCGGTCAGGCTGGTGGTAGTAAAAGACTGATGGTTGAGCAAATGTCTGCAGTAGAGTCTGAATTGCTTCGGCCTTTCAATCAGGCAGGCCCAGTGACCCAGCAAGGGGGGTTGGGTTTCATGACAGATCATGTTCAGCAGCAGGACCTCGTCTTTCTTCCAGTTTTCCCTGCAGGTTTACACCATAATTCTATTTGAGTCTTCACAATTCTATTTGAGGCTTAACTGGGAAGTCTTGAATAAACAAGCCAAACTAGAACAGAAAACAAACAAACAAACAAAAAAGCCTGAAATTTTTGGTTTTAAAAGGGTATCTTTTCTTTAAGAGCACTTCAAGATTTGATGAAATCACTAGTGTGAATAAATTACTAAGGCATGTGATAAATACATAATAAAGTACAAAGAAGGACAAAAGTTGAATACTGGAGCAGTGACTACAATAAAGATCTGCTAAAAACATTTGACCACTTCCAGTTTCTGCTAGTGGCTGTTTTAAGAAATATCTGATATAAGTAATTGGTACTTGCCAATTACTTATGGGATGTTTGTATTTTCTATCTTAGGCTTTGGAGAACCTTGGACAGAAATGCCTTTTGGACAGTTAAGAGTAATAGTTAAGAGAGTATTTTTTTAGATGATTTGAAAACTCTTCCCTTTTAGTGTCCCTAATTCTTATTTTCAACTGATGTTTGAGCTCACTTAGGTTTGTCTTCAACATTAGAAAATGTCATGTAAGATCTTGACTTCTTAGTTTCTTTCTGCAGATTCTTTCATTTTTTTTAGTTTGCTCTTCCCCAACCCAGACAGGTCTTTAAATCTATTTTGTTATTTTTGCTGTTGTTTTTGTTTTTCTTCTGTTAGAAAAGTCACTGAGATCTTCTTTAAATCTAAGTTTTCAGCTGTTGTCTTCTAAATGTAACTTGTCTACGTCTGTTCAGAAGATTTTATAGTTTATGCTCTTTCTCTGGAACAACCCTCAGTACTCCATATCTCCCAGAGCTTCTTCTCTGCCAAAAAAATAACAGCATAGGTACATAAAGGTAGATTTCTATCCTAGTTCTGCAAAAATAAACCACCCCTCCTCTGCCCTTTATCCACTGCTTGACAACTTAGTGCTCAACTTCAAGTGGCTGACTTCAAGGCATTTAGGGAGCCTCTTTTTAGAGCTCACTTACTATCTGTATCTCAGTATTGAAATCACAGAACATCCCACAGTCTACATACATGGAAATCCTCAGTCCTGGCACTAAGTGTTGTCTATGAACCATGATCTATCCAACAAGATCCTTTCTGAAGCATTTTGCCAGTGTATTCTGTCAAAATAGCTTTTGGGATTTACCTTTGACACTTACAAGTGAACGGCTTTCCTCAGGCACTGCCAGATCTATTCTTTCTCTGCTAAAGGAGTATTCCTGTCTATCTTCTGCCTCAATCACTAACAACTCAATTTCTGATTTATTCCTGCTTCATGGGTGTGCAAACCTTAAAATTTTCTGTAATAATCAAAAGGAGCATAGAAACACTTTTTTTTTTATTTTTTTTCCTTGTTTGTGTTTAATTTTGTGAGCAAAAAATTGGTCATGCCAGGAAACTCAGCTCCTCTGTTCTGTTTCAGATCCAGGCCACCATGTCAAGAAGAATGGGAATAGGCTCAGCAGTCCTTCCAGCTGTCCTGTTAAGAAGCTGTTCAATTACTTAGAGGAGAAAGGCATCAGTCCTGAGCAGGCCTCATATGTATATGTTAGTCATTGCCAGATGAAGCTGTTACACCATCTGTTCTTCTTTCTTATGACTGCAAATCTTTTTAAGACCCTTCCTCAGGATGACACAGACAATGAAGATACTTAAAAATGCACAAATTATTCTATAGCATACTGAGCATGGATATGATAGATCAAATTCGAATCCAGTAAATGCTCGATATTATACTTCTGAGACATTATTTCTCTGGCCTATTTTAGATGCCTACTTTAGATTTAGACAAATGTACCCCAAGGTGCCCTCTATGAATTATAGAAAGAGGCTACATTGAGTACTTGTAGACATCTGTGCTGTCAACTCTAAAGTTGGGCAAGATGAATACCATCCATAAGGTCTAAGAGTAGTAGGGCTGCCTGCAAGGAGAAAAACCAGGTTTATGCACTGTTCATTTAATCTTTAACAGCTCGCTGGAACACAGAGGGCCAGCAAAACTTGGGTTTGGTCCATTTCACAGTCCTGCTTACAGCTGTGGCACCTCACACTCTCCTAACTCCTGTTCCATGTGTTTTTTCCTAGCTCCTTCAAAACGGGTGAAGTTGCTGTGCTGCACCATAGTCAGAGACCACATGTACAGCTCTTCTAGTCCTGCTCCATGAAGATCTTCTGTTGGATTAACCCAACTCAAGCTGTACTAGAGGTACCAACTCAAAAAAGGAGAAGGCAAGGATCAATCCCTTCCTTACACTTTCTTACACTTCTAATATTCTGTACTAAGTGGGGCACAGAATGAAATTGCAGTGCTAACCATGCACAGTTTTACAACTACAGTTAATTCTATACATTGGTAGGCCATTGGAAAAATATGGATTGCTATGCAGATATTCAAACCAAGGCACCACGGTACTTGCAGGAAGATAACATAAATCAAACACAGAATCTATAGAAAAGGAAAAATCTTCTGTGTTAAAGTCTTCTGTATTGTAACCATAATATTTCTTCATATTTTTATCTTCATACAAAGCTACAAGCAGTTTAGATTGAATATTGTAATGATTACAGTACTCTGAAGTATGTTTCACGTATAACGAGTTGCATGCAAAAGATTCAATCCAGAAACGGGACAGATGGCATTTGTAATGCCCTATATTCTGGGAGCCTTAATTCCTCACATTCATGGGAGCTGTAGTGATTCCTCGTAAATCAAAATACTATCTCACCTCATGGCCTCTCTGCCACGCTCTCAGGTTTCCCTCCCTTGGTTGGGAACACACACCTCTGGGATTGTGTTAGCTGGTCCTGCTCGTATTATGGACAAATATTGCTCTGGAGCCCTCACACCCTCCAAGATTGAGGTTAGGTCAAAAGGCTTATCTAAGAATACAAAAAGATGTAAAATTAAACTGAACAACTTCAATAAATGTAATTTTATTTGATAGCAATTTCATTAAAATTTTTGTTCTAATTCTCGACTGATTTTGAGTATGTTCTTATTTTGCCAGTATTATTCAATGCCCTATAATTTTAGACACACTAGTGCAAGTCATTGTTTCCAACTAGCTTGATCCTGAATTCACACAGCTATTAATCAGTTTAATATGCTTCTTGTTGCTAATTTGAAAAGCACATAAGGAAGAAGTCTGTGCAGTACAGATATGACAATTAGTGAAACAATCCTTTTTCTAAAAATTTGCTTGGGTAGTACAAATTTTACCAGAAACTTTGTCTCCTTGCACTAAAGAAGAGTAAAAGAGACAGTTGTTCTCATGCCAAATACTTTTGGTGCCAGAGGTAGTGATAGAAATATGTTGCCTCTGGAGGTTCAAGAGTATTTAATAATCCTCCCCCTCCCATCATTATTTTCTATTATTGGTCCCTCTTCTCTCTTCCTTGTTATCGTCTAGAAAACAGGCAAGTATGCAGACGCAATATATAAAACTTGAAAAACCAACATGTCCATAAAGAACTGGTTGTCTGCCTGAAAGAAAAAAAAAAAAAAGAGAAAATGAAAGAGGCAATGAAACTCCAAGAGAGAACAACTTTGACTCAAATTGTATCATGCTGAGGTGCAGTAAAACATTCTACATTGTACATCACATTAAGTTCTGACTTCAGTTAAAATTTTAATGTATTTTTACAATATTTGTGTTTGATTTCTCTCACCACATATGTTTTAGAACTGGTGAGATAAAAAAAAGAGAAAAAGGCTCTGAAGAGTTTGAAAGGGGGGAATAAAGCTTCTGATCAGAGGAATTTGCTACATTCAAGAAATTAAGAAAAACAACTGAACAGTTTTTTTACCTAGATTACGATAATGTGTATTGGCTGAGCTCAGGATCTAGAATCAGATGAACTAAAGACTGAATATTTTTGAGACCT
Organism: Vireo altiloquus; assembly: GCA_013396875.1. Taxonomy (NCBI): domain Eukaryota; kingdom Metazoa; phylum Chordata; class Aves; order Passeriformes; family Vireonidae; genus Vireo; species Vireo altiloquus. The sequence goes on along the minus strand of VZRF01005657.1, from coordinate 493,628 downwards.
TTTACAGAATCAGAGAATAAACTGAGTTAGAAGAGACATACAAGGATCATCAAGTCCAACTCCTGGCCATGCACAAGATCATCCCTAAGAGTCACACCATGTGCCTCAGAATATTGCCCACATTCTTCTTGAATTCTGCTGTAACCACCACCCTGGGGAGCCTGTTCCAGTGCCCAACCACCCTCTGGGTGAAGAACCTTTTTCTAGTATCCAACTTAAACCTCCCCTGATACAGCTTCATACCACTCTCTCAGGTCCTGTCCCAGGTCACCAAAGAGAAGAGATCAGTGCCTGCCTCTCCTCTTCACTCCACAAGCAAGTTGTAACTGCAGTGAGGTTACAACTCAGGTCTCCCCTCAGTCTCCTCCAGAGAACAGACCAAGTGACCTCAGCTGCTCCTCACACAGCTTCCCCCCAAGGCCCTTCAGCACTTTTGTTGTCCTCCTTTGGACACTCTCTAAGAGTTTGATGTCTTTCTTACATTGTGACACCCAGAGCTGCCCCCAGCACTGGAGGTGAGGCTGCCCCAGTGCAGAGCAGAGCAGGACAATCTCCTCCCTTGCCTGGCTGGAGATGCTGTGCCTGATGTACCCCAGGGCACAGGTGACTCCTGGCCCTCCTGGCTGCCCGGGCACTGCTGACTCAGATTCAATTTGCCACTGATCAGGACCAAATCAAATGCATTTTCCCTTGTTGAACTTCATCTGGTTGTTGATTGCCCAGCTCTATAATATTTCTAGGTCTCTCTGCAGGGGCTCTCTGCCTTCAAGGGAGTTAACAGCTCCTCCCAGTTTTCTATCATCTGCAAACATCCTTGATATCACTTCCAGTCCTGACTCCAAATCATTTATGAAGATGTTGAAGAGGGCCAAGGATGGAGCCCTGTGGAACCCCACTAGTGACAGATCACCAGTCTGATGTCACCCCATTCACTATAACCTTTTGTGACCAACCTGTGATCCAGTTGCTCACCCCACACATGATGTGTTTGTCCAGCTGAGTACCTAACATTTTGTCCACAAGGATGCTGTGAGAGACAGTACCAACAGCTTTACTGAAATCAGAAACGTTACATCAACTGTGAAATCAGGCTTGACAAGCAGGACTTTCCTTGGTTGAAGCTATGCTGGCTGTGACCAGTGACTGCATTATCCTTTAGGTGTTTTTCAGTACCTCCCAGAATAATCTTCATAACCTTACCACGATGAGAGTAATGGACCTGTACTTTCCAGGGTCATCATTTTTTCCCTTTTTGAGAAGTGGGATGTTAGCCTTCTTCCAGTCAGCTGGGAGCTTTTACCTTGCCTGTCTCAATGCAAGCGCTACCAGTCTACTTCTGAACCTAGAGACTTATGATACTAAATAAAAATTACATGGTCAATAATGTTATCAACAGTAGGACAATAATACAGATGAAAATTTATCTGATCTAACTTAAATAGTCTATGGTATAAATATCTACCACTGTTCTAGTCATAAAAGATTCCTTTTACAGACATTGGACAGAATTTGCATATCTAAAATGGAATTTTAAAGAGGATGTCTAAAATAGACCAGACTAACAGATTTAGACATATGGTATTCACTGATTTATTGACTGTTAGTGGATTTTAATAAGATCTGTCATTTCCATGATCCATACGTGGCTTAGAAATCATCTTTGAATTTAAATATTGGTGTATTTTATATCATGTGAGCATACTTGTAGGCCCTCATCCAGAGTAAGGTGAATGCCAGAGATAAGTATGTCATATGCATTTTGTCTTCAGATTATCCTTCCTCAGTTATATATCAATGTAAAACATTTTTACACAGGCAGATAGTGATGGGATGAGGGGGAATGGTTTTAAACTAAATGAAGAATGATTTAGACTAGATGTTAGCAAGAAGTTCTTTACTAATAGGGTGATGAAGCACTGGCACACATTTCCCAGAGAGGCTGTGGATACTCCATCTCTGGAAGAGTTCAAGGCCAGGTTGGATGGGGCTTTGAGCAACCTGGTCTAGGAGAAGGTGTCCCTGCTCCTAGCAGTGAGTTGAAATGAGATGACATTTAAGGTTCCTTTCAACCCAAGCTACCATTCTATGATCAGTGGAATGTATCACATCTGGCAGAAGTGAATGAATCATTTCTTTTTGGGAAAGAACAGAAACGTCTGGTTAGATGTGGTTATGTGATGCAAACTATACTTGTTACCAAAGTCTTCTATTTTATCAAGATGAGCTGATGGTTTAAAATATGAGATACTGGGTTTTTAGAATATGTACTGTTTTATTGTCAGCAAAAACTGCTTTACTAGCAAAAAATTGTTTTTTTACAAATGTTTCTCATTGAATCCCATGAGTCCATGTAATTCACTTACCTAGCCAAAGACAGGATGGACTCATATTAGCCATATTCAATGGACAGCCAGCCCCATTTAGAGCCTCTCAAAAAGGGGATTCCACAGCATTCCTAAATAAACTGCTCCAGTGTTTAACTTTTTCAACCTTAACAATTCCACAATTTATGATTCTGTAATAAGTGCAGTAAAATCTTCTTCCTAATGGATAACTTACAACTCTTTTGCTTAAATGTAAGCCCATTGCCTATTGTTCTATCCCCAGCAGACAGGAGTATATATCTTCCCATGCCAGGACTTTATTACATGCTTATTCAACATATAACAGAGATTTCATGCCTACTGAAAACAACCTCTTTGTAACTGTTATTTGTCTAACTAATGTAGTTGGAAAATAATGTGAGTACTGTGTGCATCTGTGTACATAGCAATGAGGTCAACAAAATTCTGTGCTGTTTGAGATTTGGGTATTCTATGGCTAGTTACATACTGTCAATCTGACTATCAGTCCCTTGAATCCTATTCCCACAAAGATGTCTCTCAACAGGCAATCCATCAGGATTCAGATTGATGGCACATGAACATGAGTCCAAGTAAATGAATATTTTGCATAGAGCAGCTTTGAAGAGGTGTATCTGGTGATGTTCTTTTTCAGTAACATGTTAAAGAAAACTAAACTTCACAAGTGCTGTGAAACATCATTCTGGTTTTTGGCATCACTTTAATTTTATATTACAATAAGGTACCAAAACCCCCAGACTCTTCATAAATCAGTCCAATACTATCTCATTGGAGCTAATTGTCATATCAGCTATGCCACTGTAAGAATATTAATACTGAAGTGGTTACATAGGCAAGCAGAATTATGGCCAGGTTGTGTTTTTCCTAGGAACTGCACTTCATATTGCAAGTCAAAATTTCAAGGAGAACTGTATCAGCTGGGTGCACTATAAAGCATTATAAATAAAGTCATAGCTCTCATTGAACTGAATTCAGAGAGTCTTCATGTGCTGTGAATTATTTTTCTCTGTCCTCTGACTGAAACATGTTCTTGGAAGGATGCATTTTCTTCAGGTGTATTATGGATAATGTGTTTAAACGCTAATACCTGTAAAGATAAAAACAAAAAGAGACATAACACCATTCTTATCCCGTATATAAAATCTTCAAATCTGTATACTAAATGTGAAGCCAACATTTTATTCCCTGAACAGTTTACAGTTCATTAGCAACAGCATTCACCACCATCTGACAGTTGGCCAGAACACTGATCTAAACTAGAAGATAATGAGGTTAGAAAACATCTTAGAGCAGTATAAGTGCTATCATCAGAATGTACAAAGTAAAAATGAAAATGGCAAATAGATATTTTTGGTTTAGAATGCCCCTGCAATGCCTTTGTGGTACAACAGAATGAACTACTCTAAAAACTTCAGTGATGAAACCTCAGGACTAAGCAACTCTTGTGACCAAAACCCAAAGCAAAACAGGTTTCTTTCTGGTCCTTATGCAGTACTTACAGGAACCAATAATGGGAAATAATCTTTTGGCCATCAGTGTCCAAGGGATCACATTCAGTGTTTCCTTGCTACATGGCATTTAAGACAGGGCAGCACAGATTATCTCCCAAGTTTCTTGCTTCAAAATATCGTTGGAAGAGGAGTCCAAAGTATTAGGTGTCAGAGTACATGAACTATTTTCCAGGTACTAAAAGAGCTAGGTTATTGCTGTCACATAACTAATATCCATATATATTTCCTGTGGAATCCTATACAACAATTGCAATTCACTATAGCTTAATAAAATAATCACATGTATGTGGCCACACGCAGTATAGTTATCAGTCATGGCCACACACAGTATAGTTATCAGTCATGGTCACAAATCCACAAAAACAAATTATTCCAGAAAGCCATGGCTTCTGCAAACAAACATTACGAAAATTAAGTGGGGAAGGATAAAGAGAATGGCAGTAGGACAAAAAATGCTGAGAGGAACACAATTAAAGGCCTCAGAATGGAAAATTCTTCTAATGTAAGATGCAATCATAACTGTTGGATTGTAAGTGTAATTTTAACAAATTGACTTTCACTTAAACCATCAATCTCTTCACTTTCTTTTCCAACAGCATTTGAACTTAAAACATGTCTCTAAGCCCTTCTTTTTTGTGTATCCAAACATGACTAAATCATTCAGGAAATGATCCACTTACCTATGGCAGTAGGGAAGCACAGGCCATCTTTTTCTTTACAGGAGAGAGTGCTGTATAGGTTGTTAATTACTACCAGATGCACTCCCCTTCAAAAGTCTAGGTGGTACCTCGGGGAACAGTGATCAGTAGGCACTTCTGCAACAAGGACTGGCAGCAATGCAGACTTGTACCCAACACTGCACCCTGGATTTGGTGATGAGCAGGAGGAAGCTTCAACGCTAGTATAGTTTGCTAGAAATGAGAGTTCTTCTCTGCTCCATTAAGTTGGGTTTGCCTCTGTTGTCACAAATGAGATTAGTTAATAGCCTAAAGGACAAGGACTTCAGAGAGCGGAATATTTAAGTCAGAGACTATGCACAGTCCATCGTTGTGCTTGGACAGCTATCAAGCAGCTCTTAGCTCTTACAGTGCTCTCCTACTCTCTCTTACTGCACTCACAGACCTGAAGTACTTTACAAGATGACTTCTGCTACTCTCTTCCACAAATGGTGGACTCCAGGTGAGAAAAGTGTGTGTGGAAGCAGAGAAATTAAAACTAGAATTTTCTCTAGGTTCCACCCTTCTCTTGCCGTGAACTACCAGTAAAGATGCAAAATTTAAGCCTTAAATACATAATATTGAGTGTTATCTCATTCTGTGGATGTGTTTGTGCAAAAGAATTGGGAAAAGAAATTCCAGTAATTTTGGTACAGAAGTCATGTAGGTGGTCTAGCCTGTTTTGTTGAGATACCATTCAGGCTGTCTTATAATTTTGCTAGAGATCAGTGAAAATCCATCTCAAGCAACTGTACACTGAATCGTTGTAATTTTTTGTTTGGATTATCCCCTTTAAATTGGGAGCTAAGTTTTCCCTGACTGTCCAGAACCACAGGGTACACAAAAGAGAGTTTCAGTTGGTCTCTGACAGCTCCTGAACACTGTGGGCTTTCATGATCCCCTTACTGTGTTGGGGAAGGACCTTGAAAAGCTGCTCATGCCGGATAAGGATTTTCTTCCCAAAACATAAGTTGTTCTTTTAATTACAAACAGAAATCAGGTTACTGTATTCCAAACTGACAGTTAGATTAGAATCTGTAATTCTTGTATTTTCAGCAGGAATTCATGGGTAAAGAGTTACCTGCTTTATCCTGTACTGTGGGATATTCAGTCACACCTGCTGCACTTCCAGTACATCGAAACACCAAGACACATTATGCACCAAGGTGATTATATCCCAAACTAAATTAAAAAAATCCTGCAACAAATGTATATCATTCTGTGGATCTCATTTAAGCCACATATATCTCCATTCTAGACTGACATTTATGCAGCCTGATGTTCTCTTTCTTTTTAAAATAATACTCATTAAAACACATATATCATACATGTTTATGTAGAGACATATTCATCAACCATTACAAAATGTAATTAGACATTTTTGGTGTGCATTAGTCTGTTTCAAGGCATAGAGAAAGCTGTATACAAGTACGCAGAGAATAATCACATACTCGCTGGGAAGTCTTACAAATTATCCCTCTTGTTTTTTGTACCTTAAACTTGAGCTATGCCGAATATTAAGTCAAAAATATGGGTTACACTAATGTGTTTTCCTTTTGCAACAATAATTACTTGGAGAGTAACTACTTAGTGGAGTGATACTCCTTATGTGGCTTTCCTTCAGTTTCATAAATCTGATTTAAGGATGATGGACCACATTGAAAACACAGGATCTGATTTCTCTTAATAAAAAAGAAGTGATAATCCTAGTTAGAATTCAAGGTGCTTTAAACTTCAACCTTTATAACAACATTTCTACAAGGAAAACAGCTCTCTATTTTTCAAAATTTTTCAAGTATCTTTTTGGTTCATCAGAATAATTCAGTATAAGAAATGAATATTTTTTGGTAAGACTGCCTTTTGTTCTTTTTCTTTGGATCCTAAAAAAATGCAGTGAATTAAAAAAAAAAAAAAGGCACAAAAAACCCCCACAAACAAACAAAGAAAATCCCGAGAGATTTGGCTGTTTCTTTATTTAAGTATTATTACCTTACTAATTAATGCTACTTACCTTGCAGAGCAGAATGTGGTTATTTTCTTACAGGGAATATCTTCAAATCACTAAAAGATAGTATAATTAGTTTCCAATTTTGAATGTGTTTAAATTTGACCCCTCCACAGCTTGCCACACTGTTTAAGGAAACACATTCTTCTTTTTAATCCTCTAAAGTCTGAAGTTTCTGCATAATATTTATTGAAACATACTTATTATGAAACATTCTGCAGCAATAATGAATTACCGAACTATTTGCTGAAGGTAACCCAATAATAATTATTTTAATGATGTTTTGCTCCTTTTAACTTCTGAATGATGCATTGGAAAAGTCTGGAAGTTTTTTCTTTTAGAGAAATATGAGAATGCTTTCTCTTAGCATTCTGAACCTTACCCAAAAGCATGGGAAAGCCATACCTTCAGTAGAGATATCCTCCTTCTAAAATATTGGGATTTATATAGCAGTATGAAGGTCATGAACCTGCCCTGGGTAACCTGAACCCACATCGAGTCCTGCTGAGGTCACTGGGCTTCTTCTGTAGTGCAAGAGTTAATACAGACTCACTGGGCAGTGAACCATCTCATCATCAAAATACTCTGAGTATAAATTGACTAGAATTTTGCAGTTTGAATTAAAAAAAAATCTGATATTTTGCATATTATTCAATTTAACCCTGCTAGTCCAAAACCACTGCATTTCAAATGGTCTAGAGACGGAGTCAGACTGAAAGGGGAACAGAAAGCTGTGAACACAATAGTGTGGTTTCCCCATTCATTTAGTTTTAGATACTGAATGTACTGCTCTTTTGCAAATATTCTTCAGGTCACTACAGTGACAGCAGCCTTGCTTGCTGGCTGAACTGGTCTGTTTTACATCACTTTTAGACAGTGCTATTCCACTAATGCATTAGACAAAAGAATTGCCACAGAACAGGGGGTCATAACAAATTACTTTTGAAACATGCCCAGCTAAATACAAAAATAAAGAGATATTTAAAACAGCTCTAAATAAAATGGAAACATTTAAATATAATCCCCAAAAATACTAATTGCAACCATTTGTTTCATAGGATTAAATCCTTGTAGAACATTTTATCCGACTGTTTGGACTAGGATGTGAACTTTACAAATTACTACTTTTTTTTTGGTTTTATTCGGCACCAGCTGTGTGCATGCTTCTGAAACATCACCAGTCATGCTGAGCATTTAGTAGGAATGTTGCAATGGCAATTTAGATGTTAAAGGGCATTGTGATTTTTAAGGGCTTGTTATCATGGCCAGCTGTAGCTAACAGCTTGTAAGAAATCAGGAAGAGGTATGTGATTTTCCAAGTAACAAAAGCAGCCTGTGTTTACCACGATTTCTTTTCTGCCACAGAATGTGAGGTGCTGGATATGCAAATAAATGTTTTCCCAGGAACAGAATTAATAAATGACATTATAATTCTGTTATCTTTATTTTAATCTCTCAAATAGTTTAAAAATGTTTAAAATGTATCAATTATCCTCTCCAATATGAAATTTAATTTCAATGAAGTTATTATATTGAAAGGTCTGGAAAATTAAGGGGGCTTTTTGTGTGTGTTTGGGGCACTCAAACCAGGGAATATTTGTTATAGCATCCTTTCAAAATTTCCTTATTTAATTTTCACTAATCAGGGCCAGGATTATCATTCATTATAGAAGATGATCATTAGTTACTGGATAAGAGGAGGAGAAATTCCCTAGAAGATGGTGGTCCCACAAGCCCTTGCCAGAGTATATTCTGTAGCTTCTTCTGATGCAATGGTTGGTCCATAGAGACCAACCTGGTGAATCATTCAGGGTAAATGACTCAGGGTAAAATAGTACTGTGTGAATCAAACACCACTCAAACAGTGCTTTAAATAGTGTAGGTTTGCTATTTGTATACATATACATTATTTGTAGACAAATACAGCATTTTCGTGATTACTTGGAAGCTTTGAAAAGATATATGTGTACTTTTCTTTCGAATGTGAAGAAAATCAAGTCAAAGACTCTTCTCTCAAAGTTGTGTTTTGCTGGAGTTCTTATTTAGAAAGAGATTTATTTATCACTCAGTAAACATCTCATCAGATTTGTTTTATAACCTTTTCAACATCTTTTGAAAGATTGGTAAGGTAGATTCTCTATGATATAAATATCTGCATACCTGCAGATTAAAGTAAAAGTAAACAAGCAAATTATATATCAGATACAGACTTACCAGGACCTCATTAAGAAGTCGGAACCATCAGCACCGCACAATTAGCTTTTGTGTCTTGTAATTATGACTTACAGCCAAAGGTAAACCTGATGAAAGAAAATTGTAAAACGTGTTGGAGGTATCCAGTTATACTTCACTTTCCACATTCCAGGAAAGATGATGAGCATTGTTGGACACAATGAATGTTAATTGCACCAACTGGACAACATTATTAAACAAGTAACTGAACTACAAAGATAAAGATACATGCTGTCATTTGCTACATCTGTGAGACATTATTCTGTGTGTAGCAGTTAGATATCAGTCTGTATTATCTTTGTAATAGGCAGAAAACAGGAAAAAATGTAAGCAGGAGTGCAGAGTAACAAAAAACACCTTAAATATGCATATGAATTATATGATTATAACAAAAATCAAATACACACTGAAGAACACATAGGTTTCAGTTAAGGAAGAGCTCTTCACTGACCACTGCAGTAGTTAGGTCTTGGTAAAATACTGACTCAAAATTAATTTTTTGATCTCTGGTGATCAAACCATCCCCCACAAGGTAGTTGTCATCTTATTCTCCCTTGAATTACCAAGTGTTTTGAAGAAAGAAACTCCATTATGAGTAGTTTGAAGATAACCTGCCAAGTGATGTCCTGATCTCAGCCTTACTTTCTATGCATTGTTTCATCTGATTCCAGTCCTCCTTGTGTTAATGGGATCTAACATCTAAGTACAGCATACAGTATGGTAAATATTATCCCTAAGAAAAAAGGGCCAGTCTCCCTTGGAAAGATGTTGCATTTTGGCTGTTTCAGCAAGCTCTTACCATTAGTTCTGCAGTCTATTAGTGACACTCCATCTTCAAATTCGTCCCCTTGGTTTTGATCTTCATTTTCTGAAAGTAAAATCTTGGGAAGTAACTAGTAGAAAGAAAATTTTTATGGGCCACTTCACTCAATCTATTCATCATCCTAATGGTGGAAGTTACCTTTTACTGATTTCTCTGTCTCCCAGATGCATACAGCCATCATAGGGCTAGACAACAAATACGTACCTGAAGAAGAAAGCTGTTGTCTTGTTTTCCTCATCCTTCCTCAAGAAACTCCTACTTTTTACATATGCTTCGAGTAGCAGTTATGTCAATTCTGTGGTCTAAGTCATCCTGTGAATAAAATCCATCTTAAAAGAGTATAAATTCATTTATGCATTTTAATACAGACAAGACTGAACAAGGAGTATGACTTCAATGTAATTTTGATATTCAAGATTCAGAGGGGGTTGTCAGGGCTCTGAGGGCCCTACCAAGATCTTTAGTTTGGGATACATCCTTGACTCTTCTGTGACTTCATTAATAAAATGGGATGAATGCTGCATGTTCTCTATGTTTGCTGGTACCACTGAGAAGTAATCTTGTCTTAGTCTGTAGGTACTTTGCTGACTTCTGCGTGCTCTGTCTTTGTTTCTTGTGGGATACATGTCTCTGCAGCCCTTCCATTGCTCTGTTAAGCATGAGAGGTAAAGGATTTGGTGCAGGCAGCAGAGGTATGGAAGATAACAAGGTTGCTCTCTGAGACATTAATTGTTCTCTCTCTCTGAGTCTCCACACTGAGCAGCTGAGCCAGAAGAAGAAATCCTTTTCTGCTACCTTTATTCACAGGCAGGAGAAAAGAGAGAACTAGCAGCAAACAAATCCATGCTCTTCATGATGAGGATGGGAAAACAGAAGCTGTGTCCTGGTAGGAGGCCAGATTTCATCACTAAATAATGATGCTAAAATATAGTGAAGCCACTGCACAATATTACAGCAAATATCAAAGCATTTTCACAACTAGATTTTTCTCACCATCCTGTAAGCCATTTTTGATGAATCAGCTACTTGCTGTAGTTGATAAGACCTGCAAAGAATCTTTTGCTTCAATTATAGGCACCTTGATTTGCAGCTGCAATAAACGAAAGCAGGAACTGCAGGGAGTCTGGCATGTTTCAGCATCACATGTAACTTGTGATGCTTTATCTTAAATTAGGATGCTGCAGATGCCCTACTTTCTGAACTATGGTTTTATTTTAAACAACTAATTATGAAAATTGCTAGTAACAATCACAAATAAATAAAATCCATTTTCTGTTAGTAAGTCATAAAACAGAGACTATTTGCTCAGAACCAGAGAAAATGCCTTTTATTCATCAAGGAATAAAAAATGTGGCTTTGAGTTTTATGCATTTTCAAAGCGTTAGTCTGTCCAGCTAGGGAGGAAACAAGCCCAAAATCAAGGAAACAAGTTGCATAAATATCTGCAAAAATACTACTCATTCTGCATATTCTCTGGCTTAAAAAGCTTCTATGAACTTCTCTGAAGTCTCTTCCATTTCAAGATTCACAATAATTCTAAAAATCAATTACCCATGTTTGTGATAATATGTCTGTCCCTCTTTGTGTCCTTTTTCAGATAAATGGGGTTTAACCATCATGTTGGTTCAATTCTTTCCAGCTGTCTTTTTTTACTACAGATAGGCTTTTTTTCTGAGGCCCCAAACTATATGTCCCTTTGGCTGCACCAAGTGAAAAAAACAAAAGATTGTTCATGTCTGCTTGACAATGAATAGATATGAAGACACAGATGTTCATGTTATGGGGACCTAATTTTTAGTCCTAATTCCTCAAGGCCTCAGGTCTTCTCCAGCAAAGTTAGAAAGGCTTTCTTTCTTGTCTTCATGGGAGGCTGGATTATGGCTCTTATTTCTGAAAAGTGTTTTGAAAATCCTCTTCTGATATCTGCAAATATAATATCTGCTTTCTTCTGTTCAGAAGTCATACTGATAGTGTGTCTGCCAGCACACTCATGACCAAGGAAGGGTTCCTGCAAGTGTCCTTTGGGCTGGAAAGTGGTTTCAGTGACAGTGCTCTGTATGAAGATTTTTACTCTCAACTTTGAAAGTCATTGCCAGCTGACTGATGCTAAAATAATTCCTTTTTCTTTTTTTTTTTTACCTCAGAAACTTCTTCTACCTGACAAATGTTAATGCAAACCCTATGGCATCAGCATGACCTGGCATCTTCCCAACCTCTGCACCTGCACAATTACAGCCAAGCTTTCCTAAACACTTTTTCCCTAACAGCTTGTTTTGGTTTGCATTTGCTGTTGTTTTGCACCGTTTTTCCCCACCTTTCTCTTTTTAATCACCAAACACTTATGGCAGGCATAATTTTTCAGACGTTGTTTTGGAGAGTTTCTCGGAGCTAATCACATATGCCCCTTGAGAAGGTTTGCAAGAGTGGCCCACACCTGAAGCCGGAGTCAGTGAATTCCAGCAAAGATCCCAGCAAAGATCCACAGCCACCTGGCTCGCCTGAAGGGCAGCAGGCGAGGCTGCTCAAGGAGTGCAGAGCCAGCAGCTGCGTTCTGCTCAGGACACTCTGACAGTTCCCACCGCACCGATAAAAGCAGAGCTATCAATCACTAAATAAGATCAGCCAGCATTTCAGCATTTCCCTCCCCTTTCTCACTCTCTTTTGCAAATGGCCCTGAGTGTTCTGCACCAATACACAGTCAGGTGTGTTTACACACAAGTCATTTGCATGAGTGCTTGTGACCTGTCAAGACACAGAAAATTAATGTCAGCTCATTATCAAAAAGGGGAAAAAAAAAAATAAAAAAAATTTCCCAAGCTGGAAACCGGGAACCAGATGCTTATTTATGTTAAGTGCCCAAGCCCCTGTGATTTCAGTTGAGTTCTATCAATCAATTCAGCTGGGCATCTGGTATATGATATGAAGAAATAAGGATGTTCACATGCTAGAATTTTTCCCCTCCAGAGTGAATGTAGATCTATTATGACAAGTTTGTAATATTAGAATGGATGGAATAAAGTAGGAGTCAATAGGCCGAGAATTTTTTATGTTGATATTTATTTATTTATTTATTTATGTTGATATGAATCTGGAGTAAGTGTTCAGATACGTGTTGCAATGTCTACAGACATGCTTACAATCAGAATGTGCAGACTTACAAATGTCTGATCAGATACTAAAGGATCATTCATTTCTAAGCAGAGCCTCTCCTCCAACAGCAATGGAAGACTTCTACCAAGAAACAGATGGTCTGTAATGGACCATGGTTTGACCTTTCATCTGCAGTCTGAGAAGTTGGTAGTGGGTCTGCATTACTGATCACTAATTGTTAAATTCAAGAGATCCTTTTTTCAAATCACAAGGAAACCCGTAGCTCATTGTGTGAAAGCTAAGTAATGAATTTTGCTCCTAATTTTGTTGAATTTTCTCTATTCAGAGCAATGAAGGAAAACAATGTTTGCCTTAGAATTTTGACCAGGCTGATTATTAGGCATAGGCTGTCATGTCAGTATTTTCTGTAGAAGAAAGATTGTATCTTGGTCACTGATCTCCCTGTTTAAAAAGAAAACACAAAATCCTAAACTTGTACTTGTCTTTTACTTGCCTTAAGCTCAAAATATTGGTCTGTAAATACTATAAAGAACTAATGTATCAGCTGATAAAAATATGTGTGTGTTACACTTGGTGTGATATTTAAAAAAACAGAAGGTAGAACAACTGAGTGACTTCAAATGAATAATTTGAAATGGGAGATGATCTTTCAGCAGCTGTCGAAAAAATTAGTATGAGTGAAATTCTGAACTTGTGTTGTGCAGAAAAGATCCAGTAATTCACTGTGGCCTCACGTACTTTGAAAATTTCTTTTTGAAAATCATGATTAAAAACTTGTATTTGAAGCTTTACGGACATGTAGATTCACACAATGTAAAGGAGTGTGTGTGTGTTTATATGGAATCATAATATGATATAAATTTTGAGAAAGAACATTTGTACTTTTTCTCCTTAATTTTGAGCTTTTTAATTGTCTTTATTGTGTTATACTCCAAGAAAAAAATTTTAGGCAGAGACATCTGTGTTTCAAAGCATGCAGACATAATTATCACTTGCTTCAGATCCTTCTGTTTGCCTAGGTAGTCATTCATTATCTCCTTTAAAAGGTCAGTTATAGGGGCAATGTGCTTACCTTTTTAAATTGTATAAAAATTATAATTGCTTAAATCTCCCTTTCCTGGTTGATTGAAGTATCCTTATTAATATCTTGGAAAGAATTATTTACAGTCTTTCATTTCAGGCATAATACAGACAATAGGCAGCTTTACCAAATTCAGGGTCCCTTGGCTACTACTTGTTTTGGAAAATCTAGTATGTATTGCTAGTTCAGACTATCATCTTCTGGATTATGACCTCTACTCTCTCCAAAAGAGATGGTAAATACAATGAGATTTATATATATAAATATACATATATATTTAGCAAAATGAACACCTAGTGGTTCCAATTTCATTGTATTTTATCCACCTGATGGGAATTGAACACCCTTATAATTTTTGAGTTACACTTGCACGCAGCTGAACATAAACTCAGACTACCTGCTGAAGAAAGGCTCCTAAAATGTAAATAATATCTTTCCCTGCACTAATCATATTTTCCTGAGTAGCTTTAATTTACTCACTCTTAGTGTTACTTAAAGCATCTGAAAGTCTGATTTTCATTAGTGAGAATTCTAACTCCTCCCATTCATTTTGGCCAGGGATTTTGCCATTTTTAAAAGCTTTGAGATTCTAAATCCCTGTGATTTAATCCTTTATACAGTGATTTAATCCTTCCCATAGTCTTCCTTTATCTTACATTGAAAATCAAGGACTTTGCAGTAAAATTTTTGGAACTTTCACTTTATGACTTGATGAGTGGTAATAATTAAATTTTCTCCTTTTTTTTCCCTAGTTGAGGATTATTGCTGCCTATTCTAGCAGAAGAAGACACTTGTCTGTGTGTGACTTTAGCAGGCCTGCTTCCAATGGATCCTTCTTAGTGAAACTCTGCTTGCCAGTGGCAGCGTTTAGACCTTCTTACTCACCCAAAGTGATCAGTAAAGATTGCTATGGCCACAGCAAAACATTTAAACTCTGCAAAAGGGCTGGTGAATGTAATGTGACCTGCCCTACATCAACACAACCTCTATCTCACATTGTGCTTGTCCTACAGCTACTTAAATATATATCAGCAGATATGACAAAAGCAGGTCCCAAATCAGAAAAGCGCTTAGTGTCTAAATTCAAGTAAATAGGCAGAGGCATAATGGCTTTAGGACTTTGCTGAGTCACAGTTTGCATGTCTAAATTGCAACCTGAAAACCTGCATGTTTGAACATGACTGATACCATACAATTGTAGGTACCCAAGTGATAATTGCACATCTGCTTATGGAGCTGGATGGAGAAATTTGAAGGGGAAAAAATACAAGATTGAACAAGTCATGTTATGTTTTGTTAGTTAAGACTGATATTTTGGTATGCAAAACATTTTTCCTTTTTTTTTTTTTTTTTTAATTAAGATCTGATGCAAATTCCATTCGCTTCAGTGGACTTTAGATTGTATCATTGAATATAAAAAAATTTACCTCGAACATAAAAATTCAGATAGAACAAGTGGATAAACCTACCCTCAAATATTTGCTAGATTCATGCTGAATAATGTTTAATGCCAAGTCTTTTGCTCTTTTAGCAAACTAAAGGAATGTAGTTTTGCACAGTTTATCCCAAACAATACTATTTAGTATTACTATTCAAATTAGGGCCCTTTGAATTAATCCCATGTTTATCCACACTTACCTGTGAGCCATGGGAATAAACTGTCTCAGTTTTGGATTTGAAACAAAGGTGAGAAATGAGGGCAGATAGTTTTTTTGCTAAAAGACTTGTAATAGTTTTGAAGGTCTTTGCAAATAGATCTTCTGGGGTAACTTTACAGTTTCAATATTGACTATATATTTCTCCAGACTGGTTTCAGAGAAATCCAGAACTGCAAGAAATGGTTTCTCAATTCTTTTTGTCTGTTTACAAAATAGGCTACATAAACACCAGTCATCTCTGATATTTATTCCACTCTCTAATGCAATTATGAAAATCTCCAAGCAGCATTGAGGACGGATTTCACCGCTGAAAAAAAAAGAAAAGAGTCTTGCAGAAGTTGCCTCATAAACTGCACTTGAAAGATCAATTTCAGGACATTGTACTCTAGACACAAATGAAAATAACATAAAAGCTTTAAATATTGATGTAGAATTTGCTTCTTCTGGTTTTATGGCATTCACTGATTATACTCATCATAAACAAAAAAAAAACCCAAAACATTTTGATATCTTAAGTCAGGTACAAGGCTTGTCAGAATTACCTGCAAAAGTCAATGGGAAGATTGCAATACAGAAAGCATGAAAATTTTTGTGCCTCAACCCCAGTACAACTCACAGAAGGAAAGAATTGCACATCAGTGATAAAGATGTAAAAAATACCTGCTGTTGACCCCACCCTGATTTTAAAGACTTTGCACAAGGGAGGAAAATATCACTGAAAAATGATAAACAGTTAATCATCTCTGAGTAACAATTGACACAGATGCACATCAGCTGTAACATAACAACACGGATAAGACCCCATGAGTCCTAAGGTCAAAGAAGCCACAGAGCAGATACAGCTACCATTTATACAGGCAACAATCTGTGAAAATCCACTGCAACTCACTGAATTCCTTTGAGGTAACACTAGGTTAAAAGGGGCAAAAATGGATGGAAAAGCCACCACTTTAAAAAGAGAAATAGTAGATTTTTTTTAAATCTCATATTCACAATTTCATGGTATTACAGCATTAACAAAAACAGCAGAAGCACATCAATGTAGCTGGGCTACTTCCTGCATGTCATTTCAGCTTTCCTTAGCCTGAGCAGGAGAAACACAGAGTAATGCAATTGGGAAGAAAAATAAGGTCTAGGTTGCTATGCACACTACTTTTCAAATGGCATGTGAGAGGTTTTAAGAATGGGGGGCAATAATGAGCACTTTTGAAATACACATATTTTCACTGATATGGAAAAATGTGGATTACAATGTTGCAATGATGGCTGTAGCATAAGAACTCTTTGTACACCATGCATGTACTGGAACTGCTAGATCTGACCACTGCTTTTAATTTTAATGGGGATACATCTCTATATATGGCATATACATCATCACATGCACACAATGTATGTGGACATACATACATAACCTCTAATGAGAACAAAGAAAATTTACTGACTATACAAATATGAGACTGCTAGGAAGTACATACTACTTTGACTAATGACAATTGCAAAAGAAGTCATTAAGTGTCATGCTTCCTTGTGTGGCCTATCTACCTCAGGAAAAAATATTTCCTTTGTATAACTTCATTTTGCAAGAAGGAACAGGTAAACTTAGATGTCCTTAAGCAGGTTTTCCTTCATGCAATGCAGAGCAGACCTTGGGAAATGGCTGACAAAAGACCTTATGAATGCTAAAGTTTTACCTGGAATTAAGGTAAAATAGGGTAAGCACTCAGCAGAAGAAATGGAAGAAAATCAATCAAAGTTACAAGAATTATAGAAACCTTCCTTGGTTCAGAAAATACATAGAGTCTGAAATAAACCTGGGAGAAGAATCAAGCCTTCTTGTCATGCTCCTGCAGACTGTGAGGTGCCCCCTTTGCAGCCCTCCAAACAAAACTCAGATCCAGGCCAACTCTTGCTCCCACAGTGTGTTGGTTTTGCACGGCCTGGTTTTTGGTAGCAGGGGGGCCACAGAGGTGGCTCCAGTGAGAAGCTGCTGGAAGCTTCCAGCATGTCTGGCAAATCAATCTCCAGTGGCTCTGAAGATGGACATGCTGCTGGCCAATGATGACATATTTCAGAAGAAAATCAAAACAAAGTCAGAAGATTTTGGGATTCTAGTCAGAGAAGAGGAGGGGGTGAGAATATGTGAGGGAAAACAACATGGCAACACCAAGGTCAGTGGAGAAGGAGGGGCAGGAGGTGCTCCAGGCACCAGAGTCGAGATTCCTCTGCAGGCCGTGGTGAAGCTCATGGTGAAGCAGCTGTGCCCCTGTAGCTCATGGGGATCCACGGGGGATGCAGAGATCCACCCACAGCCCCTAGGGATCCACGGGGGATGCAGAGATCCACCC